>CM036241.1:4644915-5084915 GCA_020698575.1 Bostrychus sinensis | reverse complement strand
GCGTTACGCGGACACAGGCGCTGCACCCGCGGACTCAACCAATTAAGTACAGCTGATTTTTACATCAGCGGAGCATTCAAACAAAGCCACAGACACAGGGCACACATTAAAGACCAATAATGCAACAAAACCTCTTCTAAAACAAAAATAAGTAGAATTTTGTTGTTCTTTTATATTTACAAAGGCTACAGTATTTTTCAAATGGAACTAATAATAGCCTGCATACAATACATTACTACATTGAAGACCACGTGATCGGTATCGGCCATGATCGGTATCGGCCGATCACAGCAGAGGCTGATCGGTGATCGGTGATTGGCCTCAAAAACCCTGATCGGAGCACCCTTAGCTATTACTACTACTACTGGATAAATACATCTCTATTACTACTTTAACTACTAGTACAAAAAATTTAACTTTTTTCCCACCAAACTTGTTTCACATCAAAGTAAAACACATTATATTTTACTTTACATGATCATAACAAAATTACTTGAGTTACTTCTCATTACTGTTTATTTACTGATATAATTTTAAGTTAAGTGCTCCTGTTAAAGTCTTTATGTTTTCCTTCAGGCTCGTCAGGTTTTGGAGAGAGAGTTCAACAACCTCCTGGCTCTGGGCACTGATCGTCGACTCGAGGAGGTAACCGCTTAAACCGCTGCTTTCGCCAGTGCGGTTTAGTTAAAAAAGTTGCATATTTTTCTGACTTTATCATCCCTGTAGGGTGGAGATGATAAGTCCTTCCGGCGCTCTCCCTCGTGGCGTAAGAGGTTCAGAGCTCGTGAGGGAGGGACGGGGCTGGGGATGATGGCGGGCTCCATGGAGACACTTCCTGCTGGTTTCCGGATGCCGTCCATGCCGATGCCTCCCAGTGTCAACCTGCACATGCACAAGAAACAGCTGCAGCCTGAAGGTACGTTAGCTAACACACTAACCAACCAGTTTTGGACTGCCTCTGAACCTAACCTCTGCATGGTGCATCCTTCTGTTTTGCTGTGCACTCTCTTTTCTCTCTAAGCCCCGCCCCCGGCTCCTCCGAGACTCGACCCCTCGGCGGTGAGGACCTACTCGTGCTAACTTCTCTCTGCTTACTAACAGGAGCGCTAATGCTAACAGGTAAGCGCTAGGTACAACAACTCAATCTGTATAATGGTTATGTTACTTGCATGTTCGATAGCGTGTCTCATATTAGAATTTTAACTACATTTTTCAGCATGTTTTGGGGATTAACTACTGTGAGTCTCAACTACTGGGTCAGGCCCAAAAGTGATGTTGAAGATGTTTACAAAGATTTATATGTTTATCTTATATATAAGCCTGATTATCCTTTTAATTAATCAAATGGTGTAAACACATTTTAAAATGCATGTACAATAAAGGTTGTGGCAAAATATTTTGTTACAGTAAAATAAAGAAAGATAAACTTGTGTCAGACAAGCAGAGAACCAAAGATATAAAATTACATACACAATTTTGACCCCTGAACCAGTGTTTGAATGTAATTTATATGTCACTAAGAGCGTGTGACATTTAAGAGGCACTTGATTAATCCAGTGATTGGGACTTTATCTGTAACAAATGTAAAGTATTCATCAAAAGATAATACTACTGACACAATCTCCATTTACACCAACTCAACTTGGATTTTGACTCTGATGACGAGTTAATTAGGCCAACAGCCAATGGCAGTGTTCCTTGTTTTGAAGCTGACCCTCGTTTATGACCGGTACAACATGGTCTTATTTCTTTTTTAATCAAGAATACATAGTAATAGAGCCTAAATTGGTATCTTATGGTCAGTATTCCTCTAAAAAAAGGTCCCATACTGTTTCTCTCCTCTCCAGTGCATTCTCATTACCTGTACGGACACATGCTTGCGGCCTTCTGAGAGTGACATGCCAAATCCGAGGTTTTGGGGTCCCAGGCTGCTACACCGGGGCCTCACCTCCGACCTTTCACCTCTCACCTCTCGTTCGGACACGTGCAATACAGCGGCTGACCCTTGACCTCCTGAGAGTGCTGGCTGGCTGCGCTCCTCTGTACAGCTCTGTCCCGGTTCACCCCAGTGCCCCCCTCCCCAGTCGCCTCGTAGTTGTGGTGTTGTGATCCTGTCCCGGCCCCCTTTTCTCTCAGCTGTGGGTTCTAGTCCTGGTTTTTTTAGAGTTGCAAAGGCTGTTTCCCAAAGCTCCAGGATCCTTTCTTTGGGACAACTTTTTGGGACAAATCGTTGTCATCTGCTGTTAAAGGCCGCTTCCAAACCTCTTTCTAAGGACTTTGGGTTAAGCTAAAAAAAACAAAATAACAAGAATTTATCTATGGTTCCTCTATGGCCTTGTCTCACTCTATAGAGGTACTGCATTCCAGAAAAGTCCAGCTTACACCCCAAATTCTATCTAGTTTCAGACTCTGGGCTTAGGTTGGTCCCAGTCTGTACTCCCCCTGCTCACCTGACTCCCCAGCTGGTCTGTTTCACATAACCATCTGGAGAGTTTCCATAGAAAGCCTTTTGCAAAGAGGTGGTACTTAAGATTCAAACAAGATCAGCGATTGGACGAACCAACTCTGAGTGACCAACTCTGCTTTATCCAATCTTTAGAAATCCATGCTGTTTACCTGTGTTGCAGTCAAGACCACACTAATCGAGACCAAGACTTGTCTAAGACCAGCGTGAACCCGAGACCAAAACAAGCAAGTGACATTTGGGGTTCGAGACCAAGTTGAAACCGAGACTAAGGCAAATCAAAAGACTGTGTTGACACCAAACCCTGTGAACCAACACTAAAATTAAGGAGAAAAGTTTTTAAAAAGTGGTTCAGATACATGATTTTAACGATCTAATGCAACAGACTCGACAAACAGAGAACAGATCATTTTCCTGGTTCTTCTGATTGGACGCTACAACACTACTCTTTACACTGGCAATTGATGTCAAAACCTATATAATGATAGGGAGGTCACACATTTTGCTTAATATCTTGCTTGATGTGCTGATGTTAGAAGTCAAATTTAACTAAAATTCACCTTAAACACTCACCTCTTCCATATACCGAGTGATTTATAGTGATGTTTCTGCTAAAGAACCTTCTTCAGATCATTGACTGCATTTACATGCATTAGAATACTCTGATCATAATCTGAATATGAGCATACTCCCAATAAGATACTGTCATGTAAACACCATTTTAGAATTACCTTAATCAGATTAAGGTCATATTCAGAATAAGCCTTAATCAGAATAAGACACCTGGAGTATTTTGATCTTATTCTGATTATTGCTGGATGTAAACACCTTAATCAGATTATTGCTTGTTTTCGCCTTTTTGGTCAAAGTTAAGGTGGCTTTGTGACTGATAAAAACTTTCTTAATTCAAGAGAAAACGGTCAAAGCACCGTTATTCTCAGCAAAACAAGCTAGCGGTTATCAGCGGTTATTAGCTACAGCTGTTTCGGGTTTTAGACGGCACCGTGGGGCTCTTACTTTGTAAAACAAGCATTGGTTTATTTTTAACATTATATTAACATGAGTCAAACTAGTAATGTTATATAGTGAGTTGTTTAAATGTAGGGTCAGTACAGTTGCACAACACAGAATATATACTGCACAGAAATCTGGGACTAAACAGGAAACAGGAAAGGTGTAGCATAGCGTTAGCATTAGCTTTACCTCCAGCCTCTCATCGCTACACTCCAGGATTTACTCTTGTCCTTTTATTAAATACAGACAACACAGCATGTTTTAAATATTTGCTATAAATGAATTTTATATCTTATATATTAACACAACATTTAAAACTCTAACTTAAGCTTAATCAGAATATGCTCTTGACATGTAAACAGGAACATGCTAATTCCAGTTGCGCATGTAAGCACCTTATACAGAGTATGAGCTTAATCTAAATATGGGCCTTAATTGGAGTATGATGTGCCATGTAAACGCAGTCATTCAAAACTTAAAACACGCCTATAACTGTGAGTACTGCCACACCATTGGTCGAACCAGTCGTCATTCAGAAGTTAACACATTGCCATGAGCAGGACAAAAAGGAATGTTCATGAGAAACTATGACAAGGAAACTCCCACTTCTACAAATATCCCAATAACTTATGAAGAAAATGGTCAGCTCGAGGAACAGAAAAACAAACTTTTCATTCTACGATGTAATCATAAGTTGTTTTTATAGTTTTATAGTAGGCCTAAATACTGTATGTTATTTCTGGCTTTCTGGGTTTATTTAAGATCAGTAGTAGTAAAAATCACAAAATATAGGGCTAAGTCTGAGCTTAATCCTACTCTGGACAACACTAAACTTCAAAACTCTACATCAATTTCCATTCTCATAAAGACTAGGGCTGGGTACCGTTAAACAATACTTTGTGGTATTGATAGAAAAGTTACAAAACTCCTAGCATCGAAAATCTTTTTTTATTCAAGAAATGTATCTTTAATTCAATATTAATGTGTTTGATTGTAGAAGATGAATTAGCACACCATAGGTATCAGAAAAAGTATCACTCAGGCACCGGTATTGAAAACCAGGTATCCTTTAAGAACTGGTATCAAAAAAATCTGAACAGTACCCAGCCCTAATATAGACTCGCGTGTGATAAACCTGCTCCATGAACCAGAGATGAAGACAAAATAAGCCAGATTATTTGATAAAACACCCCCCAAATTTCAACATTGTCACACTTGCATTGTCTTTCCCAAAACAAAAACGATAGAGGAAAAAAGAGGAAGCACACTGCTAGCACTATGTATGTCTGTCATATAAATCAAAATTAATCTTTCCAGGTCTCAGGACTTTAGCCTTTGCAGGAGATGACTCTAGACCAAGGATCCTGGAGTTTTTAAGGAAACAGCCCACAAAGTCCAAACCAGTCTGTCTACACTTCCTGCTCCTCACTGATTGGTCAGAAACCGGACATGTGACCTGCTGCAGTTGGTTTGGACTTATGAACTTTCAGATCCCACTGCACATCTCGCCCCTCGACCGGTTATGCAAGGTATTACTCCTTTACTGTCTCTGTACATAAAATGGATGACTTATGTTTTTTATAGAAATATTATATATAAATATATATATTGGAAATATCTATGGAAAATGATATAACATTGCTGTATGAACCCTGATGCCCTGTATTGATAGTGACTGTTCTTCTTCTCTTGCTTTCTCTGACTGTGTCTTTGCCGTAGTGTGTTAAACTGGTGGGAGGACTCTTCACAGGTTCATGGGTCCAATTTGAGACTTTCTTCTTCTTCTACTCTTTGCCTCTGAATCTCTCTCTCTTTTAGCTCCTTCTTCTTCCTCCTCTTTTTAACACTATGTAGCCATTACCTCTCCTTTTCTCTGCCTCTCACGCCTTCTGTACCGAACATAGACAGTAGAAGAAAAGTGTGCTCAGGCCAAGACAATTTTGTAAAACTTACGGTTACTCCAAGGAGCCTTACACCCAGACTTCCATTCAGAATAAGGCTGCACACTTTGATGTCGAGCTGGTGTATATTCCATACTACTACCACCAAGTCACTCTCCAGTCCTAATTCCAAGTCACCAAAAACCCGAGTTTAGTCTGAGTCGTTTAAAAAAGTGTCAGTGTCCAGTCCAACACAACTGAAGTCGAGTCCAAGTCAAGTCCAGATGAACTACAGGCGAGTCCTAGTCGAGTTACCAAAGCTGGTACAGTATAGGGCTGCAACTAAAGATTATTTTGATAAGCGATTAATCTGTTGATTATTTTTACAATTAATTGATTAATAAATGGAGAGTAAATGCACGTAAATGCACAATGACCTGCTGGCCTGGCTGGATTTTTACAGAATTCTAACAAGACAAAGCTACAGGTATGTTATTTGAGGAGGCTTTTTCATAATTAAAAACAAACTCTGACTGTTTTTGTGGCTTTACTGCTTTGTCTTGGTAATAAAACCTCTTCTCTCAGCACAAGGCATGTTCCAGAAACTATATATACTCCAGATAGCAATTAATCAATTACTGAATTAGTTGCCAAATATTTTAATGATCGATTAATCTGATTAATTGTTGCAGCCCTAGTATCCTACTATATGTTTGTTTTTGCTGAAGCATAAATATAACCACTGCAGGGCTGTTTCAGCTTTTAGTGTAAAAAGCAAACCAGACACTAGTGCGACCCACAAGTGCCCAAGTCTGAGACCTAAGCTCGAATCCAGAGTCTAAAAAATGAGTCCAGTGACTCAACTCTGTTCAGGCTACCACTACATAATGCTATTAGAAGAAAGAAACCTTAGTATTTTACAGCACTTTTCTAGACACTCAAAGTCTCTTTACAGTTTGGTGCATTATTCATTCACTCCTCAGTCACACTCGGTGGAGGTGAGCTACTTCTGTAGCCACAGCTGCCCAGCGGCCTCTCTAACAACAACCAAACACCGTCACACTCACACTTTCATACAGGCAAGCTGGGCAAAGTGTCTTGCCCAAGAACACAATGACTTTATGCAATGCCGAAGCAGGGATCAAACTGCCAACCTTCGGGTTAGTGGACGAACTTTTACTGACTGAGCTACTTCCTCCCCAAATTAGTGGTTTGATTGCCATAAAGTAGAGCTAACCACTGCAGGCCTTTGATTAAATGACAGAGATGTTTTCTAAAATGACTTGCTTTGGTCATATTTCAATATACAAAATAATTTTGATGGTACAGAATCAGTAACAAACCAGGATCCAGATGGTGATCCAGCTCTACACACAAAAGTTATTTCTTCCTTGACCTTTCCTAAAACTTTCATGTAAACCTAACATAACCTCTGAGGTGAAAGCTTGTCTCTATAAAAACTCCCGTCTTGTACATTAGTAAAATGTTACTGCGCTACTGTTCCTCTACTGTCTATGGTACCACACTATGTAGCCTATAGTATAGTGAGAATCCTTTAATCTGAAGTGTGTCTGCGTGAGTGAAGCCGCACAAGATTATTCCAAAAAAAGTTGTGCGTAGAACAACCCCAGCCATGTGACTTTTTTATTTTTTAACTGTGAATGGATCGTGTGAACACTGTAGCTCCGCCCACTTTTTTCCTCTCGACAACTGTAAACTGCTGCTCAACTTCAGCCAATGAAATCCACTGCTCCACGAGATGGACAGACATATTTGGACCGGTTTCTGTCACTTCCTGTTTGGACGGTTGCCGTAGAGATCTCCCGGAGACTGACACATTTGGACTTATTCCTGCTCTGTGCTTTGAACTCGGTCGTGTCCAAATCCACTTCCTATTCATTTAATAGCGGACAACACAGGTGGCATTATTTTGTGTTTGTGTCCAAATGTCTGGTGACTGAAAGATAGTTCACTTAAGTTTTCCCCGCGGTGCGTCAGTAAAACTAGTGGCAAAATAGTTCTAGCAGCCATGACAGGTCTTTACACTGTACACAACACGTTTGAATAAATTGTTATGGCATGAAATTGCTAATGTCTTACCTAAGTTTGTGTACATAAATATATGATAGCCCGTATCAGGGGTGTCTGAAGGATGACCCAGGGGCCAAATGCAGCCTCAGTTCTGCCTTCAGTCTTTTTTCTCAATTGGCCCACATTGCCAAAAGTAGTACTTTTTACTGCAAGGTAAAAAGCTTCATATGACTGCTTTATGTGACTGAGTTTCTGCAGTGAAAACTGACTCTCTATAATCCAGCAGTAAAGTATAGAGTTATTTCTAGACACCAATAGCTCCAAAACAAACATTTTTGTGTCAAATGGACCTGGCATTGAGGAAGAATAAAATGGAAGTTAGTGATTGGTGGTCCCAAAAAAGGTGTACAGTATGTGCTGGTCCCAAGCCTGGACAAATAAATATGTGGGCTTCCAGAATAAAATCTAAATCTCGTCATCTCTAGTGAGTGGCCCTCCTCTACATTTACTTCTCAGTAAAAAAAAAAACACCCCTAGCCCCTTGTATGGTGTCAGTCTAGGTTCAACTTGATGTAAAAGAAATAAAAAACCTATAAAGTTAACCATATAGAGACCATTCCCGTATCAATTGCACTACATAATCCATTATACAGTAGTCTAACACTAACAACTGAAGGGTTAGGACGACTGAGTAAATTCTGACACAGCCCAGAAATTCTGACATTTTGACACAAAATGGCGGGAGTGTATTTGGATGTAGCCCCAGAATTGGACATGTCTGAACTTATACTGTTACTTTTGGTTCGGTGCCATGGATGTCTCCCTAAGAAACAAAAGTAAGCTCTACTGATAATAACAGATATCAGTTGCAGTTATATTCACCTACAGCCTACAAGGTAAGCTAACGTTAGTGATTTTACACCACACCAAAACAACAAATTTAGTCACAAATTTATGATTATGATTACATAAAAGTCACAATTGCGTGTTCTCCAACAAATCACTAAGCATTATGGTCTATATTGGGCCTAGTGACCATCGAAATTACTTTTAGTGCCCTACTTTTGAGTCAGTAGACATTTGGACACCACAACAAAATGGCGTCAACATTATTATTGTGTTCTGTATGTGATGAAGGAGTGGATTCAGACACAGCGCTGAAATTCATCGGACATGTCTGAACTTGCCTGAACTTGTTGGAGTCACTTTTGGATCGGTTGTCATGGAGATCTCCCAGATGGACATATTTGGACTGGTTCCTGTCACTTCCTGTTTGGTTGCGATGAGGAGCAGTGCAGCTGATCATCTCACAGCAGAATGAACCAGTGAAGTGCTGGATGGGTGTACAATTTTACTTTTATTTTTTTTATTTTTTGTTATTTTTTTAAGGTGTCTAAAAGGTGTAATGTGCTATGTGGCAGCTATGAGTACCGTGTCTTTATTCCAGGTGTGAAACAACTGCTGACAAATCAAGATTTTATTATTTGGCTATTTAAAAAGAAGTGTACTGTATTTAATGACACTATATCAACATAAGTAAAGCTGTTTTTTAAATAATTTGGTATATTTTTCCTTGGAGTTGGGGAGGATGGTCTTTTCCATTCATTTTGACAAAGGACGCAAACTAAAACTACCTAAACGTGCACACTTCCCGTTGTTTACAAACACTAAAAGTTGCAATAAGGCTGCCTCGAATGTAGGTATATATATATATATATAATTAAATGTATTATATTTGATGTCTCTAAATCACCACAAGAAGGAAAAAGAGGCAAAAGAACACAGCAGCAACATATGCCAATTAGCTTCCCAACCTGCTTGACAGACTCCTTAATTTACAAACCACTGGGGCAACAGTAATTTAATAATAATAATACACTCATCTAATGTAGTGCTTTTCTAGACACTCAAAGCTGCTTTATAATTTGGTGCATTATTCGTTCATTCTTCAGTCACACAGTGGTGGTGTAGCCACAGCTGCCCTGGGGCAGACTAACAGAGTTGTGGCAGCCAAACACAGTCACACTGACACATTCATACAGGCAAGGTGGGTTAGGTGTCTTCGCAAGTTGTTTCCACCAATTGAGCTACTACCACCCCAGTGTTTGCCATAGTTTACCCCTAAAACTAATGATGCTAAACAGTCCACCTCTGGTTCCGGAAGTAAATTTTCCTTTTATTTTCCCCAATGACTTTTTAAAAAAGTTCATATATCCAGAGTTCAAAAGATTAACAGAGGCAAATCAGCAATGGGATAACTCATGACCATAACACATTTCCTTTCAAACAAAAAACATTTTCTGAAACTTGAAAAAAGGCAACATTACAAACGTATTTCACTGTTTTTTTCCTGCAGAAACCAGTTAGTTAGTGTGTACTTCTTTCACGTCTTTTCAAACTCTGTAATGACAATGTGAAAGTTGTGTAGTGTTTCCCTGTGACTCAGTATTGCCTATGGTGTATCCCACCTTAGGCCCAGAGTAACTGTAGGATAGACTTTACTCCAGTAAACTGGTGTTTGAAAATGTCCCAAAGTGAATTAATGTGAGAGTGAACGTCTGTCTGTCAGTGTATGTCTACAAGTGTTAGCCCTGCGACTGATTGGCCACTATCGAAGAGGTTGTAACCCACATGAGTCCCAAAGTAGCTTGGATAAACTACATCCCAGTACAATACATTTTCTTGATTCAGAAATGACAATGAATGTATTGAAAATGGTCTTTATTTCAAGATCAGAAAATATCATTTCAACAATTCAACATCTACAAATACACAACAATCTTAGATATAAAAGTCAAAAATAATTTAGCAAAACATAAAAAATAAAATGGCAAAACCACTCTGTAGAAAAGGGAACGTATTTACATCACTAATAATAATAATAATAATTACCAGTTTTAAATTAAGCAGGTCTTGGTCAAAACTGCCATCATGGTACACATATATATTATTGGCCCCACAAATAAAACTCATGAATTATCTTAAGCATAAAAAACACACACGAAAAAAGAAGGAAAGATTCGGGAAAGGTTTCGAAAAGAAATTAAGAAAAAACAGGCTTTGTTACTCCTATGTGGCTTCTTAAGAGAAACCACACACGCTAGGAACTATTCATGCAGCAAAGTCCTTGAATTTTTACTTAGAATGGACCACAGAACTAGGTAGGAAATAAACAGGATTATACTGCATTCATGTTCTCTTTGGAAACTTTGGAAAACGTGCTAAAGTCAATTTTAAAAACTCGTAATTTTCTTTAAAATCTGTTGGATAACTGCAATATGACGTTGGGGCAGTTGTAGTTCTTCAATTAATTATAAGCAATGCACATGAACTTTTTAACTTAATATTGCTAATAATATGGCTTTAGTTGCTGTTCAAGGGTGACATCAAATGCTATTCTTTGTTAGCATAGCATTTAGCAGCATTAGCATTCAACAGTCAGGTATCCTAGCTAAATTAAAAAAAATATATATCAAAACTTATCTTTAGATTTTAATTAGAAAATACAGTTAAAATGTAATTTGTAAGCAGAGGTGGAAGATGTGCACAAAGTCTGCAAGATAGTTTTGTTCGCTAAGCAACATTGGGACATTATTAGCATTAGCTTTGAACTAGAAAGAAGCTAACAGCAAGCTAACGTAGGCTAATTGGTAAGCAGAGTAGTAAAAGTACTGTTACCCAAAATTAATATTACTCAAGTAGAAGTAAAAGTACTCAAGCAAATAGTACTTAGGTAAAAGTTAAAAAGTACTAATTACTAACTTGGTATGCTAAATGTGGACTCAAATTTGGTTGTGTGTTAGCCACTTTGCAACTGAATAACATTTCTTCATTTCTTTCTTTAAATATTTCATAAAATGGCTTCCAAAAACGCACTTAAATAATTTTCTTGAACATCTAGTGACTTTCCACCTCTGTTTGTGAGCTGTGTTAAATTCTAAAATATCAGTATTATTAAAAGTAATGCTAATATTATCTGGGATGAAAGCACATAAACACAAATAAATATAAAAAATATGGACCATCTTAGGAGCACATGAATGCAGCATAAGTCCTTGTTGTGAAAAGTGATATCGGAATTCATGTTTTTGTCTGGCAGACCACAGAGCAGCTAATATCATCATCATTAAAATGTCAATAATAATTTAATAATTTAAGCTTCGAATCGGATCGTTTAAATAAATAAATTAGCCCTGGTTAAAGTGTAATTGTTGCTTTAGTTTGCTGCCCGTGGCCTGTAATGTGGAGGCTCTACTTGGGAATGTCCACAGGGAAACCCACTGTCCCGTCGGCCCCAGAGATCCCGTCCACGATGGAGGTGAGCGCCCGCATGTTCCCCTGGTCCGGAGAGTCAGCCGCACTCAGCAAATCTGTGACGAACAAAATACAGAAAACATATTTAAAAGGCTGTCAATGTGAAAGCAGTTTTAGGTATTTGCTGTTATATAATAATAAAATAATATTACTCAAGTAGAAGTAAGAGTGGTCTATAAAATACTTGACTGTATTGTTTACTGCTGCTAATAGTGTTATTACAACTACTACTACCTCAGCTCATACTATTACCAGTGCTGCTGCTACTTCTACTTATGCTACTACTGTTAATGCTGTTTTTAATACTAGCAATGCAACTACTACTACCACTACTACTACTACATCTACGTCTACCACCATTACTGGTGCTACTGCCACAACTTCTCCTTTTAATATTATTACTACTGCTACAACTACTACTGCCACTACAATACTGCTACTCAAGTGAAAGTAGCCTACTGTTAGCTTAAAATAATATTGCTTAAGTAGAACTAATAGTAGTCAATCACAAATAATACTTAAGTAAAAGTAAATGACGGTAATGTTTACTGCTACTAATACTGCTATTATTACTACTACCTCAACTAATATTACCTTTACTGCTGCTGCTACTACTATTAATGTTATTATTGATACTACAGCTACTACTCATACTGCTATTGCTGTTACATGTACTACTACTACTACCACAGCAACTTTTACTACCCTTACTAGTGCTACTACCACAACTGCTATTACTACTACTTCTACTACTACCACTACTATACTGCTACTAAAATAAAAGTACTGTGATTTCAAAATAATATTAAGTAGAAGTTAAAGTACTGTACAAAATTAATACTAAACTAAAAGTAAAGTAATACAATGTTTACTTGTATAAATTAAGTACTATTACAACTACTACTGCTACTACTACTTCTACCACTAGTGCAACAACTACCAGAACAGCAGCTGCTACAACGAGGTGAGTGTGCTCCCCACTTAAAAATTACTACTGTCAATTTCTATCAACGGTCTACAAGTTATCAGTTATTAAATTATTACTCTCCACCTCTGAATATAAAGCTGTGCTAATGTTGTGCTAACCTTCGCTGCTGTAGCTCTGGGTGCACTGCTCGGGGGTGCTGCTCCACTCCGGACTACTGCAGCAGGTGCTCCCTGAACTGGGCTCGCTGGACGACGACACCTGTTTTTCCACAGAGACGAATGAAAACAGGAGGTACGGTCAGTCAAAAAATACATGGGCATGGAGTAAATTCCACCACACACACAGCCACATAATATAGAGTCGTGTTATTACTTCGACGACAATCCACTTTCCCACTGAAAAAAAAAACTACTACTACAAATTTAGAGACTTAGAAATGTTGTAGAAAATATAAACAAAGTAAATTCCCTCTTTAAAATGCCTTGAGTAGGGTTAGTTAGTTAGTTTATACCTCTACGACTGCTAATACTATTACTGTTACTACAGCTAACTACAATAACTATAAAAACATAAAAATACCTTAAGATTAACTATACAATTTTTATCATTGCATTTTTTAAATTTTATCAGCCTCTTTCGTAACGTTCTTAGCAAAGGTAAACTTTTCCACAAAAACGTGTTTTGCATGAACGTAAAATCTAAAAAAGCTATATATTCTGCAAATTGAATTGGTCCAAATGCAGTTTTTTTGGCATATACTGTCCTCTGAATTGTGATTGGTTGTATCTGTATGCAACTGCATTCAAGGTAGAATAATTTGTGTCACTTTGTTTCCTGGAAATCCACCCAGATTACTTGTTTGTATAGAATAAATTAAAAATAGGATGGCATTGGGTATAATTTTCTAAAAGACCCCAATGTGAGAAGACAATGAAACTACAGAATGATTAAAAACCTCTTGTAAAAATGGCTTAGAATAACTCTGATCATGCCTTTTCGGACTTGCCAGTCTTCAAGGCATTTTCCATTCTAACTAAATTTAACTCGAACGCATTCTTCCACTACTCCATTGTGGCTTTTGGCTGTGTCCCCGTTGCACTGCATTATAAGTGACCTTGCCCCCATTTAATCCCCGTGTCCTATGTCCTATACTCACTCTGGGCTGCGCCTGACTGGGACGATAGTGAAGTCCTTGCTGTCCCGCCTCGCTCTCCTGCTGGTTTAGCGAAGACACCAGCGCCTGCAGCCTCTCGATGTACTGAATGGCGCTCCTCAGGATCTCCACTTTAGGCAGCCTCTGGTTCGGATTCATCAGGGTACTCCTCTTGAGGGCGTCGAAAGCCTCGTTCACCTTCTTCAAACGCCTCTTTTCCCTCATAGTCGCTGCCCTGCGCCTGTCCATGGTCACCGTCTTCCTCTTGCAAAGCTTGCATGCCCATGGGAGGCACTGTCCCGGGCAATGGGGGCTGCTCTCCGATGAATGGGGCGACAAGCTGCTGGACGGGGATGCTTTGTCCTCCACTTGGGGCACCCCGCCCGGTCCGCACAAGCCCATCATGGCGCTCCGATCCTGGAAGCCCGATTGGTCGTAGCCCCCTGGAAGTCGGGACTGGTAGAAGTTATCGTTCCCCTCGTAGAAGCGCTGGTCTGGGAAGAAGTACGGATTGGTCTCGAAAAGCTCCATGATTGCCAAACTCTTGCAGGATGTCTTGAAGAGAATACGGGATTTTTTAAAAGTCTAAAGCCTTACAAGCAAGTGCCACTCTTAAAGTTCCTTGTGATGAGTGGAGGGACGTAGGGAGAACAACTGGTGTGGGACGGTCTGTAGGCTGGCATTTAAACCCCGAGGATCATGGGGGTTAAAATTAGCACGAGTCCGGAGAAACCCGACACGACGTTTAGCTGTTGCTGCACATCTACACACTTCACTATGTCTCTGTTTGGGGTTTTTATGGCCCTGCTCCTGCCACTGTGGGTGTCACTCAATACGATTACATGGAGAGCTTAGACGGGACAGTGAACAGTGGGTTTATTAAGTCATTTAACTGGACTTCTGCCTTTGAATTCATATGAACAAGAGATTATATATAAACTATAGGGCCATACTAATTCATGCTGCATTCCTGTGATATGACTTTACAATATTTAGCCTTTGTTAAAAAGAAAAGCTAAAAAAGGAAGCTAAACCGGACTTGTTTGTTCAGGCAAATGTTTTTTTATTGAGTTCAGAGGACATAAAGTACAATTACACTACAATTACAATACAATTTCCATTCACAAAATCAATGTTCATTTGAATAGGGCTACCTAAATCAGAACAAAAAAATCAGGATTTATATTTAGCAAAGGTACAACTAAGGTCAAATATTATTTGGCAGCTACAGTATAAAGATGTGTATAATATTATTTATATTACTATTATTATATTTTCATTTAGGTCAAATGTATAATTTCAAGGTTAAAAAAGTTTAATTTGAAAATTTTACGAAAGATTAAATTGGAGTCCCATATAATTTAAGACTAAATTATGAATTAATCTTTAGTCAAATTTAGCCAGTACACCATATTATGACTCTATGGTATAATTATGAAGTAATAGCAGTAATTGCTAATAAACTAGAGTACTTCATGAGCATAAAGTTGTTCATAAATATTAACAATAACACTTCAAAAGATAGCACATAAACAAAGTCTACATTTCTAATTAAGCAGGTGTGCCATCTGAAAGCACATTATTGCATCATAATCTACAGTAGACTAGCTTGTCTTTTCTACACTTTTTATGTCAAAAGTGACAGAGTGACCCAATCAGCCTTTGCCAGTCTAAAAACAAGTATTACTGTAACACTGATGTTTTTCTTTTGGTTTTGTTTACATGAGTTACTCTGTGCCACTGTCCATCTCTGGTGTCCAACTTTAACTTGGGTAAACTGAAAACATCCACCAACAGTATGACAATTAACTAATATTCAGATGCGTTACTTCCATTAAGAAATATTACTGTCTCCAATATTAGACTATGACGTTTACTAGCACTTAATAACTAAAATACAAAATTTCCCAACGTCCATGTAACCATTCAGTGTGTGCCCTTCTGTACTTTCCCATGTTTCTCGGACACAGTCAGGTTGCTGTGGAAGATGAACCAGGATCAAAGATATCCGCCCTAATGAGCTAATCCCAGTCTTGCGTCTCTCAGTGACTCTATACATGAAGTGCGCTGGTCTGGGGAGTGGACAGAGAGGAGGGGGGGTCATGGGGGGTATGTGGAGGGGCAGTCCAGAGACAGCTGTCACTTCCACCAGGAGCCAGACCGATGCAATGACAAGAAGTTGTTTTGGCCCTGCCTCTTTGTAAATGAGGCCAGAGATTGTTGCTAAGTCCGAACTAGGTCACAAAACACAATATTGTAATGGAAGCCAGAAAATGTGAGCCACATAAATAGATTAAAACTTTCTGTATCTCACTAGGGAGCTTCCGGTTCAGGGGTAAATGCTCTATATCTCACATTGAAACTAATTAATTCCTTACTGGCGTCTTGTGGCATTAGTTTGAATCTTTGGGCCTATCTTGCAATGGTACAGAAATCGTGAAAACATTTCTGGATCAGATGATTCTCCAGATCAACACCAAAATCCATATAATTTCTTCCTTGGTCTATGACTGATCTTTCCACAAATTTTTATCATGTTAACATACAAACAAACCAACAATGGTAGTGAAAACATAACTTCCCTGATAGAGGAAATAAATAGTACATTATCCCATTTGCTACCATTAGTAGCTCTAACCTCAAAATGCATTGACCATCTGCGTGTCAACAACAGAGGCTGTTGCATCCAGCAAGACTGATAGAAGGACAATAATATATTCTGAACGGAGGATTTATTGCAAGCCACCAAACATCGCAAATTATGAAAAATCAAGATAGTTTTGGCCTCTGACAACCACTCGACCACGTATGAGTAATATCAGAGCCTGGTTTGATAACATTGGCAAGTGTGTCAACATAGTTACAGCTGATTTATTCACAATTTAAAAAAATATTGAACATAATGCTCTAGCTATTTATGTTTACATTTTTGATTTGGTTTTAAAACCCTGTATTGCCGAACGTCCAATCAGAAATCCGGAAAGACTGGCAATCCACAGACCATAGTTTTGATTTAGACTGCAGAACCAATTTCAAATCAGTACGAGTGCAGGCTGCTTACAGTACCTTTAATTTCAGTGTTACGCCAAGTCGAGACAAGTATTTACAAATACACTATATTTCCAAAAGTATGAGCTCACCTGCCTTTACATGCATATGAACTTATGTGACATCCTATTCTTAATCGATATGGTTTAATATGACGTCGGCCCACTCTTTGCATTTATCTACGTGTCGTCCAACGTCAGACACTGATGTTGGACGAAAAGGCCTGGTTCGTAGTTTTTACTCTAATTCATCCCAAAGGTGTTCTGTCAGGTTGAGGTCAGGACTCTGTGCAGGTTCAGTCAAGTTCTTCCACACCAAACTCACTCATCCATGTCTTTATGGAGCGTGCTTTGTGCTCTGGTGCAGTTATGTTGGAACAGGAAGTGGCCGTCCCCAAACTGTTCCCACAAAGTTGGGAGCATGGAATTGTCCAAAATCTCTTGGTGCTGAAGCATTCAGAGTTCCTTTCACTGGAACTAAGCTCCTGAAAACAACCCCACACCATAATCCACATTCAGTTATTTGGGTGTGTGAGCAAATACTTTTGAAAATATAATGTATGTGACGGACTAAATTGTTTGTCATTGTTCGCTCAGATTTAATTTATCAATCACCAGAAATACTTAAATAAGTTCACTTTAACAACTGGACCTGACTCAGATCTGTATCACATCAATTCAGAGTAATTTTTAATAAACATTTAAACAACAGCCATTCGTTCCGGCACCAAAAATGTCTCAATGAATATTTTTATTTTTGCTCCCTTGTTGAAATGAATGGGATAGAACGGTTAATCTCGGTACCAAGCTACGTGTGCAACTTTTCTAAATACATCACTCCTGGAAGCGTCAATAGACAGACTCTCATGAGCCACCAAAGATTGCAAATTATGAGATGGTTTTGGCAAAATTTAATGGCAACAACTAATTACATGGGTGTAATGCCAGTATCTGGGTAAAGAATGTTAGCAATTGGAATTATATTTAGTTAATTTATTTATAGCCACAATTACATAAGCTAAATGCTACATGCTAAACGTCAGTGGATTTTTGTGTTCTGCAGGACACTGTTAGAAAGAATTAGTCAATACTTAAATAACTTTGGTAAATATAACTTATTTCTCTGTACTGTTATTTGAAAGTTTATTTTGCAAAACCACATCCACAACAACCAGTATTTTTTTTATGCTACTACTATTATTTTTTGGTTTAAGTTTGCTCTTATGAATGTTAAAGGCTGTTTCTTCAAAATCCAAAGTAATTTTTTGCAGATTTAAAATAGCTTCATATCAGGCGTACATGTCCTAAACTCCACACACATCTTTGGTCTTGGTTTATTAAAAAACACTGATACATGCTGACTTAATTAATGTGCAATCCATGTTTAGATATGTATGTCCATGTCCGTCGACAAGCCCAAACAAGAATATGAAATATGAAGGGTGAAGGAAGTCCCCTCTCACCGACACTGGTTCCAGTTACTAATTAAAGGGACAATAATTCGAGTCATTTAAACTTGTTGCTGTGACCTTTTAGAGCCCAGCAATGAATTAGCTTAGCCACGGCGCTAATCTTTCCAGGACGTGTCTCACAGATAGATCAGCGGCTAATTCAGACTGGCTTCCGTTAGCTCTGAGTTACAGCCAAAATACACTCTTGCATCTGATCCAGCATAACTTCATATTCTCAGAGGTCTCTATTGCAGTGATTCACAGACTGTTCACAAACAAGAAACTCTGTGTAATGGCTTCACTTTTTCTGCTACTGTAATCCGAGAAAATGAGAAAGACTGTAAAAAATGGGGGTATTTTATAGGTCAGGGATTCTCAACCAGTGGGCTGGGATCCAAAATGGGACACATAAGTTTCAATACAGTTTTAGTGTCTAGATAGTGTTTTAATAACTTGTTGTGGTAAAACACATTTTAGATTTATGCTTAAGGAATTCAGAAAACTAACTTTGGTTCTGGACAGAATGTGGCCAGTACTAAACCCAGAACAAAACTGACTAAACCAAGCAAACCAAAATAGCCAAGCTCATTACCAAAACTGCACAAAACTGAGATTAGGACTAAATCCAGAACGGCAGTACAACTACTTTCTAACTAACTTTCCTTTCTGGGGCCGCTGCAGGAAATCATCTGCCTCCTAGTGAGCAGTGGTTCACATATTGATTTGGCATAGGGTTTATGCCCTTCCTGATGCAACACTCTCCATTTATCCAGGCTTGGGACTGGTAAAAAAGGACACTGGTTTGTGGCTGGACTTACTGTAGTAAAACTAAACCAGGAATAAATCTTAGTTAAATAGGTCTAAGGCCAGAACTATTCTAGAGACTATACCATTTGAATGTTCTGCCTAATTTTGGTTGTTAGGTCAAAAATCTTTTGAGAGTCAGTGTTTGTCAGCGTAACGGCCTTTTGTCTACACAAGAACAGGGTTTCAGTTTTTCTCCAGTTTCCTGAAGGAGGTGTTTTCATCTCACAGCAGGGAGCCTCTCGGGGCGCTCTGCACTCGTGTACTGGGAAAACAGCATCCTTAAAGAAAACAAAGGCATAACATAACATAGCATATACGGATGCACCGATACCACTTTTTTTCAAACCGATACGAGTACGAGTACTTCCATTTGAGTACTCGCCGATACCGAGTACCGAGTACCGATACGAGTACTTATATAGGGGTTACTTTATAGTTTATACAGTCACACTGCTGTATCTCATTCATCACATACCGTGTCTGTCTTTGCCGCCCATCCCCGCTCTGCGATGCTAAGTTATTTTTACATCAGAGTGGTTTGAACACAACTAACCATGGCTAAACTTTGCTGAATATGGACATGTTATACCTCATTTTAAAGCATAGATTCTCCTCTATTCAGTCGCTAAAATTATTTTAAAGACAGGCTGAGCATCTGCGCATAACCAGCAGAGATTCGCCAAGACATACAGCAGCTAACACAGCAGCTAACACAATTAGCAACGGTACTTCTTAAGCTTTATCAGACAACAACTGCTTCGCGCTTATATCATTTTCGGGACAACTAGGACAACAAAAGGACAACAGTTTAACTTTTAAAACTCACGTATGATTTGGGATAAGTCTGGTTGAGCATAATGTAAACTCAGCTTTGCTTTTATCTCCATACAGTACACTTTGAAATCCAACCACAGGTTTCTCACTCCTCAGCTGAGAGAGGAAGGTCATGTGACAGCGCTGTAAAGTGGTATCGGTTGTTGGTATCGGGCCACTTTTATGAATACGAGTACGAGTACTTGGACATGGTATCGGTACCGATACTGGTATTGGTATTGGTGCATCCCTAATTGCATACATCAATATTTTGACAACTTACAGTTAGTATCACATGTATAAATCCTTAACAGTGCCTCAGAGTTTATCAGCTTTGCCCAGGAAGACCACAGGATGTAAAAGTTGTAGTTAAAATGTTAAGCTGTGGCTTCTTCTGCAGCGGTGACTTTGTCAGCAGGGAGAACAGTGCCTTTTGCTGGGCTCACAGGGGTACTACAGATTTTTACACCTTCCACTGTTTTTTGTTTTTTCTTTTACACCTCGAGAGTTTCCGTGTAGACGCGAATTGGAGACAATATTTTACTGTTGCATTTCCCTGACCAGCGAAATAATCAGAAGAATGAATGAATTAACCAAACAGCACCTCTCAGTTGTTGTGACCTTTGGGTCACTTTAGGAATTTTCAAGTTGGCTAACATGTTATTTGTATATGTGTACTTCTTTCTAGGGCTGCACAGTATATCACAAAATTATTGTCATCGCAATATCACCAAACGCAATATCCGTATTGCAAGAATCTAAATATATCGCAATAACGCTGTGGTCTTCCATCTGACAGAGATTTACACTGAAGAATCATTTTCCACCAGAGCCTTAAAAGAACATGTGTTGTGACTAAATAAAAATGTTTAAAAAGTCCAGTTTTAGTGGTAATTTAATTAATTTAGTCACAACTTAGCCTTGTTTTATTTCTGGTTTAGTCTGTGGTAAGTTTTGATTTTGTCGCTGTTTTAACTTGTAAATACAGGAACTTACATTTTTATGAAATGTAGTGAATTTAACTTACTATGTTCGAAAAGTAGGCTCTATTTTCAAATATCGCAATAATATTGTTATCGCAATTTTCAACATAGTTATCGAATATCGCATGCTTTCTCCGTATCATGCAGCCCTACTTCTTTCTGCTCTTAAACATGGCAACCAAGTAATTTGACTTTTAGACAAATCAACCTGACTATTGTTCTAAACTGGAGAAGCTATAAACATTGAAAACTAAAGTAAAAACGTTGGTTATGGCTGAGCTTTGATCTTTTGCCATTTGGAATAAGTTTTGACGACCAGCTGTAACTTTGATTCCACATGTTAACACTGTCTGCAACAAGGCGTCAAAGCAATTATTAAAAAATCTCCTCCATTTCACCTCTTGGCAGTGGTTTGATTGGAGTCTAACCCTTTACCCCCGTCCCATGGAGAGTGGAGTGGGGTCTGGTCTGGGGCTTGGCTCTGGTCTGCTGTGGTCTGTCATGTTAGTGTGTGATGGATGGACACTGATGGTAGGAGCCCGTACAATAGCCCCTGTGTAGTACTAAGGAGGGGTCCAGGAGGGTCTGGGGGGGTCCGGGGCAGGCCCCTGTCCCAGTCACTCAGGCCCTGTCATCTGAACCCATTGTCAGCAGAATCAGAGACGTCGTGTGCGTGTGGACGGTCGTATGTAACACTTGTGAGAGCGGTGTGAAGGACGACTCAGTGTTTTGATGTGAAGACGCCTGGCACTGTTCAGAGATTATTCAGGCTTTTACAGTTATGGGAAAAGCCTATGTAAACTCAGAAAGGATGGCTATAGACTCAAAGATTCAGTCAGTTTTGTTTAACATGAATTTTCCAAACCGCAAGTAGTTCCCAAATGGTGGATAACAAGCTCAAGGTACCCACAGTCAGACCAATTTGGGAACCGCTGAACTAAAACGATTTACAATATTGCAGTTTGTCAAATATTAAGGAATATATATTTCAGCTGTTGTTTGTACACACAGAAAAGTGGCTGCCTTTCAGGATGACTTAGAAACAACATCACATATTCCCAACACAAACTGATTCTGTCCAGGATTGGCCTCTCATTTAAATACAAATCAAAATATAAATGTTTGAATTTGACCAAGGAGGTGGTTTTGTTGTGGCTACTTTTACGCTGTTGTGCAGCAGGCAATGCACCATGTCTTAAACAGCTGTTAACTGCTAACTACACATAGCAAGTTTGGAGATTTGGAGCAGCAGTAGCTCAGTAGGTAGAGTTGTTCGCCCACTCACTGATGCCAAATGCACAGAATGAATGCCACACCTCCATAAGCCTAATTGTAAAACGGCTTTTAGTGTTTAGGAGTGCGCTATATAAGACTAATGCATTATTATCAGGATTTAAAAATTGTGTTTTTACGAAAAGCATGTGATGAGGGGTTTGATTCCCCGATGTGGCGCTAAAGACTCCAGTACAGTATGTGCCAGTCCTAAGCCCAGATGAATGGAGAGGGTTGTGTCAGGAAAAGCATCTGGTAATGTTGTCAAATTGTCATGGTCGGGTGTAAAGGCATTGTGGGAAAAGGACCCAAAAAAGGCAGGACCATTTAAACTTTTAATAAACTAAATGAAAAAACACAAAAGTTGAAAAGTCAAATACCAAAAAGGTCAAAACTCGAGGATAAACAAAAAGGCAAAAGAGGAATAACAAATAATACAAAAATACAAAAAAAAAAACATTAAAGCCAGGAGACACAAGGAACACTAGGGCACACTAACGCTCACATAAGACAATGAAACGACAAAGAACTGGGGAAAACACAGGGCCTAAATAAACTAGGAGCACACAGGTGAAACACATTCGGGCGGGGCAGGCAATCACACAGGCGGGAAACACAGGAGGCAGGAAGTAAACCAGAAAAACACAAGGACAAACCAGACTACAAAATAAAACACAAGGGAAACAAAACGCAGAAAACAAGACACATGACACAAATATAAAAAACACACACTATGCTCAGGGACAGTAAGGGTTCTCGGGGGACAAGCCAATGACACAAGAATATAACTTTATAAATCCCTGTAAAACCTATAAGACAAAATAGCAATAATGTTTATTCTGCCCCGAGCAGGTCAGTGTGTGTGATGTGTTTTAGCATGTGCATTTGTGTACACCTCAGACTGCCCTGTCACCGTCCACTCTGCTCTGGGTCCCCTCAGTGACGAGCAGCAGCACATTGTGGGACAGCTGAGGCCTGAGGGAGGAGGGGGCAGTGTTTGGGACGGGACGGAGGAGTGTGTGTCTGTGTGTGTGTGTGTGTGTGTGTGTGTGTGTGTGTGTAGGGGGTGGGAGTGTAGGGGTCTTCAGGTTAGGCCCAGGATCATCTCTGACCTGAGTCCTGTCATCTGAGCCCCACAGGAAATCTCAGTGTAAGAGGAGAGAGGTACAAGAGAAAAACACGAAGGACTGTCCAGGAAGGTGGGTCTAAATACTGCCACAACATACTGTACACAAGCAAGTACAGTAGTCACTCAGTATCACTCGACTGAAACTAGAGATTGACAGTACCGTGTTTTATGGACTAGAAGTCGCTAATGAAGAAGAAAAAAACGTATATAAGTCGCACTGGACTATAAGTCGCATTTTTGGGGGGAAATTTATTTTGAAAAATCCGACAGGAACAGACATTTCAAAGGCACTTGAAAGGCAAGTTATAGTAATAATAGAATAGAGAACAACAGGCTGAATAGGTGTGTGGTTTGCTAACGTAACACATTGATGGTTATTCAGCTACATGAAGCATAAACAATGAACTGAATAGGTGTCTCGTATGTTAACGTAATATATTAACAGTTATTCACATAACTATAGCATAAAGAACATAATATAACAAGTTCACCAAACTCACCATCTCACTCCTAATTGCTAAATCCTTTAAATTCTTCATCCTCGGTGTCACTTCTGAACAACTCCGCCAACTCCGGAGGTAGACGAAGCGCCGCTTCCTCCTCTGCGTGGCTGTCGTCAGACTCAGCATCAGTTCCATTTCCAGTTATTCTGCTCTTTCTCAGTTGTCTTTATAGCCTAAGTTGTTAGTGGTAATGTTTACATTTTAAATTGTCAGTGGTACAGGTGCAGCAGATGCTGGTACACAAGCCTAGAGCGCCCTCTAACCAACACCTGAAATATTTTATTATATAAGTCACACCTGAGTATACGTCACACCCCTAGCCAGACTATGACAAAAAGTACGACTTATAGTCCGGAAAATACAGTATATTCACCCGAGCCAATCAAACCCAGGTCAGTCTTGTGTATGGTGTGCGCTCTACCAGGTGAGCCATCAAGGACAAGCCATATTTGATTCCCAATAGAGTATTAAGGTATGTATTAGTGTTCTAATGAAGATCTATAGAAGGGTCCAGTACTCCTGACCAAGATCCTGGCTCAGATCTGGAGAAAGGTCCCTGTGGCATTGAAGGATGGGTCAAATTTAGAGAACAAAATATCCCGAGGACAATAAAGTCTATCTTAGTACTACTGAATTAAATAGTATCCAGTTACTTTCCACCTCCAAGTAAACATTACAGAGCAGTATTTTATTGACTATATTTATTTCATCCCCGAGTGTCCCAGACCTCTCTCTCCTCTCACCTCTCTCTCCTCGCCAGGCTCCAGTCCAGACACGCTCACATTCTTCCGCTTGGATCCCAATATTTGGACTAAATCTGTCCCCTCTGACACAGGAGAAGGTCACACAATAACAAAGATAGCCGACGCAATAAATATACCTACGCAAAAGAGACATGGAGACACTTTCAAAATAAGAGCCCCAAACTGAAATGTGGGGAATGCCAGCCATGGAAAACATCTGACCTCTATTTGTTTTCAAGACGCTTGTTTGATATACAGTAGAGCAAAAACAGGAGTAGATTGTTGTACTGGTGGAGGTGGTAGAAGTAGTACTAGTAGTAGCAGTAATCACAGTAATAATTGCAGTACTAGTAAAGGTTAGATATATAGACTCTCCCAGGAGTGATGTATTTAGAAAAGTTGTGCATGCAGCCTGGTACCGAGTTTAATGTTCTTTCCCATTCTTTTTTATGACGGAGCAAAATAAAAATAATATTTCAAGCGTTTTTGGGCAGCAGGAACAAATGTTTGTTGTTTGTATATTTTATAAAGATTATTCTATACTGATATGACCCAGGTCTGAGTCAGTTATATTTGCTTATAAAAGTAGGATTAATGAATTAAATAAATCTGAGCATACTGTGTCAAACTGTAGTGGTCCAGCACATTTCCCTAACTTCTTGTCCTGTTTAACATTGAAATTAAGAAATGTAAACTTTGAATTGTTTAGCTTATATGCTAATTATAGATGCTAATCGCTATGTTAAATAAAACGGCTAATGTTCTCTAACCAGGCTCTGATATTACTCTCATGAGGGCAAGCGGTTGCCAGTTACCAAACCTGTCTTGATTATTCATAATTTGCAGTGTTTGGTGGCTAATGCTAATTCCTCTATTAAAAATGTATTATCGTCTTTTTAACTTCTAGTACCAGTCTGTGGAATGCAAACATTCTGTTTACAAACATTAAAAGAGTCTATTAATAATAGCAGAGGTGGGCCACAAGTGTTCCAATTGCGTGTTATTTATATACAAGCCATTACAGAGAAAACTGTTACCACCCCCGACCACTTATACACACTGTATGTACACACGTGAGCACAGCCACATAGATTAAGTGTAACAGGTCTAAACAGCCATACAGCCAGATGTTTTTATGCTTGCAAACCCACTGTTATTTGATATCAAAAGTAGACATACATTGGTCTTGGTACCATCAGATCAAGTTGCTAAAAGATGAATGGAAGGCCATCCACACACTGCATAAACAGACCCCAGACCTCTTCAAATTCTACAGAAGACTGTTGTAGATGAGAAAATACTTCTAGAAGCTATTGGTTGATATTGGGGGATCTCCGGTTGTGTAGAAGACAGAGCCAGGTCAACAGAGTGGCAAAGGCAACTGCACTTTTTTGGAAATTTGATAAACCCGCCTTGAACAGGCACAGCACCAAAAATGGCTGTAATAGGATTTGCTTCCAGCTCGCTGCCACAGTTGGATTACATATATTTGAATATGAAAAAACAAAAATTTAACAAAACAGTGACAGGACCAGAGCATGTGTTTTATGTGTCCTAAAGATACAGATGTTTGACATCCTGGGCATTCAGGACAAACTTATGGATACATCTTTGCCAGTTTGTCATTGAAGAGAGGCTATTGAACTTGGATTTAACTTTTTTAATAAATTGTATTTCTAAGAGCAGTGTTACAGCAACATACTTTTTACTTCTACTTGAGTAATATCATTTTGAAGTACGTTACCTCTGTGTTGGTTTCAAAAGCTTTATGTTGAGAGAAGATCTGGAAACGTGTGTTTCTTTTGCTGCACTTTGTTATTTCATAAAGATGGCATTTATTTTTACAAATGTTTATTGTTTATTGTTTGGAAACAGCAGAAGAGTCTCATTATGTTCTATGTTTTGTCTGATTACATCAAAACTAAAACATAAACCAGGCGTTACACAGTTACGCAGTACCCAAGTAGGTTTTTTTTTACCAAATACCTTTTTTCTTGTACTTGTATTTGGATGACTATTTTTTACTTCTACTTGAGCAATATTATTATAAAGTATCAATAAAATATTTGACTACTCTACTCTCTTACCAATAGTTGGAGATTTACTAATAGTAGCACTAGAATTAATAGTAGCAGTAGTTGAAGTAGCAGTAGTAGTACTAGTGATAGTCGCCGTAGTGGAATTTGTAGTAGTAGTAATAGCAGCAGATATAGTAATACGAGTAGTAGTATCAGTAGCAGTGTTAGTAACAGTACTCGTCATAGCAGTAGTAGTTGTAGTCATATAGAAGTAGAATTTTCATTATTATCTGCAGTAGTACCAGAAACAGAAGTCATGGACTTTTCTGTACAATAAAAAAAAGCAAATGTATCTGCCTGTTACTCCAGGAAAAGAAAATGTAATGGGACCTTTAATTGACTGCATTTTCGATATCAAGCAGTGGTTAGAGCATAATTTCCTTCACTTAAATGAGGACAAAACTGAGTATATTTTATTCGGTGACTCAGTTTCTCCAGACCTTTGTGGACTAACTTTGTTTTAAATTTGACAAATTAAGTGTGGTAAAAGCTTCTTTTTTTTTTTCAGTTGCGACTTTTAGCCAAAATAAAGCCATTTCTCAATCACCTGGATCTTGAGAAGGCCATTCATGCTTTTATCAGCTCAAGGATTGAGTACAGCAATGCACTTTCTGTTGGCGTCTCCGAGTCGCCTCCAACTGTGGCAGAACGCTGCAGCCCAATTTTTAACCAGCTCTTCCAAATGTCAGCACACCAGTCCTTTATTCACTCCTTTGGCTTCCAATTTCTTATAGAGTTGATTTAAAAATGTTATTGTTTGTTTTTAAAGCCTTGAACAGCTGAGACATTAGCTATTCATAACCCAAATAGGGCTTTGAGATCTTCAAATCGACTCCTTTGGAAATGCAAGAGCTAAATACAAACACTGGGATGATCGGGCCCAGACTCTGGAACAAGCTGCGTACCATCACAGATTTTGGTCTTTTTAAATCTAAGCTTGAAACTTATTTATTCAGGCTGGTTTTTAAGACTTAGGAACACTTTATTTTATTCTGTATTATAGTCTTTTGTATGGTTTTAATGATTTTACTTACTTATTTTACTTTACTTTTACTGGAAAGCACTTTGGTCACTTTGTGTGTTGTAAAGGGATGTGCAAAAAAATGTTGATTGATTGATTGACTGATGGATTGATAAGCTTGGGACTGACACAATTCTGTCTTTGTGGCTGGAGTTTCAACTTTGGAAGCCTCTTGTGTAACAGTTCACCAAAAAAGGGCCATTAGTATTTTACTTCTACCTGAGTAACATTATTCTGAAGCAACACATTCTGCGTTCTTCTTCCCTCTGTGTCCTGGAGTGTCCTATCTTCATTGCGATAACAACTTGAAAGTGTAAATGAGCCTCACATCAATAACCGGATGGACGTTACGAGTCCCAGGCTTTAGACAGATCCCGATCCCATTAAATTACATTATTTAAGAGTCGAAAACCGCCGCCGCCGCCGCCGCCGCCCCTTCCACTGCTGCTTCCTCTACGGCCCATAGCATCACTCGCATATTTTACATAAGCAAAGTTGTTTACAGCCAGTTATTTACAGTAAATATCTGCGCTCCAGCATGTGCAGTATGCGGTGCAGAAGTGGGTTATGCGTCGGTATGTTGGCTGCAGAGATGCCAGTGAAGGGAAGGGCAGAGATTTAACGGGACACCACTTGCACTAAGTCCGCGACAGCTGCGAATGCACATGCCGACCATTCTGTTTGTTGTCGGGGATTACTCTGCGATAAAAGGACCCAGTGAGCAGCAGGCAGCAGGCAGCAGCAGCGCGGCCGGGCTACAACGACTACTGTTCCCCCTTTACACATGAAACGCTCTGGAGGTTTGGAGAAAGCTTTAAGTAAAAGTCTACGTACATAAAATCACAGGTGGGGGAAGAATGAATGGGAGTATTCAAGGATTGTGAAACAGCAAATGGCTACTTCTAAGGTGCACTTGCTGTACTGTTTAGTGGCATTTGATTAGAGCTGGTTGGTTTATGACATTGATTATCATTTGGGGTGGCAGAGTAGTTAGCACTTATGGTTGTGGGTGTGATCTATGGGCCGGCCCACACACACAATCTCGTGTTACTGTGTCGTTACTGTGAGTTTTCTCTTTTTCCCACCATCCAAAGACATGCATTTGTTTGTTTGGTCCGTGGTTATCAGACTTTTTACAACAAGTACGACCTCACAAAATGCCAAACTAAACCAGGACTAAACAAAGTCTAAACAAGGTCAGAACCAGGAACCAAACCTAGTCGAAAATGGGACTTAATCAGAAGTAAACTAGGACAAAATCACATCTAAACCAAGCCAAAACCAGAATTAAACCAGACTAAAACTACCCTGGTCACTCAGACATACAGTACTCTTGTCCTATTCTATACAAAGAAGTTAGTCTGGTATTCCTTCGTGTGAGTTTCATTTCTATGGGCGAAACAATCACAGGCAGAGTAACCAATCAGAGAAACAAAGGGCGGGACATAAGCAGCTCGGCGTTGACCAAAGCAAATATGGCACTTCTGAAGAATTGTTGCTGGTTTTGCCATAAAACACCAGAATATGCCGTATTATTAGCAGCTCTGTACTTATTTCTGAACAGGGACAGCAGCAGAAGCCAGTTGTACAAAGACATGTGGAAAACGTGGGTTTGTTTGAATGTGGTCGTTGCGTCAGACGTCAGCGGGACTTTAGAAAAAAGGAGGAGGAAAACACTAAACGCTATTAATCAGGTGAGATAAGTTAAAGCTGTATAAGCCGGCGCCATCTTGGTGACAAAAGCAAGACTAAACTGCAGCATCACAAACCCGGACTAAACTGTGGTCTGAACTTCAAATTCAAGCCCCAAAAATCAGAGTTTGTGGTAAAAGTGGTTCTAAATTGAACTAAATCAGAACTTGAACTGCAAAAGTCAGAAAAAAGCCAAGTACCAACAGTGTTATCTGAACCACAGCTTGAGAACCGGTGACTCAAAACGTCCCCTACTGAGTGAATGTGAGAGTGAACGGCTGTCTGTCAGTGTGTGTCTCGTCTAAGGCCCACAGTTGCAGGGCTAGGACTACGGGGAATAAACAGACGACGATGGAGATGAATAAATTCTCATCTGTTTAGGTTCCAGATGAAGGTTCCAGATGAAAACAGCCTCGTGTTTCTGTCTCTATGGAAACCGCCTCCTCTCTCTTCACACTGATGAGCCGCTGCCGTCAATTATCTAACATCAAGAGTCTGACGCAGTTTGATGATGATAACAGGAGGTATTTTCAGAGTTAGTCACGACATGAAGAGATGGCAGCTACGACCAGCCTTATACAACACATTTAAAGGGGGCTGGATTATGCAAAATACAACTTTTCTGAATTTTCTACCGTTGTTCTCATCAAAAACATAACTGGAGTTGTGTTTTATTCACCCCTGTAGTCTCTGGCATACCTTAATTAAACATTTTTGGAATCAGGATCAGGTTGCAGGATGAATAAAGAACCCTGCTCCTCTCCCTGGTGTATCTTGTTGAAAAAACCAGCCTTGTAAGAATGGGAAAGCCAAGCAGTCTCTGGTTTCATCCCAGTTAGCCATAACAACAAATCAGCGATGGCTTTATTGTTAATGTTGGTGATGGCAGAGTGGCCAAAAGACAGAGGCTGTGTCCGAACGTCCTCCCTGGCCCCTAACCCCTCAATCACTCTATAGTCCAGCTCTATACAGCGGACTGTAGTGCACTCATTTTGTGAATGATTCAGACTCGCACACTATTTTTCTCTCACCGGTGATCATGTGACTCTGGCGTCTGTGTAAAAAAAAAGTTTGGTAAAACTCTGCTGATAATGTTCTTCTGTGATGAAGCCCGACCAGACTCACTTTATGTTTAGTGTTTATAGATAAATAATAGTCATATGTGTGATATTTAACATGAATTATGGCGTTAATGAATAAAACAGAGTGGATTATTGCAGCTCTGTGCCTTACGTGGGGAGGCTGAACGCTGGCTAAGCTAACGTTAGCAATTTTACACTGCAACGGTTTATTTAAGAGCTTTTTATTTCTGATTACGACCTGACAGGAGTAAAAAAAAAAAAGGCATTTCTAACCGGTTTCATTCAGAAATGTTGTGTACAGTTTAAAGTCCTCCCACTGTTCTCCTCCGAAACTTGCAAAGCATTCTGGTCTATAGTGACCTCTAGTGACCATCGCTGTCGACTACTTTTCAAAATGCATTGTGGGAAATTTTGAGTGCACTATTTTTTATCCACTAGACATTCAGACACCGCTACAAAATGACGTGACCACTACAGAGCACTACAGAGAGATTAGGGAGGACGCTCGGACACAGCCAGAGTCAAGCCGAGCGAGAGGTCACACAGAGGTCACAGAGAGGTCACACAGAGGTCACACAGAGGTCAACCGCACTCGTTAGTCTTTACAATAGTGCTTTATTTCAAAATGTATTTAGTGGTTCATAGAGAAAAATGCCAACAGTGAGCAAACGATCAAAGTTACATGATTATGCTTTAAGCTCTGCTACTTTCAGTCACAACAACAAATTCCAAAACACAACAGCAACCATCACATTTTCAGATTTGTGTTTCAGAGTGTGTTTCCAAATTTATTGTTGTGACTTAACCTTCAGGGCCTGCAGACAAGAGAAAAAGACACACACATCCACAAAAAAAACAACGTATAACTGTGTGCTGGATCAAGACAGGTATATCCAAAAAATTATAAAAAGTAGGATCCGCACAACAATGCTTTTTAGCTCCAATTTGTTGTGTAGTGAAGACCGTACGAATCGAGACCAAGACCAGCCCGAGTCCAGAGCGAAGAGAGACCAAGACAAGGCTGAGACTTTCAAGGTTTGAGACCGAGACTTTTAAAGCTGCACTGCCTGATTTTGTGTAGTGTGATGTGTCTAAAAAAGATGTTGAGTTTGAATGATACACTCCTCTTTCTTAATTCCTCTCCTTGGCTCACACAAACCTGAAGTCTGTCCACAGCCAGGAGCTGTCACAATAACACAGCACACATCTGGAGTTTGCTTTTCATTCTTTAAAATAAAAATACAATGAATAAGCTGTGACTTTTGAACTAAAACAACAGCTCCTTCACATTATTCCTGATAGATTCTAGTTGTGGATAGATAAAGGATGTATCGACCAATCAGAGCGCTCCTGTCCTATGAAAGCGTGTGATTGGTTAAACTGTTCCTTCCCTCGCTCTAAAACAAAAACCTTTATAACACAGCCCACAGGTGACCTCAAAGTCTCAGTTTTTCTCAGATGACTTCTGTTATGCTGCACTAATAACTAAATAATTATCTTTACCAAAATACAAGGAAAATGGGATCAGGCATTGCAGCTTTAAGGACCGAGACACAGTCGAGAACGAGACCAAGGCAAACCGAGACCAGATCGAGACCAAGCCCTGAGAACTGACACTAAATAAAGGGAGAAATTTTTAAAAAGTGGTTCAAATGAAACAAACACATGTGGACAAATAAACTAAATAGACTTCCTTCACAACACCAAAACTTCAATCTCCTTTGCAGTAAAAGCAGTAAAAGTATTACAGTAACGTTTGCCAGGAAGTACTGCATACATCAAAGGGATAAAAGCAGAATGTGTGAGGTTATTCTGGGATGTCCCGCCGCCGTGCCTTTGACTCCGTAAACAAACGTCATGAACAAAGCACTGTGCAGACCTGGATTAGACGCAGGGTGATGGAAAGCATCCTGGTCAAAAGGACAACACCTCTTCACTGCGTCGCCCAGATTATTCTTTACTGGAAATATTAAACGGGACTCTCCAGTGAGTTAAATATAAAAAGGAAAGCCAGTTAGTCACAGGGTGGACATTTAGAGACACACACAGACAGACAGAGAGGTGATTTTTGGAGTCTAGCAGGATTCAAACCCATAACCTCCTGGCTATGATGCAGAAAAACAGAAATTGAGATACATTTTGGACCCTTTGAATGAGATTTTACTTAATTAGTAGTGTTATTTGTTAGTAATATCTAGGCAGGGAGCATAAGGAGGAACCCAAGACTTTCTGCTGATTTGGTTTCTGTCGTTCATGTTACAACAAGAAGGTCCCAGGTTCAAATCCCAGACCGTATGGGGCCTTGCTGTGTGGAGTTTGCATGTTCTCCCTGTGTTTAGTTGGGTTTTCTCAGGGTGCTCCATCAACCTAAAATAAAAAATAAAAAAACATGCACAAATGGCTAATCCTCCAGCTAAGTACTCCTGAGCAAGATCTAGAGAAGGGTTAGCTACGAGGACAATAAAGTTTACCTTTATACGTCACAGAGGTAAAAGTACACCTCATCTTTATCATGGATTTTGAGACCATACGCTCTAGAAACAAACCAGGACTTTCACTGGGAAGTTACAGATTTTGTAAAGCCCAGGAGCTCACGCTAACGACTAGTTTCAGTAGATTTTGTTCTGACGACTGCAGGAGCGGCTGAGTGTCATCCCTGTTCACTACAGACAGGGACGGATCTAGAAAAACAACTTAGGGTGGAAAGATAGAGCACTGTGCTAATACTTTCAGAGGAGAACAACAGGATCTCTTTGGAATTTAGTTTAGTTTACACTTAAAGTTACACTGTGTAACTTTTCTCCTAAATATGTGGGGCATACTGACTTGTTTTTGTGATTTTTTGAGTGATTATAAGGCCTGAGGCGCGATCTGTTGCTCCGAGTGGGGCTTCTGTACTGAGAAACCGCCCTCGCAACTTGGCCGGGAGCGCTCCGCTGTTGAGGAAGAGTCACGTGACAGGGAACGACTTGAGGTGCAGTATAACCAGGAAGCTACTTTTAGCGTTGTTATTTTCGCCAGTTCGTCAGGGCCGAAGGACACAAGAAGATGAAGACAATGTCGGACGAGGCAAGAAAAAGAAAATGTGAAAGGGACCGCACCAGATCGCAGACAAGAGTCAACATCGGACAGACTTTTGCTCGCTGGCGTCAGATGAGAGACAGAGAAGGCTGCAAATCGGATCACGTTTTTGCTTCTTTATTGTTGGGCAGGTAAATTAGCCTCTTTATTTTTTCTTTAGAACGTGCTTTTTCATACAGTTATTAGTTGTTTTTACTGCGACCATTGCGCGATATTTGTTGATAAGCTAACGCTAGCGCTAACTCTATAGAAGATCCAGTCCAAACTTCCAAAGGTAGCAGCAGGTCAACTAAAGTTGAAACAATGATGGAAATAGACGCACGCTCGCACAGTTTCAGAAGGAGGAGGGGCCCTAGTGTTTACGTTTTGCGACGGTGCAGTGGCACCTGTGGCCTCTAGAGGCGCAAGACCGGGAATCTTACACAGTGTAACTTTAAATATCACCCAGGTCTCTGCGATGTTGAGTCTTTAAACCTCACAGTCATGTCGTGTGTCCCATGCTTTGGCAAAGAGGTTGTGGGTTTGAACCTCGGGCTGAGTAAGAAACCTTTCCTCCTACTGTTAAAGACATGAGTTTGGGGAACTGGAGAATCTGCCTCTGTAGTGAATGAATGAGTAAATTGTTGTCATTTTATGTCTCTTTGTTGTTCATAATTGTAAATATGTATAAGATTGAAAATTCTTTATTATATTTTAAGATTCTTTTTCCTTATTATATTTTGAAATTCTTGTTTATTTTTACTGAGGTGTTTCTGGGAGTAGATTCTTCTTTCTTAGATTTTTATATGGTACATTTTTTATCCAATATCTTTTCATTTCTTGGTCAAGTTGCATGTCTGTAACAAAAAATAATTTCCCCTCGGGATAAAATAAAGAATGACAAGAACGATTCTGTGTCAGTCCTGCGAATAACTGGCCTTTGTCCAGGGTGCACCCCGCCTAAGGCCTGTAGTTGATGGACTAGGCTTCAACCACCTGTGACAGGACATTTTTTTATTTTAAATTCAGTATCATTACCCAAAACAATCCAGACTATTAGGAGCATTTAGTCCTTTGCATAATTCGGGGCGTTCCACATAAAATAAAGACTCTTAGTGTGAAGTTGCAGTAGTCATAATTTAGTGTAGGTGTCCCATTTCTGCTCAGGGGTCAAAAACACGTCGAGTCAGAAGAAGAAGAGCGTGTAAATGACATGAATTAGCAGTAGAAGAAGAGTGAGTAAGCAGAGGGAGGCGCAGGTGTGGGTCGGGTCAGAGTGAGGACTGAGGACAGCTGCTCTGAGACACAAAGACACTTTATACTCCAACCTAAGAGTGGACACGAGTCAACTGTCCCAGTCAGTTAAAGGGAGGGGTCTTTGTGTATTAAAGGGAAAACTGATTGATTACATAACAGAGTAACACTTCAGAATAACTCACACTATAAAGCATTAGTTAGGGAGCAGTAAGTGGCAAAATGATTATTCACAAAGCATTAGTTAAATGTTAAAGGTCCCATATTATGCTTTTTGAAATAATGCATTAGTATTTCATGTTTTATAACTTAAAATAATGTATATGTATGGAAAATGTCTTTTGGAGAGCTGTTACTTTGACTTTGCAGAGAAATATTAGGTGTCTATCTTCCAGTTTTGTAATAGCAACACAGACACAGACACAGACAGACAATATTAGCATCAGCTGCATTCACTACAGTTTGTTTTTTTACTACAACTACTATTGCTACTACTACCACTGTTAACAACCTACTACTGCTGCTATTACTAGGATCAAAACTACATTTACTAATTAGGAGACTTTAAAAATACTTGCTTTGGTAGAAGTAAGTATTTAAGTGACCAGTACCTTTGCATGTACCACTTTTGTACTACATATATTACATCTATCAAGAGCTTTAAATCAGTGATAAATCTCTTTACACCGGATTTTAACACAATCTGAGCTGGACATTTTATAACAGTTTTTATTTATTCTATTCGCTATTTTTGGTTGCTTTTGTTGTTTTTAGATTGTATTTTAGTCTTGTTTTTTATTTAGCCTTATGTAATTATTCTGATATTTATTACTATACTGTTTTGTTAAACTTGTACAGCACTTTGGGGCAGTAGTGGCTGTCTTTGACCTCTGTAGTTACACTAGTTTTTTGAGCAGAAGTTATATTTTTCCCTCTAAAATTGAACTCAGAGCTGAAAGTTGAGGGTAAACTCTAAACTTTGGTATTTTTTTTCCTAAATAAAACATAAGCAGACAGGTCTCTGTGTTGTTGTGAAGGAAAGGAGTTAGAAATACTTCACATTATTTTTACAACCATTATATTTATTTCTCAGCAAAAAGAAAACTACAGGTTGTCACTTCAAAAACAGTACCACTGGCTTTGTGTAGTTATTTCCAACATGAGGTTCGTGTGGAATAAACCGTATCGAGATGCACAGCAGTGGCGGATTTCTCAGGCATTTGTCATATTTAGCTTTTGTACACTCTTCAAGTCAAAACAGGGCCATGCTATTTTGTGCACACAACATCAGAAACTCGCCCCATCTAGTGGCTGGCAAGACGAAGCGCAAGTAAGAAGCAAAATTATAATTTTAAGAGCCAAAATGTCTTCCATCTCTGAACAGTTTCCTACTGTGTGGAAGGAAGCCATAGATAGAGGTAAAGGAAATACTTCTTCTAGTGGTTTTGGTCAGGAAAAAATTAAAAATAAAGAGCTACAGATTAAATTCATTACAATGGCAGTGTAACGCTTAAATCATCCCACACATTAAGTACTACAGGAAAAGATTAAAAAACAAAAAATATAAATAAATTAAATTAACACAAGTCGTCTGACCAAGCACAGAGCTTAAAATTAACAAAATAATTATGATTTTTACAGGCACGTTTGAAAGCTTGGCAACTGCATACAATGGTTACATTTCAATATCTATTTATAATACGCTTTAGGGTCGAAGCGCTGCATTCGTAGGCAGGTTACTTCAGATTTTTTACAACACAAAAAGCCATACTGTTCACTGCAAGACATTCACTTAAGCTGAGAGAGAATTAAATGTTGCAGCATCGTACAGCTTTGAGATTGGTCTGATACTACTCTTCATTCAATATTTTACTATTATTTACTATTCATTTGTATTTACAGACCAAGCACTGCCTGTCCTACCTGCTATATGCACGGAAAAAAAATAGCTATATAAGCAGAAAGGCAGCCCTCGTAGTTACACTAATAAGGCAAAACATTATGGCAGGGGTGTCCAAACTATGGCCCGGGGACCAAATGTGGCCCGCAGCTATTCTTTTAGAGTAGCTCTAGGTTTTGTCTTGTGAAATTTAAAACAATTTTAGGACTAAGAGTGAAATTTAACCCCAGCAGTCAACAACAGAACAATAATCTGTAAGGAATTATCCGTACTACTCTCGCAAACTCAAGGGTTTTATTTTAAAAGTCTACTACAGATAAAAAAAACTCCAGTGCTGCATTTAAAAAATCATGAATAAATGAATCATGTGTTTTATGGCTGCACAATATATCGTGAAATTATCGTTATCAACACAATATCCATATCGCAAGAATCAAAAACACTGTGGTCTTCCATCTGACAGAGATTTACACTGAAAAAACATTTTCCTACCAGAGCCTTAAATAAAAATGTTTAAAAAGTCCAGTCTTAGTGGTGACTTCCTTCATTTAGTCACAATTTAGCCTTGTTTTATTTCTGGTTTAGTCAGTGTTAAGTTTTGACTTGTGACTACAGAGACTTACATTTTTGCTTTAAGTGAATTTAACTTACTGTGCCCTATTTGAAAATATGGCAATATTCAACATAGTTTTTCCCATATAATGCAGCCACAATGCATTTAAATTATATAACATCTTCAATAAATATGTTTTGTTATTGCGGTGACTCTACTTTTTTTGTATATTAACAATGTTTTGACAAATTTTAAGACCTAGATGAACAAAATGTAATACCTACTCATAATATTTAATACTTTTAAGGCCTTGATTTTGACTAGATCAAATTTAATGTTTATTTAATGTTTTTAAAACCTTGGGGCTGACCCTGCATTAGACCAAACTTGCCACAGGTAGAACTTCTTAAAAAACATTCATTTTGTGTGAGGTTGACCTGGAATTAAGGAAGAACATTTGTGGTTGAAAAAGTAAAAAAATGATATATATTTCAGTCACAGAGCTGTAGAATGAGACAATCCTAGTGAGTGGCCCTCCTCAGCATATATTTATCAGTATGTGGCCCTCAGTAAATAAAAGTTTGGACGCCCCCGCCAACATTAGGCAGGTGGTCGTAATGTTATGCCTGATCGCTGTATTCGAGGAGGTTGATACAATGCAACAGTCACACCTTTATACATGACAACCAAAATACTCTTGCTCTTATAAATAAATACTTCTGATCTTTTGAATCCCTTTCTATAGATTATATTCACTTACGAGCCGCTTTATTAGGTACGCTTGTTCTAAATGGAAATATGTGATCCACAAATCGCATGGCAGCAACTTGGGTGAGGTTTATGTTGAAGACGAACCTGCTGAAGTTGGCTTTTTTAGTGTAAGTGTGTAAAAATCCCAGTCATATTTGAGAACAGGTGCACCAAATAAAGTGGTCACCAAGTGTATGTGGCACTACAGTCGACATTTGGCCTCAACAATACATCGCAAAAAATAAGCCGTGCAGCCTCAAGTGCTTTAGTTTACATGAGCAGTGAGTAAGGTGCTCGTTGGTTGAGATCTCAGAGCCTAATGCATGCACTTTTTTTTATAACTAGACCAGTGGTTCTCAATCTGTGGTATGGGGGCTATTGGTGGTACGTAGGCCTCTTCTGGTGGCACCTGGGGGTCTTTTACAGCTCAAGTCAAGATTTAGGTTAATTTAGGGTTTGGTGAAATGTAGACCACTGCTTCACAGGTAACTAGTCCTGGTTTGGTCCAGGGTTAGTCCTGGTCTAAACCTGGTTCAGGACTGGTCAGGGATATGGTTGGGATTGGAGGAGTTCTTTTTAGAACAGGTTTAGTCCTAGCGTAGACCTGGGTATGTCCTGGTTTAGACCTGATTTAGACTTGGTTAAGACACGGTTCAGACCTGGGTTAGTCCTAAGTTAGTCCTAGTTTAGGCCTGGTTTAGACCCGAATTAGAACTGGTTTAGATCTGGCTTAGTCCTGGTTTGGTCCAGGGTTAATCCAAGTTTATTCCTGATTTAGACCTGGGTAAGTCCTGGTTTAGTCTTGGCTTAGATCTGAGTTAGTCTTAGTTTAGACCAGTGTTAGTCCTAATTTAGATCTGGTTTTGACCCGAGTTAGCATGGACTTAGACCGGAACTTGTCCTGGTTTGGTCCAAGGTTAGTCCAAGTTCATTCCTGGTTTAGACCCGGGTTTGTCCAAATTTAGTCCTAGTTTAAACCTGGTTTAGACCTGGCTTAGTCCTGAACTAGTCCTGGTTTGGCCCAGGCTTAGTCCAAGTTCATTCCTGGATTAGCCCTGATTTAGTCCTAGTTTGGTCCTGATTTAGTCCCGGTTAAATCCTGGTTAAATCCTGGTTTAGTCCTGGCTTAGACTCATTTTAGTCCATGTAATGGTATTTGTGGAGCCAAATAATTTCTGAGGTGGTTCTTGTTGTGGGTTTGAGAAACACAGCTCTAGACGACGTATATTTTTATAACTTTCTGGATGATCTTGCCGCAGCCGGGACAGGGCGCGTGGAACTTGTGGAGCCTCTTGGCGCAGTTGAAGCAGGTCAACAGGTGCGCCGTTCGTCCGTGGATTATGTTCCCGTTCCTGGGTCGCACCCTGCAGAGCTTACAGGGCTCCAGCAGCGCCTCGGGCTTCACCTCCACGTCCATGTCCAGACTCTCCTGACTGTCTCCGCCCGCCGACAGCTGCTGGTCCCGGGCCAGAGCCGCCAGGCGGGGCCCCTTGCCCTTGGAGCCCGGAGGCGGCGGGGGGCGGTCCGCCGTGAAGTGCGAGGGGAGGATGACCGGGTCGGAGACGGTTCGGCTACAGTCCGGGACGTCTATGCCGGCGTCGCTGTCGTCCTCGTCCTCGTCGTGGGCGGACAGAGAAGAGGTGCACGCTGGGATATCGGGGACAGAGAGGGAGTGGGCGAGGCGGGGCACGTCCTTGTACCAGTTTTTGCGTAAGGCCCAGCAGCGGACGCAGTACTTCTGCAGAGGGGTGTTGAACTTGCGACACTCGGTGCACTGCCACGCGTCCTGGAGAGAAAACAGAACAATGAAGAAACAAGCTGCATACACGAAAACATGGGCTGAAAAGATTTTACAAACACAAAATATCAAAATAACGCTGCTGCTGGTCAGAGGTGTGTAGTAACTGTAGCTTTATAACAGCATAGTTTCATTTCTCAGTTACATTTACTTCAGTAACTTCTTGAATAAATTGTACTTCTAAGAATAGTTTTATCTAGGGCTGCAACAAATAATCAGATTAATCAACTGTAAAATAAAACTAAATAAAATAATCATCAACTAATTTAGTAACTGATTAATCGCTGTTTGAGGTATTTCTAGTCTTTGGAACATGTCATGTGCTCAGAGAGGTTTTATAACCACGCCAGAGCAGTAAAGCCACAGAAACAGTGGAAGTGTGTACCATTTAGTATTTTTCATAGAAAAAATGTCAAATTTTTTTGAAAAATGATTTCATTGTTTTGTGGTACTATCACACATTTTTAACAGTATATATTTTTAACCTCTTGCCAACGTTAGGCTACCAGGTCATCACACATTTTACTTGCGCTTCACTATTAGATTATTAACGGATTAATTGTAAAAATAATCAACATATTTATTACTTGTCAAAATAATCATTAGTTGCAGGCCTAATTTTATCATACTTTTTACTTCTTTTTAAGTATTATTTTTATATTCTTATTTACTCTACAGACCTCTGGTGATGGTGGTGTGGAGAAAAATAAATCTCATTATAATCAGAAAACAGGAACTGACTGAGGGTAGAGGCCCCTAAAATGGATAATAGTGACTTTTACATTAGACTAATAATAATAATAATAATAATAATAATAATAATAATACATTAGACTTACAGCACTTTTCTAGACACTCTGTTGCATTAATCATTCACCTCTCAGTCACACTCAGAGTTTCTCCGACCACCACCACACACACAGTCCGATTGCCTCATACATCGGCGAGGTGCGTGAAGTGTCTTGCCCATGGACACAACAACAGTATGCAATGCTGGCAGTGGGGATCGAACTACCAACCTTTGGGTTAGTGGGAAAATATCTCCACCAACTGCAGCCCTGACTACAATGTGACATTTGGCACTCAACTCACCAAACTCTTGGTTACCACTGTAGATCTGTTATTTTGTTTTTCCTCTTTTCTTTTTGTTTGCCTTAACTTTTCATGAAAGTCCAGTAAAAAGGCATTGGAGAAAGAACAAACCTGAGTGGAGACCTCGGTGTCCGTGTCATCGCTCAGACACTGAGAGTCCTCATCTGGATCCTCCTGCATCTGCACATTCACAGAAAATAATAAAATCTAATTAATAGCAGGTATGGCCCCGCTTTATTTGTCAGAGGTTTTGCAGCCTCATGCTCCTGACAGATCTGAGGTCTGCTGCCCCAGGACCAGGCCAAAGACCACAGGAGCCCTTTCTGTAGTTGGGCCTAACTTGTAAATGTAAAGGTTTTTTTAATGAGGTGGTACTCACTGTAGGTCTATAGAAAACACTGCACATTAACTCTCATCCCAGATTAACTCCCCACCTCTTTATCGGTCTTGTCTTCTTTCCCTGCTCCGTCCTCGTCCTCCGGTGGGGGGTCTGTGTCCGCGCCGCTGCCCTCCTCCAGCGCGGCCTCCTTCATCTCCACGCTCCTCTGCTCGCTCTCCGCCTCCGTCAGGAACCACAGGTCGTCTGTCGTGTCCGAGACGATGGCCGTGTCCTCCTCCTGAGCGGGAGACAGCTACCACATCAGCCAGAACAACCGTCAGTACCTTTTACAGATGAGGTCAGACCAACTACCGCAGATAAGACCACTAACTGGACTGGCTTTGAGTTTACATTAACTAAAGAAACCACAGTGCTTTTCTGAGGCCAATGCTGAATTTATGTGGCATTGGGATTTGAGAAATTATATCTTTTCTCATAAACTTGATTGTGTCTATTACGGCAGCTCAACATTAGCTCTAATCACATTTCTGCTGCAACTAACAATTACTTTTATTATCCATTAATCCTGATTGTTTTTTGATTAAACAATTAAAAATTGAATAGTGAGGTGCAAGTATATACATGATGACCTGGTGGCCAAACTAAATAATTTGGTTAAAAACTTGATATGTTTAACAAGTTTTATAGATCTAGGTCAAAACTGGTAATATTACTACAAAAAAAAAAATCACACATTTGAACCACACAAAGCTACAACAATTCCACCACGGACTTTTGAAAAGAGCAAATATACACACAAAGATCTTTTTTCTCATAAAAAAAAAAAAAAAATTATATATATATATTTTTTTTTTATCATTTCTGTGGCTCTACTGCTGTGCCTTGGTAAGAAAACCTCTTCTCTCGGCACATGTTTCAGAGTCTATGTACACACCAAAGCGATTAATCAAATATTACTTTACACTCAACAGTATCATTAATGAAGTGATTTGCATAAAAGAAAGGCTGCAAACATAATTTGCCAATTTGCATATGACCTAATTACCTTCTTCTTTTTTCATTTCATTCTTCATTTCATTCATTAAAAGACAATTATAACAATTTAACATTCAATTTAAATATCATGAATGAAGCAGCAGAAAGAAGTATAAACTTATAGTGTCTGCCCTCTATTCACAATTTAACATTTCTAATCAACTCATAAAAGCACAGTCACTTTTCTATTTCATGACATAACACATAATATAATGTAAAAGAAGCTGCTACTCTGCAGTCTCATACATTTTCACCATACAAAATTTGACACTTCTTTTAAATACATTCATAAATTTAGATTTCTTGGTTTCACTCTTATGACTGTACCATAACCTGACATCTTTCCATTATCGCTGTTCTGAATCTGGGATGTTGTTTTTTTTAAATCTCAGTTCCTTTCTCAGTTTCCTTTTTCTTTTTTATAAATCAGTTTTGAAGGTTGGCTGGTAAGGCTTTCTGCTGTGCTTCATGCATAGTTTTCAAAATATTTAATTCTACTAATTCATTAAATTAATTTAGGTTTGTTAACCACAACAACCAACAAACATTTAGCCAGTGACTCAAAAATGTAGCCTTACCGCTCTAAAAAGGAGAGCGACACTGAACACTGGACAGTTTTCTCATTTGTCTGTGTGACCTTAACTTGAGTAAACTGAACATGCAGCAGGAGTCTGACTCTGAAATACTTTATCCAGGTGTCACTCACGTCTCTCACCTGGTTAGTGTGTATGTCCGTGGACCCGTTGCTCCTCCGGCTGTAGTTATTTCTCAGATTACCCAGAAACCACCAGGGCAGGCCGGACAGGTCCCACTCGTCCAGAGTCACGTCCAGCTTTGGCCGCTTACAGGCCGACCGAGGCAAGCCTTCACAGGAGTCTGAGGAGAGGCAGAAATATGTTCAACTTCTTCATCTACAAGACGGTACTGACTTTTTAAATCCCTCACAAATACACAGTGTTTTAAAACCTCTGGGTGCAGCAAAAATGTGAAGAATGAGCTGACTGCTGATAAACTGAGCGTGTGTTTTCAGGTTAGCTCCACATTTAAGACATTTTAAGACTTTTTAATGCCACTTAGAATAAAACTGAATTCCAAGATTGCCGGCAAAAGAACAGTAATCTGTATACATTTTACACAAATAAAATATCAGTATTACTCTTTACTATTTGTAAAAATAGTGAAATAACTCCAGTTCTGCATTAAAAATCTCAAAACGGAATCAAAAGTTTCAGTGGTAACAGCATTTACTGAATTGTGATGTTTTTTGTAACAAATATGCCTGAAACATTACGCAGCACATAAAAAAACAGACTGAGCTTTCAAAAACTTACTAAATAAAAGGAGTTTTGAGCAGGTGACTTTAAGATATTCATGAAACCACTATTCAGCTCGCAAAAAAGACAGACCTCTCTGTTGTTACTTACAAAGTACTGATCTAAAATAGATTTCTGACAAGCACAAAACTGACTTAGATGTCCCAGTTTGAACAAAATTTAATACCTGCCCATAGGATTTAATACTTTGAAGGCCTTGATTTTGGCGACATCAACTTTAATACCTTTTTAATACGTTTAAGCTTGCTTGTCATTAAATAGAATAATAAAATAACTTTATTTTCATTGGACAGGAAACAATGGCAGAGGATGCAATGTAAGCTGCCAAAAACAGTAATAATATTCTAATTTTAAACCTTTGTAGTGTGAAGTGTGAAGATATTTTAAGACTTTTTTTAATTGAATGAGAAAACAAGCCATCTGTGCACATGTAGACAGCGGCCTATAACAAACATCATGTAACTAAAACCATATATTTACCGTCGTCTGGATCTCGCGGTCGTCTCTGGGAGGGAGTCTGCAGGAGAGGACCTCCAGCCTCTAACCCTGCTTTGACCACGCCTCCGCAGACCTACACTCGGGGAGCACAGAGGACACAGTTAGGACCAGAGCCAGGACTGGGCGCTCGGACCAATCACAGCCCCCTTCACAGACCGCCTTTTAAAAATGTTTATGGTTGTGGGAATAACGGGGATGGAGGAAAGGGGGGTGGATCATTGGGGGCGGGACAGAGGGAGGCAGAATAAATATTAAAGCTCAAATTAAGTTGTGTTAAAGTTCTAATTTTTAATAGTGTTTAATGTTTCAGATACACATGCATCTTTTTGCTCAATGCTTTTCAAAAAAATATTAACGCAACCTTTCACAAAATCTCCCGGACCAAAAATCCTCCAACTGACCATGTAAGTATTATTTTAGTTCTTCAAACATAAGGTAAGTCTATTTAGTTTTTAGTTATTTTGTGTTTTTAATTAAACAAAAACTCATCTTTTGGTTTATTCTGGCTTTTCTAACTCCTGTATAAAAATGTGTTATAAGAAACTGCATTGTCCCACTTCAAATAAACTAATGTAAATATTATAGGGCAGCAACTAGCGATTATTTTGTTAATTATTTTTACAATTAATCAATTACTAATCAGACATTGAAGACCTGCTGGCCAAAATTTTAACAAGACAAAGCTACAAGTTTGTTACTTGAGGATGCTTTATCATGAAGATAGTGATTGGTTTACGTATACTCCAGATAGCTGAGCGTTTAGTTGTTTCAACCCTAAAATATTAGTAGTTGGGTGAGATTTTGTTTGTCTCCCTTAGTCAGTCTTTTAGGAAATAAACTCAATAACTCATCTCAATACTGGGCCATTTCTTTAAATATGTACTAAAGTTAATTAATTATGACTGATTGATTAATTAATGTTAGCAGCCTAACTTTGTGACACATTTCTGATACACTGTTCCCACATTCCCTAAATGTCAAATTAAAAACTGAATTTGCTTTTTAAATTTATGAATACGGTACAAGAGAGAAATGTCGAAGATATTGTTAAATCAGATGACAGCTAAAATAAAACATGCATTCATGTGGGTGACCTTTTCAGATCACAGAAAGAAAATCTGATGTTAAGTAATTAAAGCATAACTAATACTAAGTACTAAAGAAGCACTGGGAGTACATGTAGTACTTTATTTAAAATATCTGCTTTCTGAGGTCGTCAGGGAAAAGGGAGCAGGAACACAGGGAACAGGTGAGAGGTTTAGGGTCGTAGGTCGTAGGCTCTTGTCTGGTTAAGGAGCTGTGAATGGTCCGGTTTTGAGCAGAGAAGTTAACTCTGGGACAGACAGAGACAGTGACTCTGCCCCCCATCCACCGACTGAGACTGGACCAACACCAGGTCAGGCCAGGGATGGGGCTGTACAGAGACGGTGCCACTCTGTACAAATGCACACCAAAGAAGACAGCAGCCCGTAGCCTCCCAGATTCAGGACACACAAGTCTGGGGTCAGGTGGAGCTGTGGGGAAATAGTGCCCTCAGTCCAACAAACACTTTAAATACAAAAGTTACTATTTCAGAGGCTTATTGCAAGACGAAACTGCCAGTTTAAATCTGTATTGAGGCAAGTTTGCCTTTTGTTTAAGCAAATTCTGATTTTCTGGCTGCAAAAGTGGTTTGGTTTTGAGGAAGTTTTACTGGTAACTGACTCTTCGTAGTGGTTTAGAGATCCAATTCACCAGAGGGAAGGCTTTTATACTTCTTCATACAAGGGCAACTACTTAAGATGAAAACCTGGAGCTGATGACCCAACTGCAAGTTTTATACCATCCCTGTGCCATGTCGTTCATATTAATAATAAAAAAACTGGTTGTTTTGTCGTCAAACCTAAAACACGTCCATAACTATCACACCACTGGTCAAACCAGTGTGGTTCAGATGCAAAAGTATTGCCCTGAGCAGGATAAGATGGCTGCGGCTGCACAGGGAAAATTTGCTGCTAAGATCTTTTTTTAATTTAGGTTGGACATTGGTATAGACAATAAATTTTTTTTTAGATTTCATTAAGTTCAACAATTTACAATTATCTAAATGAAATGTTATGAAAGTTGTATAGTTTCAGTTTAGTTTTTAACTTGTCTTATCTTTACCTGGGATTTCCACTTTTTTTCTCAATATTGGGGAAGTAGTTGGTCACAAAAAAGCTAAACAAGTGCAGTAAATGTTTAATTGTGTCTGTCACTGTTTCTGTAACCTAAAGTTAAAATAAATAGCCTACTAAGTATGAATATCTAAAAGATAATATGAGAAAGCATGATTAAATCTAAATATTCTAATCAAAAACGTTCGTGCTGAGTGATATTACTTTGAAAATCTGAATGTTGTTCATTTTTCTGTTTGGTGCGATCTAAGCTGGGTAGATTGATCTGAACGGAGTCAGCTGTCAAAGAAAATAGACTGGCTGCGCATCTCCGTTTCATGGCTGAGCACTCACAGATTGTTGGACTCAAAACCTCTTCCATTGTATTTCTTGCAACAGCCCTGGGTCACACACCCCATTTTGTGGACCCATCTTGTGTGTCCGAGCTGAGAGAGGCTTGGGGGTCTCTGTTTCTCCTGAGCACCATGTTTCGGCTTTACCTGACCACGGTCCTCCACTCCGCCCTCTACACACTCACGGCGCACAGACAGATTCTCAGCAGCGTCTGCATTTAGGACGAGACAGTAACAGAAAGAGCACAATCCCTCCCTTTAATAAAGAACATTAGACACACTCTCACTCTATGACCTTCCTGTGACCTTTAACCCCTCCCAAAGAAATCTGCAACTGTGAGGAGTAAAAGCATTAGAACAGAGATGGACTTACTGTACTGGCATCTCCACTTCTTCCATTCACTATTCTACCTTACCCGTATAAAAAGTGTAGGAGATATTAAGATTTAGTTAAAACAGATGAACAGTGCACATACCTAGTACCACCAAGTACTTCTTCAGCATTTCATACACAGGGCTGCAAAACAAAAACACATTTAAGTATGATGGTAATAGTGTTTATTGGTGGGTGAGTAGCTTGATGTAGTTGAGGTTAGTGCAGTACCTTGGGTTTTTGACGGAGAAGCTCTCAACTTCCAGCAGCTCTCCCAGAGGATCGTCCTGACAGTGGACTATGTGCTGCCGCTGTTTGTCGTAAAGTTGTTTTCCCATGATGTACTGGCCCAGGTAATGCATCACCTGTACAAATGAGAGGAGATCAGAATATTTTTGGGGGAAACATGGGTCCGCCAGAAAAGTGACAGAGACTTTGAGAGTGTGATAACTTTGCAGGGTAGCCCCAGGTTTTGTCTAGTAAAATTTTAAGACCTTTTTAGGACTTTTTAATGCCAGTGAGAGTGAAATATAATGCCAGCAATTTAACACTAAGGAATTATGTGTATTACTCTCTGGATATCAAAGGTTTTATTTAAAGTCATATACAGATCAAGGAACTCCAGTGCTGCGTTACAAAAAAATCATGCGTTTAAATGATAACATTTCTTCAACAAATATATTGTTATTGCAGTGACTCTACTTTTTTCTAATATTAACACAATGTTTTTACAAATTTTAAGACCTAGATGAACAAAATGTAATACCTACTCATAATATTTCATTTGATTTTGCCAAGATCAATTTTATTACCTATTTAATGCTTTTAAGACCTTGGGGTTACCCTGCTTTGAGATAACTTATCACAGTTAGCCTGAACCTCAGTGATGTAGCTCCAACTTTAACACTTTATAATCTCTCTTCAATGGGACAGATATGCTGGTCATTAATAATTTAAATACAAATAGATTTCTTTTAAAATAAAGAAATTCTTGTGAGCGTTTAACCATGTGATAAAGTTTCCACCTCAAAAACAGACCTGGAGTAGTATTTTGTTTCATTCACACGTTTGAGTAAACCTGTATGCTGAGGCGCTGCCCTTCTCAGGAGCTGAAAACGCTTGGTCTCACGGCTTTACAGAGACATGTGAAATCAGGAAGTGCTCCTGAGCGTTTCTAAAGCCCAAACACCGTCACCGTACTCATTCTGATCATTTCAGCCTTAAACCTCCGTCACTACAAACAGTCAGCTCATTTATTTATCTGTTAGCCTCATGTTGCTAATAGCTGTGTTAACTGGCCATTTTATGCTCTGTCCAGTCCCCACCGTTGCCAGCAGGGGGAGACAGACTCCTAATCCAAACATTCGCTGCAAAGTCAAAGTAACAGCTCCCCAAAAGAAGACGTATTACATATACAAGTTATTTAAAGTTATAAAACGTGAAATGCTAAAGCAAAAATGTCCAAAATTATTTTAAAAAGCATAATATATGATCTTTAAACTAATCTTTTTAATGGTTAGTTCCACTGGTGTTGCAAATTCCTCAACAGTTTTTTAAGTGGCAAGAGGAGAACTTCTGTGATTTAGATCCTTTAAATGCCAGTTTGAAGTCATTAATCACACAGTTTAACGAAATATTTGCATAGGGTATGGTAAACATCCTTTTTTATTAGTTACTTTTTCTTGTCTCAGGTCTCTTCAGCTCACGTTACAAAAATTGTATGTCACAGCATTACTGGTTTTCAGGTCTTGAGTATCAACCACAGTATTTAATTACTCCACGTCTACTGACTACCAAGAACTGATGTGACACTAGACTCATCTTTTTATAAACTTTCATCTCACTGACCTCTTTCAGAGTGAAAATCTCCTCCTGGGCTCCAGCGACGCGCAGGATCTGGAGGAGAGGGGCTTTGGGCTGCACCTGCGATCGTAAACAATGATTTTGCAGAAGCAGGTGACAGCAGGCGCAACAAAATCTCTCTGGTTAATTAACTGTGAGTAAAACAGTTATTATAATATTGATGTGTACCTGGTTCCCCTCCCCGGGTAACGTCCTGCAGGCTGAGGCTGGTGCAGGAGGCTGAGTTGTTAGGGAACTCATAGTATCCCTAAAGATCTACAAAAAATAATATTCATCAACACAACCGTCACTGTTTACGCAAGCGTTATGTCACTGTCACTGACGCCCACGCGGCCAAAAGTTTTTATTCGTGCAATGTACATAAATCCGTAAAGTCCAATTCCTTAAGCAAAAATGAGGCAAAACTATCCATTTAAGCACTTGTCAGGACATTTGACAGGACACTACCAAGAGACAAAAGTGGTTCTGTCTTTCAGTATGTAACTTACCTACTGTTAAAGCTAAATATGGGGGTCGCTACATGCTAAAGCTAAGCTAATACAATACAATACAACACAATTGACATTTAAAACGGTTATTTTGATGGTTATAAACTACTTGCATTTCCCCAATAATATTAAATAACTAGCTAAAACTGTCCAGTGTATACCCATAAGTTAGCACACATGTCAACTCCCGTAGCAACGAGCAGGCTAACTTTAGCAAAGCAACAAGCTAGCGTCAACAAAACAGAGAATTTGTTAGCTTTTGTGTTGACGTGGCCTCACCGTGAGATTGTGAGTCGCTACATTATTCCACAAAACCGATTCTTCAGTTGCTCAAATATTACAAAAATTAGTGCAAAAGTTAAGGCATAAACATTTATAGTCTTCTGCAGCTAATGACAGCTAGCTCCAGATTCAAATACGAGCTTCCGGAAGCAGAACTCAGTCAGAAGTGAGAGCGGAGCGCCCCCCTGCGGGAGAAAAGAGAACTGTGGGCGCAAGGGAGCATAAATTATGACACTAAAAATGTTTGCACAATAAAAGCTGATAAAAACAGATCTGTGGTTACTGCTGTCTGGACTTCAATTACGTTTTTAAAAATACAATACTAAAAATCTGTATTGAGGTCAATTCAGTTGGGTTCTAGAATTTGATTGTGTCAAACTCAGATGGAGGCAGGGCTTGACATTGAATTTTTTGTTCACTTGTCACTGTGGCTAGTTTTTGTCAAAAGTTGATAGCCAATTAGTGTTTTCACTAGCTATAATTTAATTAGTTTTTGTGTATGTTTTATAGCAGTGGTTCTCAACTGGTCTGGCTTTGGCACCCACCATCCCTCTATAATGAAAAGCCATGACGCAAATAAGAGATATTTCAGGAAAATTGAGAGATATTGGGGAAAATTAAGCAGCACTCACTTCAGTCTTATAGAACTGGGTTTTTCACCTAATGTCACATAATGCCATCTACTGTTAAGGAGAGTAAATCAATGATTCATTTATTTATTTATTTTTTTTCCCTGGCTACGGCCCACGGCCCACTTAAAACATTTCTGCAACACACTTTTGGGTCCCAACCCACCAGTTGAGAACCACTGTTTTATAGTATACAACAAGCTTAAAGAAATGTTAGATATGGTTTTATGTATGAACAGGGATTTATTTGACCTCAGCACAAAAAAAAAAAAAAAAAAAAACCTTTTAAAACATTTTTAAAACATTATTTAGTTTAAATTAATAATTATTTTTGTTTAAATATGTCCTTAAATATGTTTAAATAATAGTATTAATTATTTTTTCTTTATTCTTGATAAATTACTATATACTAAAAGGCATGAACTCAAAGCAAGATAAATTCAGACCTAAACTAAGTTAAGATATAGATATGCATTAAATTCAACCGGCCAAAATGGCAGTGGGAGTATTTGTGTTATTCGCCAAAACGAAAATCTATACCTGCATTTGGCCGGTTGGCAGGTATTAATGTCAAGCCCTGGATGGAGGGCAAGGTCAGTATTACTTTATAAGCTAAACACTATTTTTAAATAAAAAATGTAAACAGTATAACAACAAATGTTGAACCAGATCATTTTCGGACAGGGACTGGGTCCACAAACTCACAATAGTATTATTCTTATGCCTTAAGGCCCTGTCTGACAGAAATCATGCCTGTGTGATTGAATAATGTGACCACTTTTTGACACTATAGTGATAAAATAATTTAACTTTAGGTAAATTGTTTTGACAGAAAAGACACTGAAGATTGTACCAGTTTTTGTTTCATGTTGATACACCCAATTTTTGTAAAGGTATTAACCAAAAAACAGGCAAGACATATGCATTTTGAATGTTTAGCGGCAGATTCTACACAGAGTTACAGCCTGGCTCCACCTCACACTCACAACATGGAGCTTTGAGAAAGTCACGACATTACATGAACACAACCTGGAAGTTAAGGCTCTATCTTTATTTTGCAATGACCACTGCAGAGCCATCAAATAAGTTTGTTACAATGTCTTATACATTTATTAATTACTAATTATACTACTGCATTTTCCAAGACAGCGTTGAAAAGTAGTTTTGCTACAGAAATTTACTTTTACAAACTTTCATTTTGTATATCATATTTTTTACATGAGAAATTGTTAAATTGTAATTTCTTAATTTTTACTTCTCAACCCAAAAGTCCTGGGTTTGAGTCCAAGAAGTAAAAAGTAGTTTTGGCGAGTACTTTATTAGAAGTATGAGAACTACAGTATTACACTTTTGTATTACATATTCTAAGTACTTCTTCCACCTGTAATTGTCAATACTGACGTAGGCTAATGATGCATATATTGTTATATTAATAATAGATGTTTTATAGACAGGTGGGCCCACTGACAGGTTTGCTGGGGCCCAGGGCAAGAAGGCTTCACATGAGCCTATTATAATGGAAAATATAAGAGGAACCATTTCTGGTCTCATCTGACCCCAAGGCCCAGGTCAACAGACTCTTCCTCCATCGACGGGCCACAGGACAAACCAATGTTTGGTCCATTGGTCCGTCTATAAACAAGCCTTTATTAAAGCTTCTTAAAGATTTCTTTTTCCTTGTATTTTGATAAAGATAATTATTTAGTTATTAGTGCAGCATAACAGAAGTCATCTGAGAAAAACTGAGACTTTGAGGTCAGCTGTGGGCTGTGTTATAAAGGTTTTTGTTTTAGAGCGAGGGAAGGAACAGTTCAACCAATCACACGCTTTCATAGGACAGGAGTGCTCTGATTGGTCGATACATCCTTTATCTATCTACAACTAGAATCTATCAGGAATAATGTGAAGGAGCTGTTTTATTTCAAAAGTCATAGCTTATTCACAGTATTTTTATTTTTTATTTTAAAGAATTAAAAGCAAACTCCAGATGTGTGCTGTGTTATTGTGACAGCTCCTGGCTGTAGACAGACTTCCAGGTTTGTGAGAGACTGGGACAAAGCAGCGCCAAGGAGAGGAATTAGGAAAGGGGAGTGTATCATTCAAACGCAACATTTTTTTTTTTAGAAACAGGTTTACAGTCACAAAATCAGGTAGTGCAGCTTCAATATTAGTGGAAGACAGAATTAACCTTTTTGGATACCATTATATCGCCTAATTGTAAGAATGGATTTTACTACTTTGATGACCCTTCAAATGTGTAAACCTAGGTGAAGGCTTGCTGCTTACAGGGCTAACACTTTATTTTGTATGTGATGCAGAACCTGCTGTGTTTGTGCTTTTGTGATACAACCAGAGATGGAGGACTCCAGTCCAGTTACTGGGCTCACTTTTGGACTCAGGACTCGACTCAAACATACGACTGATGAAGTGGGACTCGACTCGGACTCGTGAGCTCCTGAGGGGCTCAGCTCCAGGTTCACACTCAGAAGTCGGACTTCCACATTGATGGCTGGGACTTGAACTCGGACTTGTGCACCATGGACTCGTGCTGGACTTGAACTCGATCATAAATGCAGCTTCGTGTCGCATTCCCATACGCACCATTGTATGCATTATCCATTCAAAAGATGGTTTTAGTTCTTTGTTAGAGACTAAATACTGTGAGTTTAATAAAGTCACAGCCAGGTGCACTGCGTGAACACAGTTAAAGATCAGGACCAGGGGTGGAATGTAACAAAGTCAAAGTACTTATTTACTTAAGTACAATTTTCATGTATCTGTACTTTACTTGAGTAAATTCTACAAGAGGTACTTTTACTTTACTACATTTTAGAGCAAGTATCAGTACTTTTTACTCCACTACATTTCTGAGTTGCTTTGAAATACAAACTATTTTGAGTTTTGGTTTAAAATCATGTGTTTTTGTTGTGTCCTCATTGTAGACACACAGTACTTAAATATAACAGATGCAGTAAAGTAGTACTGCTTTAGAAACATCAGAATAAAGACAGAAGAGCTCAGCGACAGATTCAGTTTGTTCTACTGCAGCAGTTTGTTCATTTCAACTGGAAGCAGCACAATTTTTCAGTAAAATCTCACACCGAGCTGTTGAGTCTGTGAAATACTTTTACTTTTTTATTTGCATTTTAAAGTGAGTGATACATTTTAAAGTGAGTACTTTTATACTTTTACTTAAGTAGAAATTTTAATCTGATACCTTTACTTGAGGAAATTTTGGCACATTTATCTGCACTTTTACTTCAGTAAAGAAACTGAGTACTTCTTCCACCGCTGGTCTTGACTTATGCCAGACCTGTTTATAGAATATTATTTTTACACAGTTTCTGTGGAACGACAAAGTTAGAATATTGACTGCCTTTGAATCACTTACCATATTTTCCGCACTATAAGGTGCACCTAAAAGCCTTTAATTTTCTCAAAAACCGACAGTGCGCCTTATAATCCGATGCGCCTTATATATGGATCAATGTTGGTTAATTATGGCTACCGTATTCAGGGGGCGTCGCCGAAGTGACAGCGGTAAAAACGGTAAAGGGGAATTCCAGTCCCAGCTGTTCATGTGTGCCATAGGCGTGTTTATGGATCCTGCCGCAAAAAAACAAGGAGGCGTGGCCTTTGCTCCATCTCAGTAGAAGAGCTGCGACATTGAGGGGACAGAAAACTGAGCGCTCGAACGCTGTTCATGTAGCTTTGAACTGTGGCAAATGGAGTTGGAAATACATTGTTTTCAACGAGGGAGTTGTAAGAACGCTGGTTTGTATTCTATTAATAAAGTTTGACTGACTGACTTATCTGACTGTTTTATTGACATTCCCTTTAGCGCAGCTCCATCTAGTGGATGCGCCTTATAATGCGGTGCGCCCTATATATGAAAACAGTTTTAAAATAGGACATTCATTGAAGGTGCGCCTTATAATCCGATTTGCCTTATAGTGCGGAAAATACGGTAATTTATCAGTTTTCAGTTTATCTGAGTTTTTAGGGCTCCATTCTTGTACAATTAAGAAAACTCTTCTTAGGCCAAGCTTTAGTCCGGATTCACGACTTGGCCTTGAGACTTGGACTCACTTTCAGGTGATAATGACTCGACTTGGACTTATCTTCTTTTGGTGACTCGGACAGGACTCAAACTTTGTGTTAATGACTTTGACTTGGACACGGACTTTGCTTTGCACTGTAAGAGCTGATGACTCAACTCCACTTGGGTTAGTCCTAAGCGACTTGGATTTGAACACTGAGGACTCAAGGACAGCACTGGATACGACACTTCAGTAAAACTCAGACACATTATTTCACCTACGGTTAAAGAGATGTGCCAATTCCTTTCTGATTAAATGCCTCCATTTAAAACACTGTGTTATAAAACTATTTAATGCAGAGCAGATCATCTCAGGTCCCACATTTAAAAAAAAGAGTGAAACAAGAAAGAAATGAAAATCAAAAACTCATGGCCCCTATTTTTTTTCAAGATAAAAGTCAACAAAATATAAAAGTCTACTACGATAAGGATGGGACAGATGCAACCTCTTCACAGATCTGGAGTTACAGTGCAAACATTATTCTATCCAGTAAATGGCTGAAAACAGAAAACCACCTGACGTCCTTGAGAATAAATGACCAGCTTATCACAATAGCTTATTACACTGGGAGAGTATTGCCTTTCAATAGAGCAGTGGTTCTCAACTGGTGGGTCGTGGCCAGCAGATTTTGGACAGAAGACATTTTTTGAAATATTATCTTTGACCGAAAGCTGGATTATGGATCATTGTTGGAGTGGGTGGAGAAAGTTTAAGCAAAAATAAAAGGAAAGGTGTCAAAGTGAGGCAGCGGCTCGGAGGAACAGACAGGAGCAGAGCTGAGGTTCTCTTTGTTCATGAAAAGAATGGATAGGATTAGGAACCAGTCCATCAGAGAAACAGCCCATGTTTTTAGAGATAGTCAGATTTTCCAGATTTTTGAGACAGTTTAGACAAACACAGAGGGGGGACAGTGAATACAGAAGATAGAGCAATTCAAATAAAACAAACTCTCAAAAAAACATTAACATTAACGTCAGAGTTTTTAGAAAAAGGTCAATATACTGTTAGATACTGACAGTCAAAATTCCCAAAAAGTAAAAGATTTTGTATGTAACCACATTAAAAATTCTAATAATAAAAAATTCAAATTTGAATCCTCGAATCCATCTCCAACATTTTAGTTTAAGTGGCTCTAATCCTCTTCCATAAAACCTACTCAGGGAAATTTTTAGGTAAACATTTCTGTACTCTTGTTAAATGGAAAAGTCTCCGTTTTGCGCATCTGCAGCTCATCATGAACATGTACAGAGGAGGGACAGTGAATATCTGAGAGGACGGAGGCTGAGGATAGAGCTGGAGGCCTAGAGGAAGAGATTTATGGATGTAGTGGAAGAGAACATGAAGTTATTTGGTGCGAGAGAAGAAGGGAGCAGTCAAACAGAGCAGAGAGGTGACGCTCGGGTGAGGTTAAGTTGTACACGAGATGGTAAAATATCGTAAAAAGTTTGTCTAAAAATGATTTAAGCAGAAACTTTGGGTCCCAAGATGACACCAGTTGAGAATCACTGGCCTAAACACAAAATACTGTTTAACAAAACCTGCACATTATGATCGATTGGTTACACTTTCTACAAAACAAAACAAAAACTGCAAGCCCTACCAACATCTCGTTAAGTTTGGTCAACGTATAATTACTGATTAATTTAATAATACTTCATTTACACAATACCTGCACTGTTACACCTTTACACTCACCGGACACTTTAGTAGGTACACCTCCTCTAAATGAAAATATCCCAATAAAAAAATGTAAAGAATTAGGATTTAAGGGACTTTGAACGTGGCATGGACGGGTTTGAGGTTTCAGAAACATCTCCAACCATTTCTAGTGTTTACAGAGAATGGGCTCAAAAAAACAAACAAAAAAAACACCCCAGTGAGCCGTAGTTCTGTGGTGATGCCAGAGGTCAGAGGAGAATGGTCAGACTGGTTCCAGATGATTTGCTGCCATGTGACTGATTAGATATTTAGCATTTAGAAGCGTTAGAACAGGCGTACCTAATAATGTGGCCAGTGAATTTGAAGGACTCTTCACTTACACCAATACAGCATTGAACATCCTGATGGTATTAATACTTTCTGAAAGCAATATTGCACATAAAAACCACGTATAATCAGTGATTTATCTAAATACACCAATCAGGCGTAACGTTAAGACCACAGCCTAACCTGCAGCTCTATACATAACAAACTGGGATGCTCTGTGTATTCTGACAGCTTTCCATCAGAACAACATGAACTTCTGCAGTGTGAGCTCCACCTGGGACCACACAGGCCCACGGGCAGCGCCTGTCCCAGTTCACCTCTGTCCCACCTTTGGACCACTTTTAATAGATCCTGACTAGAGGTGCATCGATCGTTTCTTTGAAAAGATCCTCAATCAATTCAGAAAAATAATAATCGGAATTTTGTAAAGACTACAAATTATTAAAATTGGCCATGTCCAATACAAATCTTATGTTACTGGGTTGCAAAGAGTCAGCTTTGACAAATGTGAATAGAATTTGCAACTGATCTAAATAATTAGTTCTCTAGTTTTGTTTTTTTAGAGTAGAAAGTGTTTAAAATTATGTTCATTCATTCATTTTCTACCGCTTATTCCCGTTAGGGGTCGCAGGTGACTGGAGCCTATCCCAGTAACTTTGGGCCTTAGGCGGGATGCACCGGGCTGACACAGAGACAAACACAGACAGACAACCATTCACTCTCACATTCATTCATTCACTAGGGTTAATTTAGAGTCACCAATTCACCCTAACACATGCATGTGTTTGGACGGTGGGAGGAAGCCGGAGAGAACCCACAGTAACACGGGGAGGACCTGCAGACTCCACCCAGAGAGGTCGTAAATTATGTTTCAGATATAAAATATATAATTAAAATAATTACTGAAAAATTAATGCTGTCATGAACCAGAAAGGTGTCTGATTTTGAATTCAATCGTGGGCCTCTGAATCAAAATCGAAACTGAATCGAATCGTGAGATGCCCTAAGAATCCCACCCCTAACACTGACCTCTGCAGACTGGGACCACCCAACAAGAGCTGCAGTTTTAGAGACGCTCTGACCCGGACGTCTACAGACGCCCTCACAATTTGGTCAAATCCTTGCCCATTTTTCCTGCTTCTAACACATCAACTTTGAGGACAAAACGTTCACTTGCTGCCTGATCTATCTCACTCACTCACAGGAGCCATGATGGAGAGATAATCTTCACCTGTCAGTGGTCATAATGTTATGCCTGATCGGTGTATTTTTACAGTATATGATTGTGGACATTCAGTAAGGCCTTGCTAAAACAAACCTAGATCTAATTATCTTTAGTTCATGATTGTAATAATTCATTTAGTAAGCCGTTATGAAAATCACCGTCACTACAACAGTCTACAGTGGGCCCTGTTAAAAGAGGAAAGTTCAAGTAAAGATTTAACACAAAGTTTAAACTGGACTGAGTTTAAGTTTCATTTCTGCTTCCTCACCGCTAACATCAGAAACAATAAAAGTGCTTTGGCAAATATTCAAGTCTTTCAAGTTCACACACACACGACCTGGGCGAGCAGAGACGGGCTGTTAGGGTCTGAAGCTGGGCGAGTAAAAATAAAACCATATATGCCTCCGCATTTTACATCTAAAACTGTGACGGCTTCCCAATCTTCTCACACAGTTGTTTTTTTAATTTGAAACATATTTTGTTTCACATAAAATCCAGTTAAAATGAACTGCTGAGCACAGAATAATCGCATTTTGCTAATTTTGTACAAAAACTGTTTAACCAACACCAGAGACACAAACTTCATTCTACCAAAAATAAACTGATAATTTTTTTTACAGTAAAAATTTAGAAATTATAAAATTGGAAAAAAAAAAAAAAAAAAAAAAAAAAAAAACATCGCAATGTCAGAAATTTTTGAAAAAGATAAAATGTTGTAATTCTGAAAAAAAAAAAAAATACTGTTCTGATGGTTAAAATTTCATAAAGGTAAAAAAATATATAATTTGAAAAAATATGAAAATCATAGTAACAAAAAAAGCTTACACCGAAATCAGAATTTTGTTATTCAATTCAAAAATTTAAAACAATAGCAGTTTTCGGGGGAAAAAATTACAATTATGAAAAGAAAAATGTCAGAAATTGAAAAAAAAAAATTAAAAAATTTAATCTCAGAATCTACTCCCAATATTTTTGTAAAAGTGGCAATAATCCTCTTCTATAAAACCTACTTGGGTAAAACTTTAGGTAAACGTGTGTACTTTTGTTAAATGGTGAAGTTAAGTCTCTGTTTGGTCAAACTCACTGCGGCTCATCTTTATAAAACAGTTTGTGACCAAAATATCAAAAGCTCTTCTCTGCTCGAGGGAAGGGTTGGTCCCCTTCCATGTACCTTTCCCATCGCTTCATGGCCTTTTTTCTGGAAGCTTTGACTGACTCCGGAAAGCAATGAGAGACGTCCTTCTAATGTTTGGAGAAGCAGATGTTACAGATGTTAATCAGCGAGTGGCGGCGACAGCAGCCCGGTTTCAGGGCAACACTGGAGTTAGCTTCAAGGATCCAGGCTATTCCAACAGATCCTGAGAAGAGACGCACGCAAGACACGAAAGATCAGATACTCAACAAAATGTACTTGCTATTAATATTACAATACAGGCAATGTCATGACCCTAAGTTTATCTGTCATATCATGTACAAAATGTTTCTTTAAATACTTACCAAGTACCAAAATTGTCTTTCCATACTGCAAACCATTACTGCATTACAGTTTAAGCAATATTACAATAGTTAATAGGGCTGCACAATATATCGCAAAATTATCGTTATCGTAATATCAGCAAACACAATATTCGTATCTAAATATATCACAATAACGCTGTGGTCTTCCATCTGACAGAGATTTACACTGAAGAATCATTTTCCACCAGAGCCTTAAAAGAACATGTGTTGTGACTAAATAAAAATGTGTAAAAAGTCCAGTTTTAGTGGTAATTTAATTAATTTAGTCACAATTTAGCCATGTTTCATTCCTGGTTTAGTCTGTGTTAAGTTCTGACTTGTGACTATAGAGACTTACATTTTTGCTTTAAGTGAATTTAACTTACTGTGCCCTATTTTAAAACAGCTTAGCCTTGTTTTATTCCTGGTTTAGTCTGTGGTAAGTTTTTATTTTGTCGCTGTTTTGACTTATAAATACAAAAACTTACATTTTTGTGAAATGTAGTGAATTTAACTTACTATGTTCGAAAAGTAGGCTCTATTTTCAAATATCGCAATAATATCATTATTGCAATTTTCAACATAGTTATCAAATATCGCATGTTTTCTCCACATAGTGCAGCCCTGTTGGTTAATATAGTCCTTTACAAACATGCATCCTCTCCTGAAATCCTGAGTAGCACCTGGTTGTTTTTTTCTCTCTATAGTTAAGTTTTGCGTTAGATCGAGTAAACGTAGTGATATCATGCTGCTTTCAAGTGCTTGTGACAGTTCGAGTGGTAGTTTTCTCTGAGAGCAGTGCCTACAACTTGTTGAACACTCGTTGTGTGCATTCACGTTCTTTTGGTCGGACAGCGGGAACCCAGAAATGACAAAATACGTTAGAAGCCTGTAGCACCAGTAATTTAATGATGTCATAGCGTTTAGTTAAAGCTAAACACAAAGCCTGGTGTAGCATAACACAGACATTTCCAAAACATTATCTAACTTCAAATAATACAGAGTTCCCGCGGGCATTAAAATGATTAAATTTATTTTGCAAAGATTAAGGCCTTAAATGGCACTAAAAAGCATTCAATTGGTTTTTAACCCAGCGGAGAATTGTGTGGTCCTCTGACAGTTTTTTATCGTTTTTATTGTCTTTTCTTTTTTTTCTTTTTTTTTGGTCTTTTACTTTTTTAAATTACCGTATTTTCTGGACTACAAGTCACACTTTTTCCATCGTCTGGCTAGGGGTGTGACGTATACTCAGGTGTGACTTATATATTAAAATATTTCAGGTGTTGGTTAGAGGGCGCTCTAGGCTTGTGTCCCAGCATCTGCTGCACCTGTACCACTGACAATTTAAAATGTAAACATTACCGCTAACAACTTAGGCTATAAAGACAACTGAGAAAGAGCGGAATAATTGGAAATGGAACTGATGCTGAGTCTGACGACAGCCACGCAGAGGAGGAAGCGGCGCTTCGTCTACCTCCGGAGTTGGCGGAGTTGTTCAGAAGCGACACCGAGGATGAAGAATTTAAAGGATTTAGTGATTAGGAGTGAGATGGTGAGTTTGGTGAACTTGTTATATTATGTTCTTTATGCTATAGTTATGTGAATAACTGTTAATATATTACGTTAACATACGAGACACCTATTCAGTTCGTTGTTTATGCTTCATGTAGCTGAATAACCATCAATGTGTTACGTTAGCAAACCGCACACCTATTCAGCTGTTGTTCTCTATTCTATTATTACTATAACTTGCCTTTCAACATGAAATGTCTGTTCTTGATTTTGTAAAATAAATTTCCCCCCAAAAATGCGACGTATAGTACAGTGCGACTTATATACGTTTTTTTTCTTCTTCATTATGCATTTTTTGGCTTGTGCGACTTATACTCCAGTGCGACTTTTAGTCCGGAAAATACGGTACTTATTGATACTTTTTATAGTAATTTATGTGTGTTTACTTTTATTATATTGTATTGTTTTCTGTGAAGCACTTTGGAGACTTTGTGTTGGCAAAATGTGTTATACAAATAAAAGATGAATTGGATTGATCAAACAGCTTCGTGGAGTGTTCATGTGCTCTTTCATGTCAGAATCTTGTTTATACAACACCACTTGAAAGCAGCAGTATCACTTAAACCGCCATCACTGCGAAGGACTCATTTATCTGCAGGCTGTCGCTATAGCAGCTGCACTAATTCATGTGTGTACTCAAATCCTACAGAACGTCACACTCGTGAATGCACAGATCAGGAGGAAATTGGGAAGCGCGCCTCCTGAGATGATCCGGAGGCACAAACCTGATCTGAATCTTCATTATACTGAGCTTTCCCTGTCTCCATGTAGTTCGTGTCAACATCATCCACTCCTTCGATTTTATTCGCTTCAACGTTGTCGCGCATCACTGAGTATCTGTGCACAAGGAACCTGAAACAGAACATAAATAAAACATGTATATAAACAAACACAAACGTCTCTGTTTTGGTTGTGTGAATGAGAAATAGTCCACTGACCGCCCTCCACAGACATATTTTTTGATGAGCCAAACTCCGGTGACGGCGCTGGACAGAAGGACGGCAATCACAACCAACACTATCAGGACAGTGCTGCTGGAGCTGGAGACCGGCTGTGAGGATGAAAAAACAACATTTCATTTTCATTCATCAGTACAATGTCATTTTTGTTACCTCAGAATAAGAGTCAAAATACTGAATCATTATAATAATAGCCCTAATCATAAACAGTGGCTGCTGTGATGAAAGGAGTGTGTCCCTACTACCAAAGCTCTTACTCTTATTCCTGAACCCTTTTAGTGTTTGGAGAAAACATGGTTGTGCATGAAATGTGGTGCAAAGAAAGAAAGAATTTTTTTTTTTTCAAGAGCAACATCACTTCTTTTTAGCTGATCAGCTAAAAGCAGGGCTTTAGGGATACATTTATATTACGATTATGTATTTTTAAAATGTTATTTCTATTTTATTTATTTTTCTTCTTCTTCTCCCTCGCTCATCATAATCATGCTGCCAAGCCTGTGTGCGCCCACATACACACTCTCACTGACTGTTGCCTTAATAACTCTCCTACAGCCCGAAATTTTTAGTCTCACCTTTCGCCCTAAGCACAAAAAAATGCACCAATAAAGACTGCCATAGAAAAAAATGTCTAATAGTCAATAATTCCATTTTTGTCTGGGACCTTTTTCTACTTTGCCCTGATGTGCACATCTCTGTAAGAACTACATTTTGGATTTGTGCTCACGCAAACACAAACAAACTCATTTCTCAACAAACACTTTCACACCAATTTATGACAACCCTAAAACACACCCAAACCATTTTAGTTCAAAAAATGTTTATTTGCCTTGTAGGCTTGATCATTTATACAAACACTAATGTGGCCATCTCCACATTTATACCTCTGTCTACCATATATGGGGGAAATGGCGCCACCTAGTAAGAACAATAAAAACTAAAATTCCAATCCCTCGCTATCATGAATCCATGAAATACTTTATAAAAATGTGAAATTATATTTCAGTGACAGTGCATAGTAAAAATGTTGTTTTAATGGGAGTCAATGGCACAAAAAAATGTCTTAGGGGTAAAGGTGGGACTATTTTTTAGACACATTTTTAAGAGGATTTAAAAAAAAATTTAAAAAAAATCTGAAAATTCATCCAAAAATACACACCTGAGGCAAAACATAAGCCATTTGAATCAACACAGCAAAAGTTATCCTCAAAAAACAGCTGCAAAACATCAAAAAATGTCTTAGAGCAGTAGGAAGCTTAATGTAACATCTCTGGTATTGTAATGTCTTTTGTATTGAATCATGGTTTGTCTTTTTTCACTTGTATGTTGTCTTTTGCATCACTTACATCTTTTTTTTTTTTTTTTTTTTTTTTTTTTTTAAACACGCATGATTTGGGATGTGACCCGCCGCAGGAGCACACTCCCGAGCACGTTGGAAAAGCTCTCACACGCTGCGTTAACAGGACTTGTTTCAAAGCAGCCTCCGGAGGAAGGATCCTGGCAATTAGGAAACACACTTGGCTTTCAGACGCACTCTCCTCGCTCTGACGGAACCGGCACCACCCCTTAATGTGGCGGACCCCTCGTGAGCGGCTGCACATCAAGGAGAAGTGCACAGGGCAAGGGAGCAGCGAGTGGTTTCAGAAAGGCCCTTCGTGTTCTGGACAGTAGTTACATGCTTGTTAATGTTGGCTCAGAGTTAACTTCACATCTGAGAGATTTCTACAATAATATCTTTTAACTTTTTTACTTATGTCTCATGTCAGGGTCTTACACATCCTGAAAAGTTACACCGTGTTGCTTTAATTGTTGAAATGTTGTGATTAAAGTGGCTGCCTGAGAACTGACCAGAGCGTTTGGTTGGAGGGCGTCGCTGATGCACATCCGCTGCAGGTCCGTCTCCTTCCTGTCTGGCTGGAAACCGCCCACACACCGGTCCCCAGGAATCTTCCGGTAGCTTTAATGGATAAAGACCAAAAACACCAAAAATATTACAAAGCAGGGTTTCGGGGCACAGGTAAGACTTTGATGATGGGCAGGGATTTGACGAAGCAGAGGAGCCAGAGACAAGCTTCAAAGATCCAATATTAGTACAAGCCATATAATCCTTCTTTATTACTTTTTAGTTTGCTGCAGACTATGTTGCAGCAACTCATTCCCTCATGCTCCCAACGCTACTACAACATAAATATGAGCCTGTTTAGTTTTATTTGAATAAAAAAGTAAAAAATAAACATAAATGCAACATTGACAACGCCCTAACTCGAAATCATTTTGTACTGGCTCGTGACTGGACAAAGTTTATTGTAAGCACTGAGCATTTTTATCTGTTAAAATCCTTGATGATAAAACCTACATTACTTCCCATTATTTGGTGATTCCCTCAAATACAAGAAAAAATGGGCAAGTGATTGGATTAAAAGTACTGCTTACCCACTGGTCTGCAGCTGCTCTGTTGTGCCGTTCAAACAGAACTCCAGAGGTCGACCCTTCAGCTCCTCCTGCTCCACACACTCAGAGCTGTTCTCTGGGCGGTAAAAACCAAAGTCACTGAAGAAAAAAAGGATATAAAAAGTTTAACGTCAACTAAACGCTTTTGGGTAACTTTTAGTGCAGTGACGATGGACTGAGACCAGTGTGGTATTAAATCAAAACAGAATTTTAGTCATAGTCAGTCATGTGATATTTGCGTTCCACTGGAGGGCAAAACAAACACGGTGACGCCCAGCAAGCGTGAGGAGACGCAGGCAAATAAGTATTTAGAGCCTGACAACTCAGGACAAAGTATAATATGGACTAAAATTACAAATATTGGGGACCTGTGACCCATATGAGGCTCCACTGCGCTGTTTGAGTCGCTGACAATAGTCGCTGCCAGAGCTGGACTTCAGTTGCCTGGAAAATCCAGACTGATGTCTCTGTGTTATTCTACAGAGAAATATCAGTCTGGTCACCGCCGTCCGCAGTGGTTTCCTCAAATCCAAACCGTAACGTGCATTTTGATTGGTTTATTTAAGTCACGTGTTCTTCGCGAGCAGCGTCACTCGTACACGTCTCCTCACCGACAACAATCAAGATGGCGCACCGAGGAGCGAGAGTTTGTTTCATTCAGTGGTATGGTACGGTAATGTTGAAATAACTCCCTCGTTCCTCCCTCGTGGCTTCACTACTCCGTTTGTTTACTTTCTCACTTTCTTGTCACTTTGTTAATGTCACGTCCGCCATTTTCTGATTGGCTAACTCCGCTCTCCGTTAACTCGGGTTTGCTCCGCCCTAGAAATCAAATTGATTCTAAGGCGACCAGACTCATCCTCTGGTACAGCGGTGAGTCTGGAATTTCCAGGCAAGGACTTCAGAAACCCATCTCCTTACATCACCGCAACGCAAAGCTAACTTATAGTAACACAAGTTATTTTTTCAATCAGGCTGGGTTAACCCGGCGTTTGGCGAGGGCAGTGTTTCATCATAAAAAGTGCGTACGACTAACAGCAGACACAAACTGCTGTTAGCTAACGCTCCTTGGCTTTTCATTTAAATACTGTAAGTTCACTGCAAATATGTGTTTATTTTAACCGTTCGCCCTCCTCCAGGAGAGGGAGTCATTTAACGGCACAAAGCCACAATCATCTTATTCTGAGTCAGTTTTCTCCGATGAGATTCTGTAGAGACACAGATAAAACCTGAGTAAACAGTGGAGTAATGTTAACCAGTGTTCCTGCCTCCAGCTGTGACGTCATTGTGAAAACTGAACAGAAGCCCGAGGATGGCCTTGACTAAAGCTGGAAACAGAAATGAATTTTATTTTTGAAATTGAAACAGAGACTGACAAACATTCATGAGCTTAAATATAAAGTTTCCTTGTAGATGTGTGTCTCAAACCACAGAGCAGGTGGACACAATGTGTGCATTGTTCAGATGTTTATGCAAATTTACTTGCATCGCTTGGCAAGGCCTATGCAGAGCTACACACTGTAAAAACTGGCATTTTATCACTTTTTTGCCCTTTCAAAAAAAAGGGGTCTCTGTTGGAGACATCGCTGTTTAGGAGTGATTGAAATGCATCCAAGATCAACCATGTTTACCTCCATTCAACTGCGGTTTCTCAATAAAGTTACTTTTTATACCAATCAATAAAAGTATAGTATCTTCTGTATAGATGCAACAAAAATAAATAAAACTGATTTCCTCTTTCATGTAACTCAGTAATTAGAAATCTGCAGCAGACACATACCAGTGATAATCGTTGGGTGTGCACGGACAGGGGGCCAGTTTAGTTTCAATCTCGTAGTCTTTGCCTTTATAACACACAGCTCCTTTCCTCAGCCTTAAGAACGTCTCCTGATAACCAAGAACACAGCCGTCCTGAGATCCACCAGAGTCTGAGGAGTGGGACAGCCACTCTGCAAAGTCTCCCTCTGCACCTAAACAAAATACAACATAACCAGTGAGTTATTCTGGATTTAACACATCTGTGTTTTTCATTTCATGTTACCAAGCACAACAACAAACTTTAACAGTAAAAGGATGCATATGAGGGAGCAGGAGGGCAAAAGCGTAAAAAACTAAATATTCAAATCGAAAGTTGCAAAATGTCAAAATACCTGACTAATACTGACTCTACACTTCAGTATTGGTCACTGTTTAATGTAAAAAACACAACTCACAGTCTCTGTCCAGGATCTTTTTAAAGTCGATGGTGATGACGACCCACTTGCTGTAGTCGCTCCTGTAGCCCCACAGACTCACGTTCATGGACCGAGATCCGGGTTCGCTGTCCAGGCCGCTGAAGTGGAAGGGCTCCACCGTGAAGTTATAGGAGTGCCAGCACTGGCCCTCGTCCACTGAATATCTGTGGAGGCAATGTGGACCTTAGACATGGATAATGATGAATTACAAAGAGAAAGTAAATCATTACTTGATATTTGGATGGATGCACAGTATAAAAAAAACATGCAATAATTTTAATACTGTGTAAACAATATGGCAATTCCTGAATGTCAAAGGGCAGAGACAGTTGCAGGTCGGTGCTTAAATCTGAGCTAATCTAAGATAAACTAAAAAAACTTAAAGTTACTTTTGTATAAAATACACTGTTGCCCATAAAGTTACAGGAATTTTTTTTAATCTCTTCTAAGAGAGTTAAGCATAAACCTTCCCTTTTCCCGTCAGTAAGTGGGACACTGAATCACTGCTCCTGCTCAAAGGAGATTACTGATGTATAAAAGTTAAAGTGAATTAAATTATATAAAAAAATACACAAAAGTTAAGTTTACAACAAGTAAAGAGTTAAGCATTATCCCTTTATTAGAGGCACCAAAGTTTGATTTAAGAATCTGAGCGGCCAACTACGGTATCGTAACAAAAGCGAAGACAAAATTGTCCATGAACCATTCCCATATGACTTGCTAATAAAAAGTGAAAGTAAAAACATAATGCATATGTGCGTGTATTCTGAGAGTGGAACATTTCATCGCAGTCCAGTCTGCTTGTTTACTTTATTCATGACTCTATCTTAGTCCACTGTGTTTTATGAGAGCATTGCCATATCACCCTCTGACCTGAGCGGGCAGCCAGACTCTTTTCCTGTTCTATACAAAGTAGTTAGTCTGGTCCCTTCACTTAAATCACAGGATGAGTAACCAGTCAGAGAAATGAAGGCAGGACATAAGCAGTGCACCGCTGACATGTAAGCAAAACAAACATGGTGGATTCTTGCTGGTTTTGCAATAAAACACCAGAATACGTCGTATTATGAGCAGCTCTGTCCTATTTCTAAACGGGGACAGCAGCAGAAGCCAGTTGTATAAAGAGTTGTGGGAAAAGTGGGTTTGTTTGAATGTGGTCATTATGTGGGACGTCAAAACATCTCACAGAGGACTGAACAACAATGAAGACTTCAGCAGAACCAACAGGTGACGAAGGAAAGCAATAAACGTATTTAGTCAGATCAGAGAAGTTAGATTATCTCCGGCGTTTCTAAGACGAGCTGCTATTGAAAAGAAGCAGTTTGCTGTGAGTGAGGGACTTGCTTTGAAAAAGAAAGTAGGAGGGGCTGACTCGCCGGGCTTATCGCCCTGGTGCAGGCCAACATCGGTACAGTTACTCACTTGATGAGGTTGACAGGTGAGTTGGAGTGCTCCACTGCCACGATGAGCCCTCCAGAGTCCAGAATGGCGTAATGGTGAGGTCCTTTGAGAGCGAACAACCAGGAATAACCACCATCGTCTGATACAAACACATCAGGAGACAGCACCGACTCCCCTTCTCCAATACTGCCTGAAAAATACACAGCAACACACCACAGAGGTCAGAGGTCACAGAGGTCACAGGTCACAGAGGTCACAGAGGTCAGGTCAGTGTTTTTCTGATGTGTGTGTACTGTATATGTTAGAATAAACATACTAACTACAAACTAAACCAGGACTAAACTAGGTCTACATCAGGTCTACACCAGAACTAAACCATGTCTACACCAGGTCTAAATCTGAACTAAACCACGTCTAAACCAGGACTAAACCTGAACCAAACCAGGACTAAACTAGGTCTACATCAGGTCTACACCAGGACTAAACCATGTCTACACCAGGTCTAAATCTGAACTAAACCACGTACTAAACCTAGGTACTACATCCTGAACCTAAACCAGGACTAAACCTAGGTACTACACCAGGACTAAACTAGGTCTACATCAGGTCTAAACCAGGACTAAATCAGAACTAAACCATGTCTACACCAGGTCTAAATCTGAACTAAACCAGGACTAAACTAGGTCTACATCAGGTCTAAACCAGGACTAAACCTGAACTAAACCAGGACTAAACTAGGTCTACATCAGGTCTAAACCAGGACTAAACCAGAACTAAACCATGTCTACACCAGGTCTAAATCTGAACTAAACCAGGACTAAACCTAAACTAAACCAGGACTAAACTAGAACTAAAGCAGGACTAAACCAGAACTAAAGCAGGACTAAACCAGAACTAAACCAGGACTAAACTAGGTCTACATCAGGTCTAAACCAGGACTAAACCAGAACTAAACCATGTCTACACCAGGTCTAAATCTGAACTAAACCAGGACTAAACCTAAACTAAAGCAGGACTAAACCAGAACTAAAGCAGGACTAAACCAGAACTAAAGCAGGACTAAACAAGGTCCACACCAGGACTAAGCCAGCACTAAACCAGCACTAAACCAGACCTAAATGAGGTCTACACCAGGTCTAAACCTGAACTAAACCAGTGCTAAACCAGGATTAAACCAAGGTTTAACCAAGACTAAATAATGAATAATCTCTGTGTACACCAGGACTAAAGCAGGATTAACCCAGGACTACACTTGGCCTCAACCCAACACAACAGACCTCAGTATTTCTAAAATTCTGTGTACAGGCCTGAGCATAAGTCTCTTTGTTCATGACGAGGAGGACAGGATTAGGAATGAGTCCATCAGAGGGACAGCTCAAGTTTTTGAAGATAAAGTTTCCAGACAGAGATGGTTTGGACGGAGAAGGGACAGTGAATATTTGGGCAGAAGGATCCTGAGGTAAGAGCTGCCAAAACAGAGGAGATTTATGGATGCAGTGGAAGAGGATGTGAAGTTATTTGGAGTGTAGAAGAGGATGAAGAGGAGAGGGTTAGATGGATGTGAGTGTATTTTTACCGTGGGCTATAATGAGTCCAACAGCATTAGCTTGTGACAGTGGTAACATGGGGACATTTAACTTCATGCTGGTGCTGTAGGTGGCATGGATATGAAGCCTGCACTGTAAAGATATAATCTGTTAGGAGTTCGGTCGCGTGCTAAAATGCTAAAAAAGGTGGATATAAATTAAATGGTGTGTATGTTTTACCCTGCTGGGCCTGTTGGTGGACGTCTCGGTGTCACAGTGGCTGTTCTCCGGTCGACGCAGAGGCTGCCATCGCGCTCCCTGGTCAAATGTGATCACGGTCTCCACAGCTCCATCTGCAAGGACATCAGAAATATCACATAATAAATAATTAACAAGATACAGACAGCTACATACAGACAGGGACACACACACACACACAAGTCTTTTCTCAATGGTTTTGTCAATAAACAAAAATGAGAATTTGTCAGAATTAAGTACAACGCATTTGTCTTTCACTCAAAACAAAAAGCTACCGTATTTTCCGGACTATAAGTCACACTTTTTTTCATAGTCTGGCTAGGGGTGCGACGTATACTCAGGTGCGACTTATATATTAAAATATTTCAGGTGTTGGTTAGAGGGCGCTCTAGGCTTGTGTACCAGCATCTGCTGCACCTGTACCACTGACAATTTAAAATGTAAACATTACCGCTAACAACTTAGGCTATAAAGACAACTGAGAAAGAGCAGAATAATTGGAAATGGAACTGATGCTGAGTCTGACGACAGCCACGCAGAGGAGGAAGCGGCGCTTCGTCTACCTCCGGAGTTGGCGGAGTTGTTCAGAAGCGACACCGAGGATGAAGAATTTAAAGGATTTAGTGATTAGGAGTGAGATGGTGAGTTTGGTGAACTTGTTATATTATGCTCTTTATGCTATAGTTATGTGAATAACTGTTAATATATTACGTTAACATACGAGACACCTATTCAGTTCGTTGTTTATGCTTCATGAGGCTGAATAACCATCAATGTGTTACGTTAGCAAACCACACACCTATTCAGCTGTTGTTCTCTATTCTATTATTACTATAACTTGCCTTTCAACATGAAATGTCTGTTCTTGGTGTCGGATTTTGTAAAATAAATTTCCCCCCAAAAATGCCACTTATAGTCCAGTGCGACTTACGTTTTTTTCTTATTCATTATGCATTTTTTGGCTAGTGTGACTTTGTGTGTTGTTACCACCTAAATGTCATGCTTATGTTACAACATAATATTTTGAGATTTTTTTTTCTTATTCTGGAAATGACAAAGCAATTAAGAAAATCCGTAACCAACAGCGCCTGGATTTTGTACTGAAGTATTTTATTTGTCCATTTATTCTTTGTCTGTTCCTCCTGGAGACTGCGGATGGCTAGGGCCCATCCTAGCAATGTTTTATGTGGGTAAAAAAGTTAAATGCATTGCCTTCAGTGAGGACGCTAGTCATGTAAACTCCTCTGAGCGAAGACACCACAGTGAAGTCAGTGTCACTTCCTGTGGTCGTGTACAGGTGGCGCTCTAGAGACTTGGAGAAGACCGTGCCTCTGTCGTCGGAAACATAAACAGTTCCCACTCCTGAATCTGCAACGACATACAACACTTTTGTCATTAATTAGATCTTTTCTTTAGCGTTACTTCTGGTCTGTCGCTCTGACCTCCGGGGTCGTCCACGTGCATGAAGATCAGGTTCTGATCGGCCGAGAGGATGGAGTAGAACTGTTCGTGGTTCACTGTAGGAAGCTGAGCCATGTTCCAGACTTCACCTCCATCCACAGAGACATGAATCATTCGCTCTGTGCCCTGAAAAGTACGGTTTATACAGTGATTCATGCGGCTTATTTTTATATTTCAAGTACAAAAATGAACAAACCCTGATTAAGTTAAAAGGAAAACCTGGAAACTTGGGTTAAAACCTAAAGCTTTGACATCTTATGCATCATCAACATGGGTGAAGTATTTAAAACATTTCTATCCTTCCCAACAACACAATAGCAACATTTCCTGCTTATAATCTGGCCACCACAGGGAGCTATCCCAGCAACTTTGGGCCTAAGGAGGGTACATCACATGGACAATGGCCAGTTTATCGCAGAGCAGACGCACACTGACAGACAACCATTCCTGTTACTGTCGATCTAAGGACAAATTAGGGAAAATGTTATTGGATCCAAAACACACGCTTTTTAATGCTTTTGAGCTGCTCCTGTCAGAGCGTAGCTATCGATATCCAGTCATCAGCAAAAACAAAACCAGACAACATAAACTTTGAAGTCTAAATTCTTAATAATAAACTGCCAGTGATGATCAGAGATAGGACCACTTTTCCTACATTTAAAAAAAACTTAAAGAATGGCTGAGTAATCAGCAAAATTCTCAGCACTAAGGCACTTGATGGTAGTTTAGAAGGTAGGTTCTCTGATTTTGTTTTTACACAAGAATGTATGAGAGTGTTATAATGATGTAGTTATAAATGTGTATAACCAACACAGCCACACACACTTTAAACTAACTGTACTTTAGGGCTACATTAATATTGTTGTTGCTGTGTTTTGTTAATGTGTGTACATTGTCTTCACTGTATGTTGTAATGTCTTTTCTGTATTAGCTGTTGTCTGTGTGAACTGTACTTTATAGTGTGTATGCGTTCAGTCTGTGGGTGTGCTCAGTGTGTTTTATGTTTCTGTATATAGTGTATTTTGCATGTGTCTGTTTTTTTTTTTTTTTTTTTTTTTTTTTTACATGGGACTACGGATGGAAATTAGCATTGTGCTAAATCCGGCGTATTTACCTCACTTGTTGCCCGTTCATTAATGAGCACTGTCCCATTCAAATAAACAAATAAATACAAATACAAACTGTTTACCTTGGTGTACAGCTGGTCTGTACAGAGCTACATCTATTTTACATTTACAATTTTATAGTTTTTTAATAAAATATTTATTTCCCATCGTGCTAAAGTTTTTTTTTACTTTATGAAATCCTTTTAGGAGTTTTTCCTTAACAAGAAGGAGGGTCTAAGGACAGAGATGTCCTGGGCTTGTTTAGTTTAGTGTAGTTATTGCTTGTGTTGATTGTGTGTTTATGTTTAACTGTTGTGAAGCCCTTTGAGGCGACTGTTGATGTGATACTGGGCTATAGAAATGAAACTAAATTCAAGTGAAATATATGGCAGGTGATCTGTAAAAGTAGCTCTGAGTAACGGTGTGGCCTGGTCAAAGACTGTTTTTCTACTTGATTTTATGTTGGATGTTGCCTACACCATACTTTATGTGCTTAGTGAGTAAATGTTTTGTCATAAGCCTGGCTCACACGGCAAGATAATTATGCAGATTTTTTACTCAATTCTCCCCTTCCAACAATCTTAAGGACGCCCCGATTATCGTAATGGCACTAAAGATAATCTCAGATATTCCTGCTGTGTGTGGTGAGTTAAGAGTGCTCTGCTCTGTTCAGAAGGACGTCGGGACCGCTCAGATCTCAAATCAGGGATATTCCACATGTTGCATTGTCTTGGCCCAGTATCGCAGTGTGGACAAACGAGCACACGCCCTGCTGAATGTGACGTGTAGCCAATCAGAAAGCAAGGAGACGGAAGCACAGAGGGGAATGTTCGCACTCTCTCCACTCCTTTAACCAACGCCTTTTCTTTTTGTATTGTTTTTTCTTTGTTAGAAATAGTCCACAAACTATAGCAGCTGCTTCTTTGTCGTCGGCCTTGTTTGTGTTTGCCGAAGTCACGTTTAATCTCGTGAGGTTTTGCGATATTTCCCGTCTGACCTGGAAATGTTCGCGAGTGAAATCTGTTCGTGTGTGTTGTGCTGTCTTTTCCGTGGGGTCACTCAGGTTTTGAAAATCTTCCGACAATTTTAAGATCTTGCCGTATGAACCAGGTATTATATGTTAAAGGTTTTTCTTTACTCACTGCAAACCAATTTCTTTACAGGAACAATAAACTGCTACCTACCTCCCTGTCACATTCCTTCACTATAGGACATTTAGATTTACTATCACAACTTTAGAAAAAAATCTATGCACAGCTGACCAGACCAAGTGCATTGCGAGATTGAAAACATACCGAGCCCGTCATTATCGACGCAAACACGAAGCGTCCGCCCAGAACAAAGGAGTAAACTCTGGTGGCAATGGTCTTGAAACTTCTGCCGTAGTCTGACGTCTTCCACAATTCCAGCGACCCTTTTTCATCTTTGGGAGAAAATTACTATTATAGTAAATGTACGAATGCATCTGAAATATGAAGTTTTACATAATGTGTTCACTTACTGCATGAGCCGTTATTATTATTGACTGTGAAGTAGATGCTGTTGTTGGGCCCCCTGTGAGGAAAAAAAAGAAACAAACTGTTCATAGAGGCTTTTTGTGTCTGTAACCAACATAAATGTGGTGCAGCATAATTACATTAACGGTACCACAAGACATTTTCAGAGGATGATATAGCCATAATACGCAACATTATTACTGTTTTGAATGTTTTATTTAACTTGGACCCTTGCAAAAATGTGGAATAAAGCCTGCTCTCATTAATAAAGTGTTGTTGTTGTGCTTTGTTTCATTCACTCCTGTTTGGGTGATCTTGTATTCTCTAGAGTATAGTTTCAGAGGCCACAAAAGGCTCAATTCCACAAAGCTCCGCCTCTTCCATGAACCCCCGCCCACTCCAGGAAGCAGTGACCAATCAACAACAAGCCCTCTACATCCAGTCTGCTCTCATTCATTTATCCAAAAAATGATGTACAGCGCCGTTTCCACTGATTCCTCAGACATTTTTCATTTTGTAGTAAAATGGCATCATACAAGAAGTTTAAGGAAGTAAAAAGCTTTTTCTATGTTTCTGTCTAATAGAGCGTAACAGAGCTGCCCTCTGCTGGTCTCTTCACCTTTTCCTTTATGCAGTAGTAAAGTAATTATTGAATAAAAGCTTTCATTTAGTCACATAATATTAATAATTTTAATGCTCATCCATATCATCACACTGCATTATCCTTACCCCGCCGTCTGTTTATAGAGATCTGAGTCCTATTTATTTACTTCTATTCTTTTTTTTTTTGTAGATTCGTAAATTTGTAAATCTTGTATGTTTTTATCTATTCTGTTATATTTTACTCATAGGAACTAATATGTTGATATATGATGATATACAATGGTAAAAAGAGTTATAATAGTAATACTTATATTAACATGTATCATAAGCATAAAAAGAAACTGCATTACACTGCTTAATGTGTGTGATGGACCATACTTAGATGTAATTATAAGGTATAATGTACGATATATGTCAGATATTGTATATAAATTAGGGCTGGGAAAATTATTGCGTTAAATTATTGATTTAATCGCGTTAATTTCAATTGACGCATCAATTAATTTGATCACAACAAAAATATTACGACGACACTGACAGAGGCAGCAACACACCACGGGTCTTCCAGCGAGGCAGAAATGCACCGCGCGAGCGTAGAAGACGACACATTTCTGTTTCCATCCATCAGGCGTTCGAGATGAGCCAGACCTGCGCAGTTTGGATCAGTGTCGCTCTGTGCGCAGTGCTCAGGTTAGATTTGTGTCAGACTTGTTCCCGACTTGTTCTGATGCCACAAGTGCGACGGTCACCGTGAGATCCAAACGAGACCAGCACCTGATGCCCTGCCCCCTGCAGGGGGCAGGGCATCAGGAGCAACTGCGGAGGCTGCACGGCTCAGTGCATGATGGGAAAATGCACACCTGTCAACGGTGAACGGACAGGTGATTGGGTCTGAGTTCAGTGCTGATCAGAAACGTAACGCACGACACTTCACTGCCCTCCTCTCCTTCTTCCCCCGCCTCTTTTTTTAAAATACAGACTAAAGTTACAGTTTTGACCTGGATAAAGCAACACACGCGAGAAGTGGATTTTGGGTGTGATGGTGCGTGATCTGAGCCACAAACTGTCCGACTTCAGTACAGGAGTATTTCCCTCCTCTCATTGCGACCGTGCTCTCGTTCACAATCCAGGCTCAGTTCATCTGGAACGAGCCGAATGCAACAAGTGACCGAGCTAAAGCAACATGAGTGACCAAAAAGACACATTGCTAAATGGACAATTCTGCTTCAAATCGTCACCAGACAGCAACACAGACAAAACAAAAGTTATGTGCAGTTTATGCAAGGATGAGTTCCATTACCACTGGAGTAACACAGTTCATAGTATTTACACTGTTGTGAACTGCAACAATTGTTATTAATTGAAGAATTAAACTTATTTTTGTTAAAGTTCTAAAGAGATTACACATGCTTTTTTAGGTAAGTTTTGTGTATTTGTTGGTTGTACCTTACTTTAGGCAAACTTTGTCTGAGTTACAGGTCTCAAAGAGACTATTCATTTATTTTCTTTGCAAGTTTTGTTTGCATTGCACAACTTTACAGTAAAGTATGTGAAGGTTAATTCAAAATAAATGTTCTAAACTTACAATTTTGTGTTTGTACGTGAATTCATAATATGATTAAATATTAAATATGAATAATTATTATGATTAAATTAATCGCTATTAATAACTGGTAGTTATTAATCGCGATTAATTTTTTTCAGATTTGCAATTAATTAGTAAATTTTTTTTAATCGATTCCCAGCCCTAATATAAATACATTGTTCTTTATAGTAATAACCGTTCATTAGGATGAATAGGGGGTGGGGTTAAATAACCCACCGCACTCTTTTCGAGCTATAATAATATACAAACCGTGAACCGTGTCTGAAATATATTTAAAGATACTGTTATTCCGTTTGTTTTTTGTTTCTACCCAGTGTGGGTTTAATGTATAATGTTGTACAATATATTTATATTTTCTATGAACAATATTTTTATAGCTCAAAATAAAGTAATCAAACTAATAGTATTTTATTGCTTATAACTATTCTATATCTATTTTACCATTTACTATTTTTTTTTTTTGTAAAAATTGAGCTACTATGACCAAGTAATTTCCCTTGTGGATCAATAAAGTTTTACAATAGTAAAACGTGCAATAATGACCACGATTGGTTTAAAAAGATAAAAGCATAAATACATCACCTAAATAAGCTGAACAATTAAACTTTATTTAATCCCCTACACTTCACTTTGGAGCCACTCCCACTGTTTTATGTTATTAGACTCATTAGTATAAATGTAAAGGCGCTTGAGGAAAGTGCAGAGATGACAGATAATGCTCGTGGTACATTATTGTGGCGGTGCACCGTCCCGGGGCACAGCTCCAGGCCTTCTGGGTTTAACGGCTGCCAAAGTTGAATGGAGACAGTTTTGGCTGAGTAAGGAGAAGCTGCTGCTGACTCATGATTCAGCCTGACAGCAACCTCAGCTTCCTTCAGTTTTAAACCAGGCCCTGTCAGCTGTGGTCATGGAGCACCCACAATGCACTGCTCATGACCGCAGCCTCATGCGACCTCAACCAATCCTCAGCCAGAAAAAGATTTAAGCAGCTAGAGAGAGAGAGAGAGAGAGCTGGATAACAATAACAAACAGGACACAGGTGAAAGCGAGGAAACAAACATCGACACTGAAGCTTCACGATCTGTGGGATATGAGGGGGTTACGAATAATCCGTCTCCCTGATGTGTTCGACTGCTCCGTATTACTCACAAATCTTCGTCATGATGCAGTTTTAGGAGGCTTATAATATTCTATGTGAAAAGCTGGTAGCCTGGTGTCAGAGCGCCCGAGACCGGTCTTAGTCTTGTCTCCGTCTCAGCTGCAGTTTTACTCGGTCTTGGTCTCTAATCCAATTTTACTCGGCCTTGTCTCAGTCTCAGATGTGGCGTTCTCAGAGATTTTATTTACCAAACATTATACAAAAATGCTTCTTCATAATTTTGGAGTAATACTTTTCTGCATTGATTGCATAAAGAACCAGGAAAATAAACTCTTTGTTTGTGGAGTCTGGTGCATTAGATCATTAAAATTATTATTAATGGGGGGGCTGTGGGAAACGCGCAGACTGAAAACCGCCAATGTGAAAACCACGGGGCAAAAACAGCAAAATCAAAGCAATTTCATCTTATTATTATCGGGTTTTATTATCGGTTGAATTTTTTTATTATTGAAATTGTCTGTATAATTGCCAATAATCCCTACTATTATTATGTGACAGTGCTCCTCAAATGCAAGAAACACTCTTTATTATTGTGGGTATTGTATTATCCATAATGTGACAAAGAGTGTTCCCTAGCCATTAACCTGCTAAGCTGTGTTTAACAGGACCTCCTTTTGCTTTTGTTTAGATGTGTGTTGCAGGCAGTTATTACCATCTGACTAAACAAACACTGTCATGAATTCTCCTCCAAGTGGCGCCAAAGTCCTCAGACAGCCACAGTTCCAACTAATGAAGAGAAAGAGAACATTTTTTTACCATTGTCTCCCTGTTTGTAATGTTAAACCAATTTAAATCCACTGTATATCCATTCGTTTCATACCCTCATACTAATCGTCAGAAGTACGTCGCAGTCCGCCGGATTGAACAGCATCTGGATCAGGGGCTCAAATGGGAGGTCAGTGGGGTCAAAGGTCAAACCAAAATCCAGTGATCGAAAGAGTTTGATCCCTCCCAGGTCAGACACGTCACCGGTCAGGACCACCTAAAAACACGAAACAGTAAACTTACAACACAGAGCATCTGACACCATCCACTGCATCCTCTTCTCTGACACCAACTTCATCTCCTCTTTCACTACGTCCTTAAATCTCCACTTTTGTCTTGCTCTAGGCCTCCAGCTCTAACCTCTGTATCCTTCTATTCATACATTCACTGTCCCTCCTCTGTACATGTCCAAAACCATCACTGTCCGGAAACTTTACTTCAAAGATGTAAAAGAAAACCTCAACTTCCTCAGCTTTGCCTCCTGTAACCTCTCTACACGCTTTTCCACTGGGACGGGACGCCTTAGAACGGGTCGCCCCAAAACCTGCTGGTGTTTCCATGACCCTGGCTCCAGGAGACCCACAAGCACAACAAAAGTTGTGTTAAGAAAGGAGATAAAAATGTGTTTGAAACTCGCTTTTAAACCATTTAAAAGCTGGTAACACTTAATAAAAAGAGGAGCATAAATCCTGCTGTGCATCTGCGTGAGAGCGGTGTGTGTCTGTGTGAGGCCGGTGTGTGTCTGTGTGAGGCCGGTGTGTGTCTGTGTGAGGCCGGTGTGTGTCTGTGTGAGGCCGGTGTGTGTCTGTGTGAGGCCGGTGTGTGTCTGTGTGAGGCTAGTGTGTGGCCGGTGTGTGTCTGTGTGTGGCCGGTGTGTGTCTGTGTGAGGCCGGTGTGTGTCTGTGTGAGGCTAGTGTGTGGCTGGTGTGTGTCTGTGTGAGGCTAGTGTGTGGCTGGTGTGTGTCTGTGTGAGGCTGGTGTGTGTCTGCGTGAGGCCGGTGTGTGTCTGCGTGAGGCCGGTGTGTGGCTGGTGTGTGTCTGTGTGAGGCTGGTGTGTGTCTGCGTGAGGCCGGTGTGTGTCTGCGTGAGGCCGGTGTGTGTCTGCGTGAGGCCGGTGTGTGTCTGCGTGAGGCCGGTGTGTGGCTGGTGTGTGTCTGTGTGAGGCTGGTGTGTGTCTGTGTGAGGCTGGTGTGTGTCTGTGTGAGGCCGGTGTGTGTCTGTGTGAGGCCGGTGTGTGTCTGTGTGAGGCCGGTGTGTGTCTGTGTGAGGCTGGTGTGTGTCTCTGTGAGGCCGGTGTGTGTCTCTGTGAGGCTGGTGTGTGTCTCTGTGAGGCCGGTGTGTGGCTGGTGTGTGTCTGTGTGAGGCTGGTGTGTGTCTGCGTGAGGCCGGTGTGTGTCTGCGTGAGGCCGGTGTGTGTCTGCGTTAGGCCGGTGTGTGGCTGGTGTGTGTCTGCGTGAGGCCGGTGTGTGTCTGCGTGAGGCCGGTGTGTGTCTGTGTGAGGCCGGTGTGTGGCTGGTGTGTGTCTGCGTGAGGCTGGTGTGTGTCTGCGTGAGGCCGGTGTGTGGCTGGTGTGTGTCTGTGTGAGGCTGGTGTGTGTCTGTGTGAGAGCAGTGTGTGTCTGTGTGAGGCCGGTGTGTGTCTGTGTGAGGCCGGTGTGTGTCTGTGTGAGGCCGGTGTGTGTCTGTGTGAGGCCGGTGTGTGTCTGTGTGAGGCTAGTGTGTGGCCGGTGTGTGTCTGTGTGTGGCCGGTGTGTGTCTGTGTGAGGCCGGTGTGTGTCTGTGTGAGGCTAGTGTGTGGCTGGTGTGTGTCTGTGTGAGGCTAGTGTGTGGCTGGTGTGTGTCTGTGTGAGGCTGGTGTGTGTCTGCGTGAGGCCGGTGTGTGTCTGTGTGAGGCCGGTGTGTGGCTGGTGTGTGTCTGTGTGAGGCTGGTGTGTGTCTGCGTGAGGCCGGTGTGTGTCTGCGTGAGGCCGGTGTGTGTCTGCGTGAGGCCGGTGTGTGTCTGCGTGAGGCCGGTGTGTGGCTGGTGTGTGTCTGTGTGAGGCTGGTGTGTGTCTGTGTGAGGCTGGTGTGTGTCTGTGTGAGGCCGGTGTGTGTCTGTGTGAGGCCGGTGTGTGTCTGTGTGAGGCTGGTGTGTGTCTCTGTGAGGCCGGTGTGTGTCTCTGTGAGGCTGGTGTGTGTCTCTGTGAGGCCGGTGTGTGGCTGGTGTGTGTCTGTGTGAGGCTGGTGTGTGTCTGCGTGAGGCCGGTGTGTGTCTGCGTGAGGCCGGTGTGTGTCTGCGTTAGGCCGGTGTGTGGCTGGTGTGTGTCTGTGTGAGGCTGGTGTGTGGCTGCGTGAGGCCGGTGTGTGTCTGCGTGAGGCTGGTGTGTGTCTGCGTGAGGCCGGTGTGTGGCTGGTGTGTGTCTGTGTGAGGCTGGTGTGTGTCTGTGTGAGGCTGGTGTGTGTCTGTGTGAGGCCGGTGTGTGTCTGTGTGAGGCTGGTGTGCGTCTCTGTGAGGCTGGTGTGCGTCTCTGTGAGGCCGCTGTAAGTCTGCGTGAGGGCGGTGTGTGTCTGTGTGAGGCCGGTGTGTGTCTCTGTGAGGCTGGTGTGCGTCTCTGTGAGGCTGGTGTGCATCTGTGTGAGGCCGGTGTGAGTCTGCGTGAGGGCGGTGTGTGTCTGCGTGAGGGCGGTGTGTGTCTGCGTGAGGCCGGTGTGTGTCTGCGTGAGGCCGGTGTGTGTCTGCGTGAGGCTGGTGTGTGTCTGCGTGAGGCCGGTGTGTGTCTGCGTGAGGCCGGTGTGTGTCTGTGTGAGGCTGGTGTGTGTCTGTGTGAGGCTTGGTGTGTGAGGCTAAAGCTAAAGCTGTATTAGCTTCAGTAAACAGGAGACTACTTCAGGTTTACCTCCAGCTTTCTGTGCCTTAAATTCACTTTTCTGCTTCACTTTAACACATTTTAATAACTGAACATTTAACGACATGAGTTTATCTCGTGTTGAATCCAGTGTAAGCTAAAAATTAAACGTTTAAATGAACCAAGAGCCGTACTTCCAGAAACAGCTGTTGCTAATATATGCTAGCTTTATTTTTGGAAAAAGTCGCCTCAACATTAGCTTGTCCTCTCTGAATACGGCTGTTTATCACAATGACAAGTACGTGTTTGATTAAAAAAAACATTTTCTCTTTTGTCCTTTGGCTTGTTGGTTTTGCCTGAGTGAGGATTCTCTCTCGTCCAATCAGCTCGCAGCAGTGCCCACCTCTAACCGTTCCAGATGCTTAACCGAGACAGACCTCATCGGGGAGGAGTGCCAAAATTAGAACCGTTTGGACCACTTTTTGGGAACGCTTTGGAACGCTTTGGGAAGGGGAAACATCCCCAAACCACCCCGACCCGACCTAGTGGAAAAGCGGCTTTTGTGACCCACTTTAAGATCCTAACCCCACTACTTGGAAACTTCATTAGATGATATGGTATGTATGTAAAAAATGGTCAAATGATTTGCTGTACTCACTTTCCCGGAGTGGTCTGGGCTGATGGCGATGCCGAACTCGCTCTGTATAAAGGTGTGGTTGATGAGGTGAGTCACATCCTCAAATGTCTTCCCATAGTCTTCGCTGAAAGAACTACAGTGAGCAAATCTGTTTCTGTTCAGTACAAAGAATTGGTCTAGTTCCTTTTAACTGAGTAGGATGTAGCAGAACAAATGGACACAGGTTAATTTACACTATACTTTACACGCATATGACTTAAGTGACATCCCATTCTTAATCCATAGGGTTTAATATGATGTCGGCCCACCCTTTGTATCTACGTCAGACACTGATGTTGGATGAGAAGGCCTGGCTTCTCATCCAAAGTTGTTCTGTCAGGTTGAGGTCAGGACTCTGTGCAGGTTCAGTCAAGTTCTTTCACACCAAACTCACTCATCCAGGTCTTTATGGAGCGTGCTTTGTGCTCTGGTGCAGCCAGGTTGGGACAGGAAGGGCCCGTCCCCAAACTGTTCTCACAAAGTTGGGAGCATGGAATTGTCCAAAATCTCTTGGTGCTGAAGCATTCAGAGTACTACAGAACTAAGCTCCTGAAGACAACCCCACACCATAATAATTCAGTTGTTTGGGTGGGTGAGTGAATACTTTTGGAAATTAAGTGTAGTTAATATAGCAGGGGTGGGCGGATCGATCTATTCACAGTATCAATACCAATGTTAGTATCGGTGTTGGATCAATATTAGTGTGATGAGATTGATTCTGCTGCCCCCCCCCCCCTCCCCCCTCTGCAAAACCTCTGTTAACTTTTTTATGTTAATAAAATACTTTTCCCCCTTACTTTGCTTACATCAGCTCTGGGTTTTACATGCACGTAAAAGCGTAAAGCAGACCTAACAAACTTAGCGGTCAAAAATGTATTGAGATTGTACACATGACAATCCTCACATCGGGTCTATTCAACTCGCGGCCCAAACTTGGCCCTACTAAAATTTTATCTGGCCCTTGACAGATTTGTAAAATATACTGTGTTCTGTGGAAATACTTTTGAATGGGAGCGGTTCGAGACCCACTTCATTTTGTTAAAGGAGGGAATGGGTCTGACTGGAGAGGACACATTCAGATGGAAGTCTGGGACACCTCTCACCTCCTGTAGAGGTTGGACTGGCCCAAACGCAGCATAAACAATGGGATGTGAAATGTGGTCAACACCAGCAGCACCTGGAGAGCAGAGAGAGTACAGAGTCATCCTCGGGTAAAAGTATTAAAAATGTTTGTTTTTATTCTTTCATATGGATTTATGGAAGCAAAGAAACTCACCCCTGACCCATCTCCGACCCAGGCCAACGACAGGGAACCCATGGTCCTCACCTTGAATGTGAACTAGGGGGAATAAAAAAAAAAAAAAAAAAAAAGGAACATTCATTAAACTTTTACAATTCATTCCCATTAAGGAATAATACAGGAGGCTGGAGCCTATTCCAGAAACTAGTATGGGCCAGTGCCCAGTTAGTCACAGGCTGACACTTACAGACACAAACTGACAGACAACCATTCATTATGGGACATTCAGATTCACCAAATCACCAATCCACAGAGTTAATGGCTTACAATGCGCAACACACAACAAACATCAACTAGCTCTAAAAGATGGCGGGGATTTGGGTGGAAGAGTATTTTAAAGTCTCTATCACAGTACAAATCATTAATAAACTACAGGGGCGACAATAATATTGTTGGAGACAGTGTGCGATGTGTTGGCCATGCACAAAGTAATTCTGGGACAGTGACTTTAAAATAATACAGTCTATTATGGATTATGTCATCCCTAAAGATCCCAAGATTTTCTTGTTGGGACTGTTGCCTGGAGATGTAATTAAAAAAGAGGACAGGTATCTGTTTGAACTAACAATCACCTGCAAGAAGCCCATCAAGGAGTTGGCTTAAACATGACCTTCCTCAGTCGGACCAGTGCAAGAAATTGTGGAGGAAATCCACAAAAACTTTAACTCAAAACAATGTTTATGTATAGGAAACGTCTTCTTTTGGGAGCTGTTGATGCTAACAGATAAATGAGCCGACTACTTCATACTGACTGGAGTAAGCGCTGAAATGAGCAGATCAAGTCTGGTGACGGTGTACGGGCTTTAGAAATGCACAGGAGCACTTCCTGGTTTCATGTGTCTATGTAGAGCCGCGAGACCCAGCGTTTTCAGCTCTGGAAAAGGCCTCAGCATACAGGACTCAATACTTACTCAAATGTGTGAATGAAACAAAATACTACTCCAGGTCTGTTTTTGAGGTGCAAACAACATTGTAACATGGTTAGAAGCTCAAAAAAGTCTATTTAGCAGAGTAGAGGACGTTTAACAGCCAAAGGGAGACTTATACCTTGTAATAAAAAGTGTTAACATTAAAATGTTTGTTTTTCTCACATTGTGCAGCTGTGCCACTTAAATCTAGATGTAACCTGAGTTACCCCTTTGCACATTTAGGACACAACAACAACTAATATTTAATCAAAAATACACTGGGACGTTGCCCAAGATCTGGCAGACAATAGTCCATAATGAATTGTCCGGAGTAACTCGGCCGTTCGGATCCTCTCTGTGTGAGTGACCTACATTCTGCTGAAATGACAAAGCACCGGTTTGTTAACGGGACAATCACCACTGTCCCGAGCCCAGCAGGATCACAGACCGACAAAAGGGACACAACTTCTCGAATAAAAATAGAAAGTGTTGATGATACAATTATGTGGCAGTGTTATCAAAATCTCCAAATATCTAAAAACAGTCCTGCAGAACTTCTATGGTCTCAGCTTGATTAAGAGGTCTAACTGTACTTCTGTCTTTGTCTGGGTTCAAGTTCACAGCAAAGGAATCAAAATATTCAGTCCATAAGTTAAATCATTTTAAGTAATTAATAATGTTTTCACCTCAAAATCTGGAGTAGTATTTGGTTTCATTCACACATGTTTGAGTAATCTTGTATTCTGAGGCGCTGCCCTTCTCAAGAGCTGAAAACACTCGGTCTCAAGTTCTCTTGCACATTTCTAAAGCCCATACACCGTCACCAGCCTCGTTTGAATAATTTCAGCGCTTAAATTGCTGTCAATATGAAGCAGTCTGCTCATTTATCTGTCTGTTACCGTCCTGTCCCAAATAGCCATGCTAATTAGCCATTTTATGCTCTGTCCAGGCCCCACCGTTGCCAGCAGGGGGCGACAGACTAATCCAAGCTTTCTCTGCAAAGTCAATATAACATCCCCCGATTTAAGTTAGAAAATGTGAAATACTAATGTAAAGGTGCAAAAGCCTGACAAAATATCCCAAACAAACCAAAACTACCAAAAAACAAGGTTAGCCAGTGACAGAGTGGCACAAAATGTCTAAAAATGAGTAAACAAAGGCGTCTTTTTCTAATGTATTTACTGTGTTACTCTGTGCCTCTGGTCCAGGGCCCTGCGTGATAAAATGGAAACTTCAGTCCACTACCGCTGTCCATTTTGCACAAGTTTCAATATCTGTATAACTTGTGCCGATCGACTGATATCATTGGTTCAGAGAAGGTGCGACACTAACTTTCTCTTACCACATGACATTAATGAGGAAACAATTTTAGAATGCATTCTGTCTTAATATATAATAGTGCTTTTTTCAGTACTAAAAGTCACATCATTCATTCACTCCTCAGTCACACTCGGTGGTGGTGAGCTACTGCTTTCTGCACCTATGGCCTCTCCGAAAACCACCAAACACAGAGTCACACTACCACCAGAGCCACAGACACTGGAGGCAAGGCCCAAGGACACAGCGGCAGGATGGTAACTCCATGTTTTCTTCATAACAAGTGCCCTTTACTACAAACATCTCGGTCTACTCATCTACAGTCTTCATTCATGTTTGAGCTCTGAACCACAGCCGGCTCTGGAGGATGACGAGGGCCGGTCCTCTCGTTCTTTGGCAGGAGTGGAGATGTTTACAAGGTGAGTGCAGCCGGGGTCTGTGTACAGCTCTGTAAACCACAGGGGACTGAGCTGCTGCTGCTGGAAAACTCTTATATAAAAAAAAAAAAAAAAAAACGCCAGTGGAAAATGTCCCACTCTCACTGTTTAACTGTGAGAGTACAGCAACTTTCTCTGCTTTAAATAGCACCTTTACTCACATTCACAGGAATTCACTCTTTGGACGGTTTGGCTGTCTGCTGTTCAGTTAGGTTTATTACTGGACGCCTGTGCGGTTTCCTCATAGTAACAACAGTAATGTTTCCTAATCCAAAAAGCCAAAACACTTATCCGGCTGGCCGTACGGTTTTGGTCATTTTTGTTTATTTATTTTTGGTACAGCTTAGTGTGGAAGTGTAAAAAAATTACTTCTGTTTTCATGGGAAAAGTTTAGTCTTTTCTTTAGAAAAATAACTTCTGTTTTTGTGGACAAAAATAAAAGTAGTTTAGTAGACGTTTAGTAATGTCTGTCGCAAACAGAAGCTCCCACTGAAGAGTTACTGTAACAGAAACATAAATGCCCCAATTATTCAGTTTAATAGGTTTTATTTTACTTTAGGCCTGAGACATTGGGAGATTCTGCAGTTGATAAATAACATTAATGGTATAATCATTAGTTTGTCCTCTTTGCCCTGTGCTTCACTGCTCCTGTTGAAATCTTGAGCCATGCCTATTGTTTGGACTGCAGCGTTGAAGATGAGTGAGACCTTCACACAGGCAGTGCACACATTTGTTTCCGACTTGCCCTGACTTTATAGGAGCTTGAATGGGCATTACACTGTGTGCTCCTAAAGAGCACATCATTAGGAGCCTATGGGCTCGTTTTATGCATTTATTTGCAAGAATGCATCCAACACATGGGCCTGATCTGATGCTGAGACACAAACAGTCCTCACTACAGACTTCTTTCCCCTGCTCCCGACCGTCTACTCGTGCACAATCTGGACGAGGCACAGTTTATCCTGAAGGCACCTTTAAACCTCATAAACTTTTTTTCCAACTGAATGCATTATGCTTCCATAGCTTAGGGCCAGGCGATATGACAAAAAATGTATATCACTTTCATTTTAAAATTATGGTGTGACGTGTTCAATGGTAACTCATGTATTCAGATTTAAATGCCTATGAGTTTATATTGTCTGAGCAAAAAACAATCAGAATACAATAAAAAATAGTAATGCTTTGTGTTATGACCCAGCTCAGTCAGGGGGAAGGGAAGTAACACAAACCAAGATGTAAAATGGTTAACTAAAGTTATACATTTATTTAAAAGGAATGTAAAGGGTAAAGTTAACAAAATTACTACAAAAAATGGTCAAACAAAAGGCTCTTCACAATTCTAAACAAAAATAGGTTCCGTACAGAGAAACAAAATTATAACTTAAACTAAGAAATCAAAAGGACAAACATGAAAGTTAAACGAGTGACGAATGTCACAGCACCAACGTGTGTTCCAGTTAAACAAAACCTAGTCACATGAAAAACAAGTGACTGCTAGAGACACAGAGCGAAGTGGCTGCTGGTCACACAACATCTCAGCAGCCAGGACTGGCAGGAGGCGTGTCCTTATAAAGGTGTGGTAGCAGCAGGTGGAGCCGAGGGATTGGCCAGAGATTGGGATGCCACACCAATCAGAGGAGGAGCAGCACAAACACAGAAGCTAATCAGGATCAGAGGCAGAAAGCTGTCCACCAACTGCAGAGCAGGACTGACACAGCAGGGTTTACATAGAAGAAAAACAGAGGGCACAGAGAGAAGCTGAGGCCAGAGCCGTAACACTTTAAATAATCAAACGTTTAAAAAGGTCGTCCTTGAGGGTTGTACTGAAGCAAAACAAACAAAAAAAGTCCCAGAGGAAACCACACCAACTGTTTTTTCTTTACATCCCGCTCATAGAAAATTCATATCATAAAGGGGAAAAAAAAGAAGGTATTATATAAGAAACGGTATATCGCACAGCCCTAGTGCAGCTACAAAACAAATGAATTCAATGACTACACTGAGACTGTGAGAGCCCTGATGTTGATTACTTTGGGACATTCAGATTCTCCAGTTCAGTCTTTGGACGATGGGAGGAACCCTGTTTGTCACGTCATGTGTTTTACAACAAGTTGTCCAGTTGCTCGCACATCTGAGATAAATTCTGCTGCTCTTCCACATGATCCTCTGAAAAACTGACAGGACAAATGTTCACATGACCAGATGTGACTTCAAATAATAAATAAATTCAAGCGAGTCCTTAAAGTTGTTCTGTTTCACTGGAGGAGGGCAATGTAGAATAATGTCTTAAGGCCCAAAGAAAAGAATGGCTGCAAAATACATTCATAATGTTCACATGTTGAGTTCGGAAACCTAGCTATATAAATAAAAAGGAGAAATAAAAGACAATTGTGCAATGACAGCAAATGCTATTTCAAAACCTAAAACTAAGACAGAAGGTGCAGTGTAATTTCAGTTCCACTGAATGTGGTTAAATGTTGTTTTAGAGCCATGGGGTAAACAAGGCTGCAATGGACTCATCCTTATTATACTTTACTGATGCAGAGCAAAGCTGTGGAAGCACAGTACATGGGAAACAAAACAGAGTGTTACAGGGAGTAACAGTGTTTTATATGAATGTAACAATGCACTTAAGTCACGATTCGATTTACAATTTTTTACGATTTACAGACTTAGTTGCAGGATAATTATATGATTTTTTTACAGAGCCTATTTGTGTCTCCTTATCAAACTTAAATTGTTGTACATTTCTTATTAACAGAAATTGCTTTTATAAAGTAGATAAAACAAAAAAGTAACAAAAACATAAAATCATTTGTTAGTGAACTTTCTACTCTCCTCCAAAAACAGAGACACTACAGTAGCAAGTAATGCAGAGAGAAGCAGCTTCTCATAAATCCACGCCTCAGGAATTTATAATGGGCCTAATAAAAGTCAAGTCTTATAAAAATATCAGTGAGGAAAGACACATCTTCAGTAAAGACACTGATCTCCATGGAAATGCTCCGGGGAGGGGCCACTGAAATTTCAGATAAACTTTAGCTGTTGTTAGCCACTTAGCTTTGCTTTAGCTCGCTGCTAACAACAAGCTACTTTCTGAACGATCGTAAACGGAGCAAACAGGTGCTGCTTAAATAAAACCTTCAGATGAGTCTTTCCTGCCGTCCGCCCTGGGCTTGTTGTTGTTTCCTTGTGAAAGTGCACTTTCTCAAGTAGTGCCGTTTCGAGTAATTAAGCTCTTGTACAGCCCTGTAAGCTAAAATTTGATTGCATTAATGTTTCTCTAATGTCCAGGTAATGATGTCTAACCCCAAACAAGTGCATTAGTCTTATACAGCACTTTTCTAGAAACTCAAAGTCGCTTTACAATTTGGTGCATTATTCATTCACTCCTCAGTCACACTTTGTGTGATGAGTTACTTCTTTAACAACAGCTGCCCTGGGGCAGACTGATGGAAGTGTGGCTGCCATTTTGCGTCTACGGCCCCTCCAACCACCACCAAACACAGTCACAGTCACACTGACAAGGCAAAGTGGGTGAAGTGTCTTGGCCAAGGACACAATGACAGTATGCATTGCAGGTTGCGGGGCTTGAACTACCAACCTTCAGGTTAGTGGGCAAGTGTCTCTACCGGCTGAGCTACTGGCACCACATATGAACCATATGAGCCAGATCATGCAGAATTATACTTTGGTGGCCTACACACAGCTTTAAAAGGGCATCTCAATCTCAATGGTTTACGAAGAATCGTTAAATCCCTTGTCTTTTATCATTTAACTTTGGTAAAATTATGCAAATCAGCCCCAAAAAAGTGGGCAGTGGCTCCTTACAGACCTGAACTATGATACTATAGCTGAGCTAATGGACTTTAGTTAACAGTCCTAGACACATTCTTAGTCTGTCCGTCCTGGGAGAGGATCTCTCCTTCAATGGGGTTCTTCAGGGTTCTCCAGGTTTTTGATTTTTTTCCCACAGATGGGTTTTTGAAGAGTTTTTCCTTACTGAGAGAGTCTAAAGACAGTGACTGTCCTGGCTCTGTTTAGTTTACTGTAGTTATTGTTTATGTGCGATTGTGTTTGTTTGATTAACTGTTTGTGAAACCCTTTGAGGGACTGCTGTTGTGATATTGACCTAAATAAATAAAATTTGATTTATTTAATTGCCTGCCAATCGGCAGCTCTGGATTTAAAAAAAAAAAAAAAAAAAAAAAAAAAAAAATCGGCACCAGACACAAAAACCCATATCGGTCGACCTTAGTAGTTCAGGCTGTTGAGCTGTACTGCCATTGTGTCCTTGGGCAAGAAACTAACTACCTTGCTGCCAGTGTCTGTGCACACTAATGTATGAATGTGTGAGTGCAAATGGGTGCCTAAGAGGTAGACAAGCGCTGTATAAATGCAACTATTTTAGTAACATTATTACATTAACTATATTTCAACATAGTTTACACGTTGCAACTGTTCCTGATGTGGTGCAGCTCTGGTAAAAATACTGCCTCAAAATGATAAAAACAGAAGGAGGTGGGTGCTAATGAAGACTGATGGGTAGAAAGTCATTTACTAAATATAAGAGGCTGTTATCTTTCTATAACCACCCTACACATTATTTTAAAGAACTTCAAAGTATTTCAGAGTATTTCAAAGTATTTCAGAGTACTTCAGAGTATTTCAGAGTACTTCAGAGTATTTCAGAGTACTTCAGAGTATACCTGGGACAGTACATGTACTCAGGAACAATACCATGCAGGTGTGCAGTACACACAGACCCACGCAGAGACTGGTGAGTTTGGTGCAGCGGACTTAGGAAGGTCGGACACAGGCACAAAGACCTCTTTCTTCTCTGTCCTGTGGATCTGAACTCTCATATTTACACACACCACACATCAGAAGGCTCCAAATACTTCAGCTCTGATCTCATACTCAACAACCGTGTGGGCACAAGACCGCTATACAGATCTGAACTCAACTGGAAAAATACATTTTGTACAAAAGAAATAACATTACACAACAGCAGCTAAATTAATTACATCTACGCAAATATGTTTTTCTTTTTATATTATACTTGTTGACTTCGCTTTGCTTCATGGTGACGCAGGTAAGCGCTGAAATTATCAGCACGAGTCCAGTGACGGTGTATGGGCTTTAGAAATGTGTAGGAGCACTTCCTGGTTTCACGCGTCTATGTAGAGCTGTGAGACCGAGCGTTTTCAGCTCTGGAGAAGGGCAGCGCTACAGCATACAGGATTATATTACACAAACATCTGAGAAGAACTACTCCAGGTATATGTTTTTAAGGTGGAAGCAACAATATAAAATGGTTAAAAGGCACAAAAAAGTAAATTTAGCAGATTAGAGGACCTTTAAAAAAATCTATAAATTGGTGCCAGAACATTCCTTTACATTGAGTGATCTTGATAACTTGTTGGTCTTAAGCTAGACTCATTTTGAATAACTAGGATCATCATTTTCAGACAATAATAGGCAAATTATGATGCTTTGGCAGGTTTTAATGCAAGCTGCCTTTCCTAAAGCAACCATCTACATTTATCCTGGCTTGTGACCGGTACAAAGGGTAATCATGTGGCTGAAGTTTTTTATGAATGTCAAACTGATATTGCTAATTGAAAATATTATGTTGAACTGCAATAAGGTTTGCAAACAGGACAGTTCCAGATGCAGAAAGTGTCTGTTGTCTGTAAATCACTGCCGTTTCTGTTCGCACTGCTGAAGAACCCAACCTTGCCCCCTCTGTCTATGGATGATCGGAGAATTGTTAAAGTATATTGAGTGACTTATGGTTGTTAGTGACTAGGTAGAAAAGCTCTGTAAATGGTAATTTAGCATTTATCTTTTTCAAGATGCAAAATACACATTTGTAATTAAGATTCATTTATCTCCTTTAATACATTATCATCATCATCTTGTTCCCATTTACGGATGGCTGGAACATATCCTCACTACAATGGGTCTGACACTTGGAGAGACACTGACAGACAACCATTCCCTCTTAAATTCATTCACTATTGGACATTTATACAACGTCCATGCAGAGACAAAAACTTTACCATTTCAAAAACGTTTTCTGTAAACAGCACTGTCAGAAAAAAAGACATTGAAAAAGTTGTAATTCATGTGCCAGGCCTGTTAGTGGCGCTATAACGCTGCCACAGAAACACCAAAATCAGAGAAGAACCAACAGGGGAATGCACAGAAAACTGGTGCGATGTAAACTTAGGAACATGGCAGTGAATATGAACTTTAGTCTGTAGAAAGAGGAGCAGAATATTTTGTTGTTAAAGCCATAAAAAGCTCTAACTAGGAGTGTGACGATACGTTTTTGCACCAATACGATACACATCGATTAAAATTGTTTTGATACGATTCAAGAATGATATTTGCTAATTTGGAACGATACGATTCAATTCAACACCTTCATATCAATTATCGATACAGCAACTTTTCGCCAAAGAGCATAAAAGTTTATTCTCAAATGTTGCATCGCGGCCTGGGTTGATTATGTCCAGTAGATAGAGAGCAAAGGTAAGTTAAATAATATAACATTTTATTTAACTAAAAACAAAAATTACTTTCAAAAAGCTGTATTTGGTTTTATTTTAACATGCAAAATTTCTAATATTGAAATTTCCGGTATTATTGATCGATATTTCATAGTTATCGATACACACTTCCTAGAAAACAATACGATTCGATACAAGGTAATGCGTATGGATATAGTTATATCGTAGGAAAAAAAAAAAAACTTCAATACATTGATATAGTTACTGTATCATTACACCCCTAGCTCAAACACAACACTGTAAGTAACCATTGTTGTTGATGTTGTGGGAGTTTAGCGCATGCGGTTTAAGGGAGAGGCAGGACAACAGCGTATTTGTTTCAGAACAGATGTGTATGAGCTGTAAACATGAAGTCTTTCCACTCTGGGACCTGGTTTGAAAAATGATAATATTCAGGCCCCCAAAACTGGATCCATGAAGATGAACCGCCTATACAATAAAAAAACATTTAATGTGCACAAGGCCTTAGATTTTCCAGGTCAGTAACACATGTATGTCCAGCCTTGGGATTGAACCCACAGTCTCCTGACTTGATAAAATATGCTTTTAATTCCACCATCTTTAAAGGTTACCTCCAGTCACTGTCTCTGTTTCAACACTGTCTCTGTCCTGCTCTGACTCCGAACACAAAACATCCACTTCTCTGCTTTTCTTGGGTCGAACAGCTGGCCGCGTGTCTCCAGCTACGCTCCAGTCTGTAAACACAAGACGTTTCTCTATGTTCTTTAGACTAGACGCTTAAAAAGGACAACAACAATATGGAGTACATGAAAACAGTAATGTAAAAGAGATGAGCCGAGCTTAGTAAAGGAAACTGACAGAAACAGCGAAGCCAAAACAACGTCTAATCTGAGATATAAATGTTGTAGGAACAGAAGTCTGGACGCTCCAGTTTGGAGGAATGCTGTCCAAGAAATGTTCTTCTGAGGACGCAGTTAATCATGTTCAGCTCAAACACAGAGTCACAAATTATGCAACACTTCCTCCCATCGTACATGTTTTCATTTGTCTGAATAGAAATGCTCTCTGCATTTCTCTGAAGCTGTGGATCAAACTGTCTTTCTCACACACGTTGACTGGGTTTGTACATGTTCCTGTCACTATTCGTCTAATTCCAAATCAACACCTGTGCAGTTCAGTTTTTGCAGGAATTAAATATGATTCAACCCTTTTTGCTCTGCTCTGTTACATTCAGAGGTGTCCACATTGAATCCTCTGCCTCCTTCTGACCATATTCTCTAAAGGTTAATGGTTATATGGAGGATATATGGAGATTCTTGCACTTTTATGCTGTTTTTGTGATTTGTTCGGGCAATTCTTTGGCGCAGGTGACGGAGAACATGATCACTGCATCACATTGTTATTCATCACTTCATTCGAGGCCATTGTGGCAGCCCTGCTACGGATCTGAGAGATTTGGACTTTGGTTTTCCCAAAGCATCCAAACAGCTCTGAGCGTCCCCAACCATCTTGTAGCAGTTTGGACTCTTACTCTGCAGTTCACAGGAAACATCCAAAATCACTTTATCTCAGCCAGAAAAGCTCAAAGCGGCAATAAAAAAGGCTTTGCACGTTTCTCTGCCATAGAACCTTGTAGAACAAAAATCCAAATCCTGCACAGAGCGTTTGACTGAGATGGATTTACAGTCATATGCAAAAGTTTGGTCACCCCTCTGAGTTTGCATAATATTTATCTTCACAAAAAAAAAAAAAAAATCACAGGGTTATTTCATTCATTTTCTAGTGACATCTTGGTTGTAGGGTGTTTTCGGAAAAAAAATTTGTAATGCAGCAGTATTTAGGTGTACCGAATTAAATTAAATATGAAAAATTTGTCTGTGCAAAAGTTTGGGCACCCTTATGAGTTTGCTGATTTGGTTCCTGTGAATTTTCCTACAGGGCACATCCTGTACATCAGTGTTTCCCAACCAGGGGTACAGGGACCCCCAGAGGTACGCAAGCTCTTTGCAGAAGGGTACTTGGAACGTTTCCATAACTATAAACAATTCAAGCTCAAGTGTCTCATTGACTGCTAAAACTGCGAAGGAATATTATATTTCGTAACATATTTTTTAGATTTAATAGCTTATTTCAAAGGAGTTATTCAAATTATATTTTTTGTAGTAATATCTGTCATTATTAGTTTAATTGTACTTTTTATTTATTCTGAACATAAAACATATTATTATTATTATATTATTTTTTATATTCTCATTTTATAGGTGGGAAAATTATTCTATTATTTACTTATTTTATCTTGAATTTGAGTTTAGCAGCAGAATTTGTATTTAAAAGTAAATAATTAACACAATAATTAAAGTATTAATAAATGACTTCACTTTTGAATCACTTTTTGAAAAATAATCAACACAGATGAGTGAGGGGCGTACTCATGGTAAGACAAAGAGACCAGGAGACAGAAAACGGTTGGGAACCACTGCTGTACATTTCTTATTCCTAGCCCTGGATGTTATTTGATTAATGTCAAGATAAACCCAGCAGCGCAGACCTAACATCCCATTACAAAAACACGATAAGCTTATCCCACATTACCTGTACATGTTTATAAACTGCATGGCCATGACTCTGTGGTGCTGTACATGCAGAATACCGCTTATGTAATGTCTAGTAATGGCCGCCTCATTGTTGTAGTTTCATTAAAAGTTGCTGCTGTTTATGAGATGAGAGATTATGGGCTCAGCAGGAGGCCCAGACGCCTTTTTTCCCTTTGGGTACAAGAAAGTACACGTAGAAAGTTCTTTGTTTGGCTTGTACTATTAAATAGGAACGTAGCTGCCTTTCTTTCTTGTGTTTTATTTAAAAACTAAACCTGAACTATAAATATCCCGCTACAAAATACTAAATAATTATAATTATTTTGTTAAGAAATGTCAAGTTCATCATTACAATACCAGAAAAGCAACAGTTTTTGTCTCCGATCATGTAAAAAAATCTCTGTTCAGTTTTTTTTTAGATATTGTGGAGCTAAGTTATGGAACGAGTGCAGAGATAAAATGGAATTATCAATATCAAACAGCAAAAAGAATCTAAATATAAAGATATAACACAATAAAAATATATAACAGAATCAAAAATCATCAAAAATATTAGGTAATATAATGATGATGTAGTATTAAAAATAAAATGATCCATCTATAGCATTATAGTGGTGTGATATTTTATAAGTAAAAGTGTAGAAATAAAGGGGAAGCTTGTTTGAATTGATGCAGTTTTTTTCTGACAGTAATGACTATTTATGAACAGTAAATTCAAATAGGGCTATCTGTTTCTTAATAGAGCTGTCTATAGCAGATGCTGTACTGTATTTCTGGACTTTGGGGCGTGACTTTTAGAAAAAGCCTTTCCATTCCTGCCACACGCCGTCACTTTTTTCTTTCATATAAAATTGTTTTCATGTTTTTGCATTGTGAAAATAAATGAATAAAAATAAATGTAATAAATAAATAATGATAGGTGATGTCAAGGTGGTGGTTAATGGTTAATCAATAATCATTTTTTAAGACTACTAATTAATAGAGTAAAGAAAATTAACTGAATGTGCATCCCTAATACCTGGAGTTGTGTTTTGTTTCATTCACGCCTGTTTGAGTAATCCTGTATTCTCTGGCGCTGAGTTTCTGAGGCCTCAGAACGCTTTTCCATGAACCCATGCCCACTCCAGGAAGCATTGACAAATCAACAAGGCCTCTACATCCAGTTCATTTATCCACAAAAACAGTGTACAGCTCTGTTTCCACTGATTCCTCACAGACATTTTTCATTTTGTAGTAAAATGGCATCACACTCTGCACTCCTGAGAGACACTGATTTATACAAAGGCCCCAGAATTTCATGCTACGCCCCTGATGGTAGCAGTACTATGAGGGGTCAGAGTACTATCAGGGGTCAGAAGTGGGTTCGCAGGCAGGTTGTAAAAAGTATGCTCACTTTACACATTGAGAAAAAAAAAAAAGGACATACTTTAAGCTTTTCTAATGGTGAAGAAATGTATAATGCTGCCTGATGTCCATCTGATTCACTGGGAAACGTGGATATTTGCAAGGTTTAAGGAAGTAAACTGCTTTATTTCACTGATTATGTTTAAAAGTTTTTAGCTGGTTATAAAAAGTTGGGTCACTGTAACCTGTAACCAATCAGAGAAACAAAGGGCGGGACATAAGCAGTGCACCTCTGACCCAAACAAACATGGATTCCGGCTGTTTTTTTGTTTTTGTTTTGTTTTTTTCATTAAACAGAATATGCTGTATTATGAGCAGCTCTGTACTTATTTCTGAACAGGGACAGCAGCAGAAGCCAGCTGTACAAAGACGTGTTCTTTTTTTTTAATGCGTTCGTCACAGCGCATGTCAACAAGACTTAACTGTTGTTAAAATGGCAACAAGATGAAGAAAAAAAATCCCACAGAGGACTGAACAACAACAAGGACTTCAGCAGAACCAACAGGTGACGAAGGAAAGCACTAAACGACAATAATCAGGTGAGAGAACTTATTCAATTAGCTCGGTAGCTAGTAAGCTCTTCCACTTTTGTAAGACGCGCTGCAGATAAATGGCTGTGATTGGCCATTTCCAAATTGAACGAGAAAAACGCGCTCCCCCGAGAGGGGAACCAGACTTTCCTGCTGGTGAAAAGCAAGTAGGACAGTCGGCTCACCAGGCTACATCAAGCTATTTCACAGAACATTTATTAGCGTTCATATTTCTGATAATCTAACCGTGTCAGATTTATGTCTCCAGATTTGATCAGTGGTTCTTAAATGGTGGGCTCGGGATCCCAAAATGGGTTGCAATAAGGTTTAGGGCTGGGTACCGTTCAGATTTTTTTCAATACCAGTTCTTAACAATACCTGGTTTTCGATACCGCTGCCGAGCGATACTTTTTCTGATACCTATGGTGAGCTGATTCATTTTCTACAATCATAAAACACAATAATATTGAATAAAAGACCAATTTTTGTATCAAAATTCTTAGCTGTAAGTTAAAACCAGTAGTGTGTATGGTTATTTATTTGATTCATGCAGCGGAACATTAAAGGTCCCACTAGGTTTTGAAACTTGGTATTGAATAAATATTTTTCGATACCACAAAGGTATTGTTTAACTATACCCAGCCCTGGTAAGGTTGTATTACATAATCAATGTTATTAATTGCTTATCAGTTTATTTGTGTCATATTTTAAGCATTTCTAATAGTGAAAAATATATAATGCTGCCTTGTTAGACACTAATGTCCATTTGATTCGCTGGGAAATGTGGATATTTGCAAAGCTAGCAGCTACATTCAGAACTGCTTCCCAAATCTTAAACCCACACTTACATAAAGTAGAGACACATATGTTACATTAAATCCCTCTTAAATGTTCACTGATTGCATTTTATCCTTGAGTTCTGTGCTCAAAACGCACATTTGTTGGGATGTTTACACTGAAGGCACTCTGCCCTGTTCCATGTGCGCGTGTGAGTCAGCTCCATCTGCAGCCGAGACACTGAGCACATTTCCCGCGCTGCATCTTTGCTTTACGTGACTTAAAAGTGAACTTTACGCGCTGCTACTTACAGTGTGCGTGTTATTTTGCAGCGTTGACTCGGCTCCGGCCAGACTTGTGCACATCTGTCCATTCAGTCCCGCGGCGCTGCGTTTCCACGGAGCATTTTGTGACGACTTTCCCAAACTTTGTGCGCCCTCATCGCCCCGAGACTCAACCAACTTCGCCAATTCTGCTTCAAACTCCGCTGCGAGCGCCGAGGAGAACACGCCGAGCGCCAAAACGCAAGACACGAAGCGCATGTTTACAAGAAGAAGGAGAAGAAGACACAACTTCGGACGCGCGCACGGAGCTCAGTCATCTGTCCCAGCGCCGCCGCACACTTCCATCCACAAATCCATCCGCGGACATCAAGGCCCGGGATTGGTTAGGCCCAGAATGAACCAGGACCTGATTGGACCAAACGGCGTCGTGCGCAGCGGAGATGCCGAGGATGAAGCGGGGTTTCAGCGGCCCCTAGTGGAAGGACTGCGCAAAAGGACAGACAGCTGGGGCCAGAGATTATGTACCCAGAAAATTAGATTATGAGAGCAAAAAATGCAGGAGCAGTGGTGGGAGTTTGATTGGTTTAGCAGCAGTTTTAGGATTTAACTTGGATTTGTTTTATGGCCCAAAGGTGCTATCGTATTTCATGTTGGTCTTTTAATGTTTCTCCTAGTAACACCCAAATAAATGGTGTCAGTCAACTTTTTAATGTCATTATTAGACTTGCATTCTCAACTGGCCGGGGCCCTAAAGTGGGTTGTGGAGTGAAGCAGACAGCGGATAAATATCATTTTAATGTTTTGATATTAATTATGTGAACCTTTGATGAGGTTGTGATGAAGTTTAGTTGACTGTAAAATAATGTAAAAAAGTGGGTCCCAACAAAATGATATGGAGAAACTCTGGATCCCAAGATGATACCAAAAAAAAAAAAAATCACAGCTTTAAGAATTTTTTTTTACATTTTCTTGGAAACTATTCACTCACTTAGCAAAAGAGTACACCCCAGAAACAGCCAGCGTCCCAGCATTAATACACTCAGATGTGTTCCAGTTTGGGGTGTGTAATTATGGAAGGGGATAAATAATTTAAACAGGGGTTTAAAATGTAAAATTATTAATGACTATGGTGTAAAATATAGTTATATAGTTACTTAATAACTTTAAATGTGGTTTTGGTAGGCTGTTCATATAATTTATAAGGTCAATAAAAACAGAGTATTTATTTTTTTTTTTTTTGCTGATCCTCTATAGTAGGGGTGTCCAAACGTTATCCCTCAGTGGTCCAAAATGGAAATGTATTAGCGGGTCAAGGTGAATATATTTTTTTGCATGTAATGAGCTCATATGTGACTAGATCTATGATTAAACTTCCTTTATTTATTATTTTATTTAGGAATACGGATTTGTTAGTCTCCCTACCAACCACCGACATTAGAATCAAAGTAGATACTCCTCATGAATCACAGCACCCCCTCATGGGCCAAATCTAACCTCTTGATGGGTCAAGTTTGCCTTTTGCCTCCGTCTATTCCAGTTATGGTTGGTATTTCTTTGTAAACCCTACAAATGGCTATGTGCAAAAATCTGAGTAGATCAGCAGTTTCTGAAATACTCCGACCAATCCATGCCACGTTCAGAGTCCCTTAAATCCCCTTTCTTCTCCATTCTTATGTTCAGTTTGAACTTCATCAGGTTTGCCTTTAACATATGACATATGGCTGATCAGATTTTAGCGTTTACTAGCAGTTGAACAGGTGTACCTTATAGAGTGGTCAATGAGTGTATTTGGAAAAAAAAAAACACTTGTAAATTTTTGAAAACAGGTTTAATAGTAGTACTGATTCATAACAAAAAAATACCCACCCTCCCCTCTTTTTTTTCTTTTCCTTCCTCCCGGAGCTAGGACCTGACCAGACTCCTGTACCGAGCCGTGAGCCGACAAAACCAGGACGAACCCAAATGATGCTGCAGTAAAAAGTACAGTGTTCGATAGAAATGTGGCGGCGGTGATGTGAGATTCAGGCCTGGGCTCCCCACGTCATACAAAACCTAGTGCCTCGAGTTGATTTAGATGTCTTTGATGACATCTTCCAGCTCCTCTTTGGAGTACATGTGAAAGGTCTTCCCGGGTTCCACTGTCGCCAGCTAACAAAACATAAGAGGAAATTAAAATTAAAGCTACAGCCAATATAGGTACATAGAGGTGGATATACTATACTGTAGTTACGGATTTATTTTTTGGCCTTAGACAAGCAAGTGTGCCACTGAAACAGAAATCCTCTCATATCAGACATACCTCGATATTTGTGGCATTGAGTTTCTCCTCCATCACCTGCTTGAGGATGGTGAGAGACGACTTGATGGCATCTTTTAATGTCATGGACTGAAAAAGAAGAGATATTTTATTTGAAAAATGACAAAGTAGCCAATTACTCGATTGCCATAAGAATTAAGGTTCATTGGAGTAATTCTACTTAACATACTCGTAAGAATGCAAAGACTGCTGCTTAATTATGTTCACATAAATAATGTTCTGCTTTGATGTTGGTACTAGTTGTTTGCAACTTTTATGACATAACATGTCTTCTTGATGAGAGCAACCAAAATATACTATAACTCCACAAGCTGTGTGCTCACAGCTGCTTCTTGCTTTATATATGCAACAAAATACAACCTGTTAAAGACAGTGCTTTAGATAATATATCCTTTAGTTTTGAAATCCACGTTCTTCCTTCAGGCATCTCAGAAAATTATCTGATTTACATAAATTATGTAATTTGAGTTCTGGGGGGCAGAGTGGCAGAGTGGTTAGTGCTCTCGCCTCCCATCAAAGAGGTGGATTCAATCCTCAGGTCACTCCACACAGAAACTCTCTGGGTGGGGTCTGCTTGTCCTCCCTGTGTTACTGCAGTTCTCTCTGGGTACTCCGGCTTCCTCGACACGCATGCAGGTGAACTGGTGACTGAATATGAGTGAATTGTTGTCTGTGTGTGTCTCTGTGTCAGCCCTGCGACTAACTGGCCCCTGTCCAGGCTGTAAACTGCCTAAGTCCTAAGTTACAGAGATAGGCTCCAGTACCAGCAACCCCTAATGGGAATAAGTGGAAGAAGATGAATGAATAACCTTCTTCATCAACCTTCTGCAAAAGTGCAGATGCTCTACCAACAGAGCCGCACATATCTTCTACAAACGTAAAGCTGACATTAGCCACATGTGACAGAACATCTTCAGTTTTACTTCAACCTAAATCTTTGTGGTGAACATGTGTAGCTCTGTACCTTGTGGTAGACTTCTTGTAGTGAGCTCTGAGCTCCTTCAGACGCTGAACCAATCGCACGAGCATCACACTGAACGAAGGTCCCTGAAGGGTCCATGTGATACCTACAGTCACAGGAAAAGGCAGGTTATAGTGGTATTCAGTAAATTTATTTATATTAAATTGAAAATAAGTTCAAAACATTATCTGCACTTACAGCTGGGGTCCTTTCTCATCAACTCCACCAAAAAGAAGCGCTACACCAAAAGGTCGACTCTGAGGAAAAACAAAAAGGGTTTATGCCAAAGTTCTCAAATTGATATTAAACAAGCATAACTTATTTATATCACAGGAAAGTCTGTCTGTTGGTTTTACCATAGCGCCAGGGTCTGCGTCCTCCTCTCCAAACTGCAGGGCCAGGTTGGACACGGCTTGAGTCACACTCTCAACTGTCATCGTCTCATTGTACGTGAACCAGTGATTCTGAGAACAAAAATAAGCATGTTAAATGAAGGACTATTGGTCTGGCTTCATCATTATATTAGCATTTTATCATTATAGCAAGTATTCATACCTGTGTTTCCACTCTTGCTTTGTCGATCAGCGTCTTGGCATCAGCTATTAATCCACTCATAGCACAACCTGTGAATGAGAGAAATTACAGTACAACATTAGATGTGTTCACAAGTTACCCAACGGACATACAGCAACAACAACAGTCTGTTTTAAACAAACAAACAGTGTTTCTCTCACCAATGTGACTGTCGATCTCCACGATTTTCTCGATGCTATTGGGCTCCATGAGGGGAGAGGTTATCCTCTTCTCTACAGCCAAACACACGCCTTCTGCCGTCTGGATACCGATGGCTGTGGAGCCCAACTACAATGGCCCCATTAGACAGAAAATAAGTTATGGAGAAAGAACTTGATGTAAACAGAGTAATTCTTGCCTGATGTGACTTACTTTGATTGCTTCAATGGCATATTCAACCTGGAACAATCTTCCCTCAGGAGAAAATGTGTTCACACCTCTGAAAAATATTTGTAAAATCAGGATCAAGGCTTTGCAACAAAACTGTTTTCTCCGTTACTCAGTTTCCTTGTTAAATGTAAAACTGAAAGTGAAAGCAAGACACCGACGGAAAAAACTTTTACAAAGTTCCCAAGGTGCAATGCTCAGATCTAATACCAGTAATGTCAGTCATAAATAAAATGTATATGTTTAATAATTCTTTTGGTAAATTAGTCTAAGCTTGGTTATTTTCAACTCAGGCTCGCAGAAAATGACAAAGCAGTTCGTGCGGCGCTCACCTGTCATACTCCGATCTGGTGAGGAACATCTTTTAACGTTGGGCTGAAACCTGAAATTAAAATATCACAGTTACGTGAAGCTATTAAAGCCATGCAAAACGTAAACGGTGTAAGTTAGATCCGTCTTGACAAAACTTTGACGAACACCGCCAGCTCAGCTCAGTTAGCTTCGGTTAGCAGCGGTAGCGGTAAGCATGCTAGCTCACACTGACACAGCTTTTCCAGAAAACAAATAAAAAACTAATCCTAACACCAAGCATCGACCTTTAAGAATAAACAACTATCATCGATATCAAAGATGTAAACTAATTTGCGACTTTGATGCAATAAATGGCAGTACTTGCAGTAAATTACCTCCAAACCCTTGAATGAGTTCGCTTGTTTCAGGGGTAATGCCTGGGGTGTGACACATACAAGTTCCGGTTGGAACTAAAGGCAAAGAAACGTTCCGTTCCGCGTTGACATAAAAGCCAATGCACCGCTGCGACACAAAAGAGGACGCGAAAGGTTATTTATTTATTTATTTATTTATTTATTTATTTATTTATTTATTTATTTATTTATTTATTTATTTTTAAAAAACAAATACATAGAGGACATCACCTGATTTCTAGAAAAAGGATGCCGTTCAAAATTAAAAAGCCATTCAACATTGAAATTAAAATAAAGAAAAAGAAAACTACAAATAGTAGAATAACAAAAAATAAAAATAAAAATAAAAAAAATAAAACTACACTGAATAATATAAATAAGAAAAAAAAAAAAATAATATAAACAGCTGAACATAAGTCACATATTAACTCACACCAATTCCAAATTTTTTGCACACACACAGTTTTCAGAGCTTTCATGTACAGTCCTGTGGGACTGTATACAGCTCAAATTTTCTACAAAAAAAATTTAAATGAAGGTAATTTATTATCAAGATAAAGTCTGTTATGGGTGCAAGCATTAGAGTAAAATGTGTTGAATGGTGAAAAGTGCTGAAATGTGATGTGAGGTTTAAAGCATTATAGAAACACATATTAGCCTTTCTTTTAGACAGTGCTGGAAGAAGTATTCAGTTTCTTTACTTAAGTATACGTACAGCTAAAGGAGCAAAAAGTACTCAAGTAAAAGAAAGATAAAGTATCACTTTAAAATGTCTACTTAAGTAAAAGCATAAAAGTACTCACTTTCAAATGTACTGTAACTTGCAAGTAAAAAAGTAAAAAATATTTGGCACAGACTCGAGAGCTCATGAATTTGTTAAATGTAAGGGAAATGAACAAACTGCTGTAGTAGAAGAGACTGAATCTGTCGCTGAGCTCTTCTGTCTTTATTATTCTGATGTTTCTGCAGCAGTGCTACTTTACTGCATCTGTTATATTTAAGTACTGTGTGATTTTAAAGCAAAACTCAAAATTTGTACTTCAAACCAACTCATAAAAATAGTGGAGTAAAAAGTACAGATACCTGCTTTAAAATGTAGTGAAGTACCCCTTTTTTAAATTTACTCAAGTAAACATGAAAATCGTACCTAAGTAAAGTAACTAAGTACTTTTACTTCGTTACATTCCACCTTTGCTTTTAGATGCAGCTTTTCACTGTAAAATGTCACAACAAAAGTACGCTTCCCTCATTATTACATTTGTTTAATTAGTGGCATACTTCCAAAACATAAAACTGTAAAAATAACTTTGTATAAAAACAGAGAATCTGTGTCACGTGACGACCATGTCAGTCCCATATGGTCTAGCGGTTAGGATTCCTGGTTTTCACCCAGGCGGCCCGGGTTCGACTCCCGGTATGGGAACAAGACTTTTCCCCAGCTCTATCTGTAGATAAGAGATCTCTGCCTCTTTAAAAACCAGCCGTCAATATAATGAGCAGCTTCCTGTACAATCTGCTTCAGCACTGTGGATAATTTGTGATTTAGTTTAGCCACTGAGGGGCATCACGGAGCTAAGAAAATACAATCTAGTTTCAAGCATCAGGACAGACGGGAGGAAAATGTGCATCGTCTGCACATTTGAATAAAAAAATAAATAAAAAAACACTTTAACTTGTATATCAAATACGGAAAATTACATTATCAATAAAGCTTACCTAAAAATAGCAAAGAAGCCTATAGCACTATACTACTTTTCTAGATTTTCGTCTGAACTAAAATGCCTCTCTTTCAAATATTTGTTATTGTGAAGCACAATTAAGGTTACATGTTGCCTCACGGGCTGCCATTCATTTCTATAAAAGAACAAGAAACCATACACAAAACATAACAGAAATATAAAGCAAAAACACAAAAAGTATAAAATTAATTAAATAAAAAAACAAATAAACAAAACTCCCGCTCTTCCTCATCTGAGCTAAAATGTGATGACAGTGATATTCTCTCGTGTGAAGAATGCGTGAGGACTGAGGAGGGGACGGGTCTGGGTCTGCGGTCCCGGGACGGTGTCAGGTTGCAGCAGATCCAGGGTGGAAACTGCTCAGTTCGGTCTCAGTTCGGTCTGGGCTCTGTGTTTTGGTTCTGACTGTCGCTCCTTCTCCTTTTGTCTAAAACTCTCCACAAAACTTGAGGACCAGCAGCAGCTCCAGCGACACTGACACTGACAGACTCCATCTTCTCTGCTTGTGCTTCTGCTTCGGGGCAGCTGCCAGGTGTGCAGCCGGGACGAGTTTTTATTTACCTGGAAAAGTTATCATCATGAGGACAGACAGAGAGGAGCTGATTCTGCAGACGCTGCTTTTTATTCACAGTAAGTTGGCAAAACTTGTTTATGGTCTGTTTGTTGATGTTGCAGCAAAAACTGAAATGCTCAGTGTTTTTTCTCAGTGTAGCTGGCTGGAAATATGTTTTACAGAAGTAGGTCAGTAGTGGGACTGTACTGGAGTTGCACTGAAAACATCAAGGGAACAGTTTTTGTGCTTCACATTTTTCTGCCATACAAAAAAATTGCATTTTACTTTTTAACGTGTTACTTTTTTCCAAAATGGTGTCTATTTTTAATGAAACACTTGGACGTTAAATGTCAACTGGAAAGTGTAAACCAACACATCAACAGATCAGGAATAAATGCATTATTTTGACCTAGAGGCAGGTCAAAATAAAGGGAGATGGGCATATTTTGCTTATGGTCATACAAGTCAAAGTTCACAGAGTGGAGACGGAGTCAAAATTTCAAGTAAAAGTCCTGCTACTCAGAGGCGTCACATCAGTGCAGCTGCACAGGGGCCCAGGACATGAAGGGGCCTCACTGAGAGTCCTGTGTCAGTGGGTTATATTCAGTCTGGACCTTACACAGCAGGCATGACTCCATTTAAAAACATGCTTTTCTTATAATCAACAAATATTTAACATATGATACAGGCCTAGATAACCCCTTCCCAATTTTTACTTAATAATTAGTTTAGTTTAGTTTAGTTTAGTCAAACAAAAATAAACATCACTTTTTTGTGGCAGTGACAGGTTTAAATATTTTAAAAACTATTAGTCGACTTTAAAGTTACACTGTGTAAGATTCCTGGTCTTGCGCCTCTAGAGGCCACAGGTGCCACTGCACCGTCGCAAAACGTAAACACTAGGGCCCCTCCTCCTTCTGAAACTGTGCGAGCGTGCGTCTATTTCCATCATTGTTTCAACTTTAGTTGACCTGCTGCTACCTTTGGAAGTTTGGACTGGATCTTCTATAGAGTTAGCACTAGCGTTAGCTTATCAACAAATATCGCGCAATGGTCGCAGTAAAAACAACTAATAACTGTATGAAAAAGCACGTTCTAAAGAAAAAAAAAAGAGGCTAATTTACCTGCCCAACAATAAAGAAGCAAAAACGTGATCCGATTTGCAGCCTTCTCTGTCTCTCATCTGACGCCAGCGAGCAAAAGTCTGTCCGATGTTGACTCTTGTCTGCGATCTGGTGCGGTCCCTTTCACATTTTCTTTTTCTTGCCTCGTCCGACATTGTCTTCATCTTCTTGTGTCCTTCGGCCCTGACGAACTGGCGAAAATAACAACGCTAAAAGTAGCTTCCTGGTTATACTGCACCTCAAGTCGTTCCCTGTCACGTGACTCTTCCTCAACAGCGGAGCGCTCCCGGCCAAGTTGCGAGGGCGGTTTCTCAGTACAGAAGCCCCGCTCGGAGCAACAGATCGCACCTCAGGCCTTATAATCGCTCAAAAAATCACAAAAACAAGTCAGTATGCCCCACATATTTAGGAGAAAAGTTACACAGTGTAACTTTAAGAAAGTACTGTGCACTTTTTGTAACTTTAAAGTGTGATACATGGACTTAGAGACTTACTGAATGTCAATGTGTCACTTTAGGGCCCATTCTGAAAACCTGCACTGGGGCCCCACATTACCACCTTACGCCACTGCTGCCACTTAAAAATAATGTTATTCAAATAGAACAAAAGTAAATTATTTCTTGAGTAAAAGTTTAAAAAGGTATTGCATATAAAGTTTGCTGAAATACTACTGCTACTTCTAATCAGACAAAACAAAATTGATTTGAGTAAAAGTAAAGTAAAATTTAGACTCAGGTACTGTCGCTTCAAAATAGTGTCCCTCAAATACAAAAGGTAGTCAATATAATAATTACTGGTTTCCATGAAGGTGTATCATGAGAGTTTAAGTCATGTTGCAGTATCTCTTGTTGATTTGTTGATGTGTTTTCAAATGGAAATGTTTTGAACCCTGCTGCCTGGATCTGTTGACGTAATCTATGTCTGTTTACCGTTCTTCTGTTGCAGTTCCTGTGGCCTGTCTCTTCACTGCAGGTATGTCACTGAGTTTCTCTCACACCTAACCTCATGTCTGCTGTCACTACGTCCATAAATCTTCCTCTAGACCAGGGATGTCCAAACTTTTTCCAAAGAGGGCCAGATTTGAAGATGTGTAAAGGTCCGAGAGCCGACAGTCTTTACTGATGTTTTTTACAAAAGCCATAAACTTATACTTTCTTTTCTTTGACAACAAAATAATATCTTTGAACGTAAAAAAAACATCTCCTCTTTTAACGCTTAATATGAGTAATGACAGACTTTCTAATACTTCAAACCATACAAAACTTGCACTGACCTTTTATATAAATTGTTGCATAATCTAGAGACACAACTGCAAAAGTATTTTCCGACTGGTTAGAAGACAACAGGCAGAGTAGTTGATGAGATGCACAAATGTACAGGTCAAGCTATGGAAACACTGATGGGCCATAAGTAATACTTTTGTCATAGAAGCTGAGGGCCATATGAAATCTCGACCCATGCCACAAATGGCCCCTGGGCCGCACTTTGGACATGACTGCTCTAGACCTCCTGTCTGGCAGATCTAACCTCAGCATCCTTCTACTCATGATATATTCATTATCCCTCCTCTGTGCCTGATGTCAAATTCTTTTCCTATTCCATACAAAGAAATTAGTCTGTATCTCTTTACATAAGTTTCATTTCTATGGCGGAATAATCACAGGCGGAGTAACCAATCAGAGAAACGAAGGGCGGTACACTGACCTGTATCCAAAACAAACATGGTGGATTCTTGCCGGTTTTGTCATAAAACACCAGAATACGCCCTATTATGAGCAGCTCTGTACTTATTCCAGAAGCCAGTTGTACAAAGACTTGAGGAAAAAGTGGGTTTGTTTGAATGTGATGGTTACGTGGGACTTTACTGTTGTTAAAATGGAAACAAGACCAAAAAAAATCCCACAGAGGACTGAACAACAATGAGGACTTCAGCAGAATCAATAAGTGACAAAAGAAATAATAATAATTATTGGATATTGGCTATTGATTTGATTTATATAGTGGCAGCGTCTCTAGCAACTGAGCTACTGCCGCCGCCATAGGGAAAGCACTAAACGCCATAAAAACTCATTTATTCTCCCATTTTGTATGTAAATAGATAGATAGAATAGTCCGTTTCAAGTGTTGCTGGCGTCACAGCATTTATACTTCCTAATGTTTTCTGCGTCTACGTATGTGTTCTGTTAAATAACCAGCAGGGGGCGATGAGCGTAACAACCGCAACAAACATGGTGGTGCTGGCAGAGGTTTTTACAACAGATTTATTAAAAAGGGAGCCAAAAAAATGAAGCGAAAATAGAGAAAATGTTCCGTTTTTTTAATAAATTGTGGCTAACTTTCTTTAGTCGCTTCTTAAAAAGTTTGTTCTTTTCTTCTGCTGTGACTGTTGAGCTGTGTTCACTAGCGCCCCCCAATGTTCAACACATGTACTGCTCCAAAGATGAACAGAATGCTCCGTCTGTATTTAACGAAGGAGCCTTTAATCGGGTCAAAGAACTTATTAAATTTGCTCTGCTTCTGTATTTGTAAGACGAGCTGCAGATAAACGGCTGTGTCAGGCCAGTTCCAAATCGACTGGAAAGAAACGGTTCGCTCCGAGTGAGGAACCAGACTGTCCTGCTTTTGGAAAGAAAGTCGGGGAGCTATGTCTGAACCATGAACACTGATGAACAAAGAGGGATCTTCTGTTCAGTATCATACTAAAAACCTCTGTGCATTTCCCAGCCCGCGCTCAGTCGGACAGCAGCAGCAGCCTGGTGGTGGCGGCCTACAACATGAGCGCCCCCGCCGGGTCCAAGGTGGTGCTGCAGTGCGTGAGCGGCCGCATGGTGTGGACCAGGGACAGGCTCCGGGACAGGCAGAGGGTGCTCCACTGGGACCTGTACCGGGCCAGTCCGGACTACGCCATGGAGCGGGTGGTGGACATGTTCTCGGGCCACGGCGGGGAACAGCGCATCTACAGCTCCTACAACCTGGGACGGGTCAGTGTCCCCAAGAAGGCGTTCAAGGAGGGGAACTTCTCACTGGTCATCAAAGGTGAGCCTGAACTTTTTAGTTTTGTGTACCCCTGTTTAGTTTTTGTTTGTGTGTGTGTTGTCATGTGGCACCGTAAGGGGGTAAAGGTTAGGATGATGACAGATAAGTGCCCAGGAAAATCTTACATTAATATTCAAATTTAGCTTAGTTTGTGATGATGGGGCCCAATTTTATATCTTTTCAGGTAGCCCACAAAAACCTGGCAGCGCCCCTGTGTGTACCCCTAATTCATACATGTTGATGATTCTTCAAACAGGGTGAAATGAAACATGTGACATTATTATTAAATGAAAAATAATAAATGTCTTTTATTAGTCCTGAGATATTCATTCATTAATTTTCTTCCGCTTATTCCCGTTTGGGGTCGTGGGTGACTGGAGCCTATCCCAGTAACTTTTGGGTACTAACATATTGTATACTTATTTTACTGCAGATACTAATTATCATGCTTTTTTTTTACTCATATTTAAGGTTAAAAAATTAATTAATATGTCAACCTTTAAAAAAATAAATATATAAATATATTTTTATTTATTTTAATGTATATTTTATGTACAATAAAAAAAAAAAAAATAATACATACAAATTGTTAACTGAATTTGGCACAAAAATAAAATCATATTAATACTCCCCTTTGAAACAAGCTATTAATTCTAAAAATTATGTCTAAGCCAGGACTAAACCAGGACTAAACCAGGACTAAACCAGGACTAAACTAGGTCTAAACTAGGACTAAACCAGGACTAAACCAGGACTAAACCAGGACTAAACTAGGTCTAAACTAGGACTAAACCAGGACTAAACCAGGACTAAACTAGGTCTAAACTAGGACTAAACCAGGACTAAACTAGGTCTAAACTAGGACTAAACCAGGACTAAACTAGGTCTAAACCAGGACTAAACCAGGACTAAACTAGGTCTAAACTAGGACTAAACTAGGTCTAAACCAGGACTAAACCAGGACTAAACTACGTCTAAACTAGGTCTAAACCAGGACTAAACCAGGACTAAACTACGTCTAAACTAGGACTAAACCAGGACTAAACCAGGACTAAACCGGGTCTAAACCGGGACTAAACCGGGACTAAACCGGGACTAAACCGGGTCTAAACCGGGACTAAACCGGGACTAAACCGGGACTAAACTGGGACTAAACCAGGAATAAACCAGGAATAAACCAGGAGTAGTAATAATCACATCACAAATATAAATTATAGAATCTACATTAGTACACGTGCTTCTGTTTACAAACTGAGTGGAGAGGTCACATGACTTTACCTCAGGTCCCATATGGTCTAGCGGTTAGGATTCCTGGTTTTCACCCAGGCGGCCCGGGTTCGACTCCCGGTATGGGAACAAGACTTTTCAGTGAATGCTATAATCAATATAAATAAAACACTCAATGTTGATTAAAGAAAGTGGGGGGAAAAAGAAAAGATGTGAATGTGTGGCTATATTAAAGTCACAGGTGAATAAAATGAAATGCAGCAATGAGCCAGGAAATACTCTGAGAATTCAACCCCATGGTATCAGTACAAGCAGTTTAGGAATATGAAAAAAGTCAAGTTAATTTGTAAAGCACCTTTCATGTGAGAGACAACCCAAAGTGTTTTACATGGAGGTCAACAGTTAAAACAATAACAAAACGACATATACAATAGAAATAAGCACAAAATTAGAATAAAAATGTCCATATACAATTAAAATTAACATTCAGACACATTTGTTTCTGTTTTAATGAGCTAAACTAAAACAAATGGCAATATTATATTAATTTCTTTCAAAAAAATTAAGAAAATCGGCCCCACATATCAGTCTATCGGCCGATAAACACTGCTGATGTGATGTTACAATAAAACATTCAGAAGAAACATTCAGTCCTGATTTAGTCTTTGTTTGGTTGTGAATGAGTTGTAATTTAACCAAAACAAATCTGGTGTTAGACTTTTTATCGATGCATTTTCATTCATCTAAAATTTAACTATGCAACTAATTGTCCAGATCAGAATAATTGAGTTTAGTCTCTTTTGTCCGTGATGACAGATGTGACGATGAACGACCGGGGCCTGTACTCCTGTAACCTGCACCATCTGTACTGCCACCTCTACGAAACCGTCCGGGTGCAGCTCAACGTCACCAAGTCCCGTACGTCTCTGCTTTTTAACATCTCAGAAACATAACAGAGCTCCAGGACTGAAATGGTTTGTTATTGTGTTGTTTTAGGTCGTAAAGAGCAGCGGTACTGGGACGGGCAGAAGGCCGTGTTCGTGGTCCTGGTGGGGACCACAGTGGTGCTGCCCTGCATCAACAGACGCAGCGTTTGGACCGACTGGAGCAACGAGGAGGAGGACCAGCAGGTGAGGACTAAACCAGGACTAAACCAGGTCTAAACCAGGACTTAACAAGGTCTAAACCAGGACTTAACAAGGGCTAAACCAGGACTTAAGAAGATCAAAACCAGGACTAAACAAGATCAAAACCAGGACTTAACAAGATCTAAACCAGGACTTAACAAGGTCTAAACCAGGACTTAACAAGATCTAAACCAGGACTTAACAAGGTCTAAACCCGGACTAAACAAGGTCTAAACCAGGACTTAACAAGGTCTAAACCAGGACTTAACAAGGTCTAAACCAGGACTAAACAAGATCTAAACCAGGACTTAACAAGGTCTAAACCAGGACTAAACCAGGTCTAAACCAGGACTTAACAAGGTCTAAACCAGGACTTAACAAGGTCTAAACCAGGACTTAACAAGATCTAAACCAGGACTAAACAAGGTCTAAACCAGGACTTAACAAGGTCTAAACCAGGACTTAACAAGATCAAAACCAGGACTTAAGAAGATCAAAACCAGGACTAAACAAGGTCTAAACCAGGACTTAACAAGGTCTAAACCAGGACTTAACAAGATCTAAACCAGGACTTAACAAGGTCTAAACCAGGACTTAAGAAGATCAAAACCAGGACTAAACAAGGTCTAAATCAGGACTTAACAAGATCAAAACCTGGACTAAACAAGTTCTAAACCAGGACTAAACAAGTTATAAATCAGGACTTAACAAGGTCTAAACCAGGACTAAACAAGTTATAAATCAGGACTTAACAAAGTCGAAACCAGGACTAAACAAGTTATAAATCAGGACTTAACAAGGTCTAAACCAGGACTAAACAAGGTCTAAACTAGGACTAAACAAGTTATAAATCAGGACTTAACAAGGTTTAAACCAGGACTTAACAAGATCAAAACCTGGACTAAACCAGAATTAGACCAAACTGAAGCAGAACAACACTGGACTAAACTGGGACTAAACCAAGATTAAATCAGGACTAATCCAGATCTAAACCAGGACTAAAACTATCCCCTAAAGCAGGACTAAAACAAAAATACAACTGGCTCTAAATTAAACAAAATCAGGACTTGAACTGCAAATCCCTCGTGAAGACCACAGTCTGAGAACCACTGCTCCAGCTCAGATGATCTTTTATAGATATTCTGTGTCCGTTCCTCCTCTCCAGGTGGTGCACTGGGACCGTCAGTCTCCCGGAGTGTACCACGACCGGGCCGACCGCCTTGTGGACCTGTACGCCTCCGGAGAGCAGCGCAGTTACGGCCCGCTGTTCCTCCAGAGGAAGATGAACATCAGCAACCAGGCCTTCTCTGAGGGCGACTTCTCTCTCACCATCTCTGACCTGCAGGTGCGTGTTTCCTAAATCTTTATTCACCTAATACTAAAGCATACTAAAAGATGTAATTTAGGCTTTATTAGTACTTATTTAAGATTGTTTGGGGTGTTTAAAAGCTTATTAGACAGTACAGTGGATAAGTGACAGGAAGTAATAGGGAGACAGCAAATTAGTTGCTATGGATTTTCCCTGCATTCTCTACCAGCGGATATGTACGGTCACTGTCACTGGCACATTATTATTGGTTTAAAAGGGGATATATGATGCTTTTTAAACCAATCTTGGTGGTCTCTAGCCTGGCCGGCCACACAAACTATTTTTCTATCCTATACAAAGAAGTTAGTCTCCAGTCAGAGAAAAGAAGGGTTAGATGTAAGCAGTGCACCACTGACCCAAACAAACATGGAGGTTTACTGGTTTTGCCATAAAACACCAGAATATGTCGTATTATGAGCAGCTCTGTCCTTATTGGTGACCAGGGGCAGCAGCAGAAGCCAGTTTGTGGGTTTGTTTGAATGTGGTCGTTATGTCAGACGTCAGCAGGACTTTACTGTTGTTAAAATGAAAACAGGACAAAGATAAAAATCCCACAGAGGACTGAACAACAACGAAGACTTCAGCAGAACCAACAGGTGACGAAGGAAAGCACTAAACGCTGTCAGAGAAGCAGGTCAGATTATAGAATCTACATTAGTACACGTGCTTCTGTTTACAAAGTGAGTGGAGAGGTCACATGACCTTACCTCAGGTCCCATATGGTCTAGCGGTTAGGATTCCTGGTTTTCACCCAGGCGGCCCGGGTTCGACTCCCGGTATGGGAACAAGACTTTTCAGTGAATGCTATAATCAATATAAATAAAACACTTAATGTTGATTAAAGAATGTGGGGGAAAAAATAAAAGATGTGGATGTGTGGCTATATTAAGGTCACAGGTGAATAAAATGAAATGCAGCAATGAGCCAGGAAATACTCTGAGAATTCAACCCCATGGTATCAGTACAAGCAGTTTAGGAATATGAAATAGGAAAAAAGTCAAGTCAAGTTCATTTGTAAAGCACCTTCCATGTGAGAGACAACCCAAAGTGTTTTACATGGAGGTCAACAGTTAAAACAATAACAAAAGTTTAAGCAACATATACAATAGAAATAAGCACAAAATTAGGATAAAAATGTCCATATACAATTAAAATTAACATTCAGACACATTTGTTTCTGTTTTAATGAGCATTACTAAAACAAATGGCAATATTATATTCATTTCTTTCAAAAAAATTAAGAAAATCGGCCCCACATATCAGTCTATCGGCCGATAAACACTGCTGATGTGATGTTACAATAAAACATTCAGAAGAAACATTCAGTCCTGATTTAGTCTTTGTTTGGTTGTGAATGAGTTGTAATTTAACCAAAACAAATTTATTAGTACTTATTTAAAATTGTTTGGGGTGTTTAAAAGCTTATTAGACAGTACAGTGGATAAGTGACAGGAAGTAATAGGGAGATAGCAAATTAGTTGCTCTGGATTTTCCCTGCATTCTCTACCAGCGGATATGTACGGTCACTGTCACTGGCACATTATTATTGGTTTAAAAGGGGATATATGATGCTTTTTAAACCAATCTTGGTGGTCTCTAGCCTGGCCGGCCACACAAACTATTTTTCTATTCTATACAAAGAAGTTAGTCTCCAGTCAGAGAAAAGAAGGGTTAGATGTAAGCAGTGCACCACTGACCCAAACAAACATGGAGGTTTACTGGTTTTGCCATAAAACACCAGAATATGTCGTATTATGAGCAGCTCTGTCCTTATTGGTGACCAGGGGCAGCAGCAGAAGCCAGTTTGTGGGTTTGTTTGAATGTGGTCGTTATGTCAGACGTCAGCAGGACTTTACTGTTGTTAAAATGAAAACAGGACAAAGATAAAAATCCCACAGAGGACTGAACAACAACGAAGACTTCAGCAGAACCAACAGATGACGAAGGAAAGCACTAAACGCTGTCAGAGAAGCAGGTCAGATTATAGAATCTACATTAGTACACGTGCTTCTGTTTACAAAGTGAGTGGAGAGGTCACATGATCTTACCTCAGGTCCCATATGGTCTAGCGGTTAGGATTCCTGGTTTTCACCCAGGCGGCCCGGGTTCGACTCCCGGTATGGGAACAAGACTTTTCAGTGAATGCTACAATCAATATAAATAAAACACTCAATGTTGATTAAAGAAAAGATGTGGATGTGTGGCTATATTAAAGTCACAGGTGAATAAAATGAAATGCAGCAATGAGCCAGGAAATACTCTGAGAATTCAACCCCATGGTATCAGTACAAGCAGTTTAGGAATATGAAAAAAGTCAAGTTCATTTGTAAAGCACCTTTCATGTGAGAGACAACCCAAAGTGTTTTACATGGAGGTCAACAGTTAAAACAATAACAAAAGTTTAAGCGACATATACAATAGAAATAAGCACAAAAGTAGAATAAAAATGTCCATATACAATTAAAATTAACATTCCCATCCCACAGAGGACTGAACAACAACAAAGACTTCAGCAGAACCAACAGGTGACGAAGGAAAGCACTAGACGCTGGTAAACAGGTCAGAGAAGTTATTAACTTTGCTCGGTAGCCAGTGCTTCCTTCATTAGCTCTTACACATTTGTAAGACACGCTGCAGATAAACAGCTGTGATAGGCCAGTTCCAAATCCTTCAGAGAGAAACTCTTCCCTCTAAGTGCGAAACTGACTGTCCTGCTTTCAAAAAGAAAGTAGGAGAGGCTCGCCACCAATATGTGACTGAAAGAAAACTTTATTATTAAATACTGGTGCCAAGAAACAGGTGAGGAGACCACCAGAGGGCAGCAGAGTGAAGAGTGTTACCAAACACAAACAGAGGGGAAAAAACTTTTTACTTCCTTAAATGTTTTGTATGATGCTGTTTTGCTAAAATGAAAAACGTCCGTGAGGAATCAGTGGAAACAGAGCTGAACACTGTTTTTTGGATAAATGAATCGAGAGCAGAGTGGATGTAGAGGGCTTGTTGATCGGTCACTGCTTCCTGGAGTGGGCGGAGGTTTGTGCAACCAAGCGTTTTGAGGGCTTAGAACAGCTTTTCCAGAGAATAGAGGTTTAACCAAACAGGCGTGAATGAAACAAAACATAACTCCAGGTCTGTGTTTGATAAAAGAACAACATTGTAACATGGGAGGAAACTAATTTCCACTTTGTTGCTATGTCGAGTATTCTTAGGCGATGGTGATTTGGTTTGGTTTACAAAATACCAAAATAAATGCCAGAAAGGTCAGTATGTTGTTGTAGGAGGTCGAGCAAGGAGTCTTTAGGTTAACACACGTGAACATGGCTGCACATGTATGGTATATTTTTGTAGTCTGTCTCTAAAAGAACTGGTATTTTCATCAGGATCGAGCCGCTGTCAGGCCCAACATTTATTACTCCACCATCTGGAAAAACGAGCTGGCAGCTGCAGAGAGTTAGACATTTTTCTAAAGTACCCCCTCACAAATACAAGCAAACAAACATTAGATCTTTCCAGGAAACACAGCTGTGGTTCCTCGAGCTGCTGCTAAAGACAAAAATGTCCATAAATCTGACACGAGCTCCAGGGAGACATTGTTAACCGATCCACTTCATAATTCTCAACATTTAGGTTAAACCAGGCTCAGATGCTCTCCACTCTCGCTGCTCAAGATGTTTCCAGTTTTCAACACATGCAAAATAAATAGATTTCTCTGGAAATGTCTGACTTAAAGCTTTAGACTCAGTGGATGGTTTCACTTCTCAGCTTCACAACAACATAGCAGCAAGTCTAAGCTTTTCTTTGTTGTTAAAAAAGTAAATCTGGACCATAAAATAGTAAAAGTACAGTATATAATAAACTGTTTGGAGTGGAGTCTACACTAACGAACCTCTTGCTTTGACTTCAGTGTTAGACCAGTGCAGTTATCTCCTCCTTGTTATGTTTGTATAAATGCGTTCCCAAAGTTTATGCTTACAGTATCACTTTGCTTCTCTTTTCTTTTTCTTTTTTGTTTGTGCTGTTTCCTTTGGACTGTGCACGGAAGGAGATGTAGCCAGAGCTGGAATAGAAACTTTCCAAGTAGGATTTTGTTTCACCATTGATTTATTGACGATAATCTGTAGCCAATGTGAGCATTAAACAAGCAAGTTTGGTTTTTTTTTTGTTTTTTTTTTGTATCTTTCGTCTTCTTTCCTTTTTGGGGTTGCCACAGTGAACCAGTGACACAGTTATTTTGCAGCATTAACACCTGCTGCAGAGTGGGCAAAGTGACAACTGTATTTACTTTAGGGGAAATTGGAAACGCTAACCATCCAGTTGGTGGGTGAACACTGTTGGGACCAACTAAAAACCAGTCATTTCACCTGGGGGTGTGGCTTATCACTCTACGCCACACCCTCTGAGCGTCTCGTCTAGTTTCAGTTGGTGACGTTAACCCCACACCACCCTCTGTTGCAAATATGCAAGCATATAATTCAAAGGTCATGGCAAAAAAGTAGGAGTCTTTTTTTTAATGTATTAACTAATTCATGAATGCTGCTTACCAAAAATATTGACAAATTTTTGTTCTTACCCATCCCCGTTGACTAAAATTTAGCACGGATGATTTTTTCCAACAAATATTTCTAGGTCTGGGTTCTAAGGGGTTAAAGTCAACTTATCTTGTAAAAATAAATACAGAGTTTATTTGGTAACAGATTACGGGATAAGGTTAGGGTTGGTTCATTGCTGAGTTGTCAGCACAGAATAAGAGGAAAAAATGTGAATAATATTTTACAGCCACAAACTTGTTCTAAAAACATAAAATCTATCGTCAAAATTAGCATAAATCCTACAAGAGTCACGGACGTGCATCAGGGTTTCTACAGCAACATCTCGCTAAACTGCGGCCACCTGGGCCTGGTTTTTAGTGTGTCCCGGACACTGTTGAACATTATATTGTAGACAAGCGTGTGATTGTCTAAAACTTGCTGCTGAGCAGCGATGTTGCTGGACGTAAGAGCTTTACCAGGACACAGCCCTCTCTTACTCATATCACTTTTTTATGCACTGGACAATAAACAATTAAATTTTTTTTCTTGTTTATTCCTCTCTCCCTGTATTACAGTAAATATTTGGAGTAAACGTGGTAATCTGAAATGCTAATTTAATTTTTAACATGTCTCTGAGTCCTACAGCACAGGCCTGTTCAAATCATGATATAGCTGTGTTTTACCAATGCCCATCATGGAAAATGCTTTTCAGTCTGAATCAAATCCTCTCAGGTTCTGGATTTGAACTTGGGCTCATCTGTTGCAGAAGCAAAGTCTACTGAAAGCCCTGACAAGAAATATTAGGTTATAGAGGATTTATTTACTGAGGCACAGCTGACTTATACTGAGGCACATGCCCCAGTAGGTCAGTGGTCTACTGAGTATACTATAATAATAATAATAAAGCCTGGATTGTAGCCTTAGGTCCTAAATGACTAAATTATTAAGTAAATTTTCTGCAGAAAATGTGGGCAGCCTGAACCAGAACGTCCTGGGTTCGATGCCAACATAGTAGTTGTAGGGTTAGTAGTAGTAGACGATGCTGTGCTACTTTCTCATGTAGTTTTTACTTTAGTCAACTTTACATTAAATGAAGCTGTGTGTGTAAATTCAACCAGGAAGACTGATTTCTTCTATCACCTGTCTGTCTCTGTCAGCCAATCACAGCCTGCCACCTGCCTCTCATCCAATCAACCTCACATACTGTACACATATATTTGTACACACGCACTCTTCCCTCAGTCATCCTGCTGTTCAGCTACATGCCGCAACCAACTCCACCCCAGCAGCAGAACCATCAGCCTCCTCAGCCTCTGATTCTCCTCTTCACCACCTCCAGTGTCTAGGCCCCTGGGGGATAAATTCTAATCAAACTCTCCCTTCATCGCTGGCGTCTACCTGGGGGGGTCTAAACATCAAAGTTTATTCTTTCAGTAAATCATCCGTTACACTTTGTCTGTGTTGAATTTAAATAACTACTTTTACTTCTACTTGAGTAATATTGTTTTGAAGTAACAGTAAATTTACTTGAGTATGTCTTCCACCTTTGCTTGAAGGTACTGTGCTTTGTATTTTGGCTCGTATGTTTTCTATACTCCAGACAGAAAAAGCTGAAAGGAAAGAAAACATTTTCTACATATTGCTCTATTGATATAATTTTCACTTAATTCATGCAACCCAAATAGTCTCCTGCCTTTGCCTGCCTGTTATTACGAGTATTATGAGTCCACCCATTGCTTCCAAACACAGGTCTCACTTTAAAATCAACATCTTGCTCTGACCACAACTTTCAAAAACCTTCATAACTTGAATATCACTTCCCTCACACACATATATCATTACCTTATTTTACATACGTTCTTCGTGTATGTGTTTTTTTCCCAGCCCACAGACGAAGGCCTGTACTCGTGCCACCTCCACCATCACTACTGCGGCCTGCACGAGAGGAGGCAGTTCCAGCTCAGAGTCGAACCTCCGCTGATCCCGGCCACCCAGGCGGCCCAGGCTCTGCCCAGCGAAGACAGAGGTAAGGCACAAAAACGCTAAGAAATATGCTTATCTTTATTCCAATGCCTCCTCCCTATCTCGCAATGGTAAGCGTATAGTGAGCCAGAGCTGCACTTAAACCAGGGATCTCATACGTTGATTCACAAAGTCCCTTATATCTCACAATAGTACAGAATCCACTAAAACTAATAATTTGCTCCTTTACTGACAGCTTATGTGAGTATCTTTGGCCCTGTCTCGCAATGGTACAGAATCCAGACTGTTATCTAGTGTGGCAAACTCTAAACGACCAGATCCACAACAAAAATCAACTCAATTTTACAAAAGGATAAAATGAAATATTGTGTCAGTACATCATTCATTTTCATCATTCTGTGGACTAAATGCTTTGTTAGTATCTTGTACTTATATCACAAAATGAGCAGAAAAACTACAGCAAATGACAGAAAAATGACAAAAGCAATAAGAGGTTGAAATGTCCTTTCCTAAAAAAAAAAAAAAAAATCCATGTTTTTGCTAAAAGACGAACAAACAAACCAAAACTGTCCATAAACAAGATGGTTTTGGAAAATGGCAGCTAACTGACTGCGTGTGTGTAAAGTTGATGTCTGCGTGGCTCGGGTGGTACAGTGGTCGTCCTATAGCTGAAAGTTGGTGGTTTGAATCCCGCTCTCCCCAGTTCATACTGCTGTTGTGTCCTTGGGCAAGACACTCCCCTACCGCGCCTGTTTGACTGTGAGTGTGTGTTTCGTGGTCAGAGAGGTCTCTCATCTGGAAAGCACAATATACATCTTCTAATCCATTATCATTATTATTACAGTAGCGCCTATTAGTAGTAGTAGTAGTAGTAGTAGTAGTAGTAGTAGTAGTAGCAGTAGCCGCAGTTGTAGTAGTAGTAGTAGTACTAGTAGCAGTAGCCACAGTAGTAGTAGTAGTAGCCGCAGTTGTAGTAGTAGTAGTAGTAGCAGTGGTAGCAGTAGTAGTGGCAGTACCCACAGTTGTAGGAGTAGTAGTAGTAGTAGTAGTAGTTGTAGTAGTAGTAGTAGCTGCAGCACAGCAGCAGTTGTAGTAGTAGTAGTAGTAGCAGTGGTCGCAGTAGTAGTGGCAGTACCCACAGTTGTAGTAGTAGTAGTAGTAGTAGTAGTTGTAGTAGTAGTAGTAGCTGCAGCCGCAGTTGTAGTAGTAGTAGTAGTAGTAGTAGTGGTAGCAGTAGTAGTAGTAGTAGTAGTAGTAGTAGTAGTAGTAGTAGTAGTAGTAGTAGTAGCTGCAGTTGTAGTAGTAGTAGTAGTAGTAGTGGTAGCAGTAGTAGTAGCAGTAGCCGCAGTTGTAGTAGTAGTAGTAGTTGTAGTAGTAGTAGCCGCAGCCGCAGTTGTAGTAGTAGTAGCAGTAGTAGTAGTAGTAGTACTAGTAGTAGTAGTAGTAGTAGTTGTAGTAGTAGTAGTAGTAGCCACAGTAGTAGTAGTAGTAGCAGTTTTAGTTGAAGTAGCAGTAGTAGTAGTTGTAATCGTAGTAATGGTAGTAGTAGAAGAAGTATGTAACATTGCCAAGATGGTGAGTGAATCTTTTCCATTTATTTGAGCTTGGGACTGACACCAGGAAACACAGACCTGTGATCTTCTGAGGCTGTGTCAGGTTTTCGTTTGCTTCCTCGTCAAAAAAACTGGAAAGAATCTGTCTCCTGTCAGTTGGAGAAGAGTCTTTTGCACTAAAACACATTTGTTATTGTCCTTGTGCTGTGAGCGGGGAAAACCCTGCTTCTCTCTCAAGTTTTCTTTGTTTTTGATGACATTTTCTTCTTGCACTGTCAGCATTTTTAGCTCCAGACTCTAAAACCCACTCCAGCCCCTCCCTCGCCAGCACTCACCTCTTACTCAACCCAATTCTCTGCCGTTTCATCACTTTGAAAAACAACTCGACACGTTTTATGTCCATTTTGTCCTGAGCCTTTTGGGACCGAGTCTGGTTTTGTCTTCAGTGCTTCCATCTCTTTTGTTGCAGGTTGTTTCTCAGAGTAAATCCAACCTACACACTTCGTTAAAGACAATGGCAAAGTTGGTCATACCCTTGTCCTGCATTTAGACAATCTCAGGTTTGAATAACGTAGTAGAAGTAGTAGTAAATTTAGTTGTAGCAGGTTTTGTAGTCCAAATAAAAGCCATAATTACAGGACAAGTCTGGGCTTAGATCCTGCATGCGTAAATATTTAAATCCTTTGGAAGCAGGTCCTTTCTAGTACATTTGTTGTGCTTTGCAATATGCGACAGGGCCACCGTACTGCTTTTAGTATTTAGTAAACAAGAAGTTTTCAGTCAGGTGAGTGCTCAAAGATACAAGGACACTAGAGGCTCATTTATACTCCTTATTCCTATGTAAACAGATCTGTTCGTTCCAGCGTTTCTGGTGTCACAGCATTTATACTTCCAACCGTTTTCTATATCAGCGTGTGTGTTATGTGAAAGAAACAGTAGGTGGCGATCATCGGCAGTCAAAGATGTTACCAAGACCGAAGAAAAAGAGCGACAACCACAACAAACATGGAGGCACTGGAGGAGGTTTTTACACCACATTTATTAAAAAAAGAGCCAAGAAAATGAGGCAAAAATAGTGAACTTTAGCTCTAGCCACTCCGTAAAAAGTTCCGACGTTTTTTCTGCTGTGACTTTCAAGCTATGTTCACTAGCGCCCCCCAATTGTCAACACATGTACTGCTCCGTTTGTCTATATCCGCAAGCTCTGGGAAAATGGACAACCAAACGACAGAATGAACGCAGAAAACGGACAGAGCGCTCCGTCAGTATCCAAATGCGTACCATAGAATATAAATGAGCCGTTAAAGTGGCTTGTCCCTTAGAGATGGAGTGAGTAGCTCAGAGTAGAGCCGCTGCTCCCCCACGGCTCCTCTGTTTCAGAGCTTCCTGGACCTTCTCTTGAGGTGTTTATGTCCCGCAGGAGGAGGCTGCAGTGGTGGGACTTTGGGGTTCATGCCTGGGAAGAAAGTGTGGTCTGATCTTCAGCTAAGTCGAGGTTTAGGGATGCACCGATACCACTTTTTTTCAAACCGATACGAATACGAGTACTTCCATTTGAGTACGCGCCGATACCGAGTACCGATACGAGTACGGTAACTTTATAGTTTATACAGTCACACTACTATATCTCATTATCTATATATCTATATATCTATCTATCTATATATATATATATATATATATATATATATATATATATATATATAGATATATATATAGATATATATATCATTCATCCCATACCGTGTCGTCTTTTTGCCGTCTGTCCCCGCTCTGTAATGCTAAGTTATTTTTACAACAGAGTGGTTTGAACACAACTATGCACGGCTAGAATTTGCTGAATATGGACATGTTATACCTCATTTTAAAGCTTAGATTCTCCTCTATTCAGTCGCTAAAATAATTTTAAAGACAGATTGAGCATCTGCGCATGACCTGCAGAGATTTGCCATTACATACAGGAGCTAACACAAGGTACTTCTTATGTTTTATCAGACAACAACTGCTTCAGACTCCGCGCTTATATCATTTTCGGGACAACTAGGACAACAAAAGGACAACTGCTTAAGTTTTAGGACTCACGTATGATTTGGGATAAGTCTGGTTGAGCAGAATGTAGAGCCAGCTTTGCTTTTATCTCAATACAGTTCACTTTGAAATCCTTCTGCACGTCTCTCACTGCTTAGCTGAGAGGGGAATGTCACGTGACAGCGCTGTAAAGTGGTATCGGTTGTTGATATCGGGCCACATTTATGAATACAAGTACGAGTACTTGGACATCGGTACTGATACCCGATACTGGTATCGGTATCGGTGCATCCCTATCGAGGTTAATAACAAGTATAATGTGCCTAAAATAATAACTCAGAAACTCCCTGATCTGTCGTTCAGCATTCAAAGCGGTGGTGGAAAAAGTTAAGTGAACCCCTGGAATGAATAACCTTGGCAACAGTATCATCAACCAGGCTCTGAGTCAGACCTGCTCATCATTAAGAAGGAATTTTAGCCCATTCTTCCTTGATTTCTTGTCCTGATGCATCACAGCTATCAAGACATCCTCACTTTATCCTGAAGATTTTTGGTTGCACTTGGAAATTCATCCTCCTCTCAACAATTGCAAGCTGACCGAGCCTTGACGCAGCCAAGCTAAGGCCCAATTCGTTACGGCTTTGTCCATCATGTTATACGATTGAGACGGTGTTAATAAAGTGCAGACATGCAGGACGCCGCAAAGAAAAATAAATCATTGCTGCCAAAATGAAGTTTGTGAAAGACACTCCAGAGATGAAAGAAAGACAGATGAAGAACAGACCGTGATGTTTCCTCGAGATCTATAACAATTCCACATGTAGGACTGGTGTTTATTTTATTAACTGGTTACTGGACGGAAAAACTGCTACTGAACGCCTCCTCTCTAGTCCCCACACATCACGTGATTTCCTCAGATGCGTTCACAGACCCTGGTTTGTGGGAAATCACACTCATCACAAGATGCAACCTTAAATTTAATGTAAAAAGGCCATGGATATCATCATGAAAACATCCAAAATGCAAAATACGGTGGACAAGACCTTAATGATTTGGGCTCGATCAAGTTGCAAATTACTGAGGCTGAAGATGAATCTCAAAGTGTAATAAAAAATCTTCAGGAAAATGTGAGGAGGTCTGTTTGATCGCTGTGTGAGCTGGTGATGCATCAGGACAAGAAATCAAGGAAGAATGTGCTGATACTCCTCTGAACGATGAGCAGGTCTGACTCACAGCCAAGTTACTACTCCCAAGGTTTTTAAGTTATTATTTTAGCCACATCATATCTGTTATTACCCTTGACTTGGCTGAAGATCAGATCACGTTTTATAGCAGATTTACGCTGATATTTTAAAAGATTCACCAACTTTTTCTTCCCACTGTAGTCTGTATTAGAAGAAAACATAACACGCAACTTCAAAAGAACATAGGGCACATCTTGAGAAGCAAAGAGATCGAGGCGCTACTGAAGGAAACAGAAAAGATGGATATTTCTGTGATCCTCGTAGCAGATGCCTTCCTCACATTTTTGCAGAGTGAGAGCAGGTCTGGTTTAGGTCTATTCGCTCGAACTGAACTAAAGCTGATAATTTTGACATTCATGTATCTGTGTGAGAAAGTCATCGAGAGAGCGTTCGGGTGGAGAGAGGCTTGCGGTCAGCTCCATCTGTGTGTGTGTGTGTGTGTGTGTGTGTGTGTGTGTGTGTGTTACTGAGGAGGCAGAGCCAAGTCGACCTCATTACACTGGAATCTTTCTCTGACCCGAATACTGCTCTGCCCACGACAGCGAGACTTCTCTCCAAAACTCTCCCATTCGTTATAAAGCAGTGGAGTCGGTGAATGGCAACGGTGCTAGAGCTTTCTCCCATGTTTTAATGTCGTTCCCTCATCAAAAACAGACCCCAACTTGAGTTTTGTGTCATCCAGGTCTGTTTGAATAATCCTGTATTCTCTGGAAAGAACTAACCAATCACCAACAAGCCCTCTACATCCAGTCTGTTCTCATTTATTTACCTAAAAAATGGTGTACAGCTCTGTTTCCACTGATTCTTCACAGACATTTTTCTTTTTTCTTCTACTACAACTACTAATACTTCGATTATGAGTACTTTTACTTCTACTTGAGCTCATTAAAGTGCTTATAAGAAGCATTGGGAAAGCGCAGACTTCCTCCAAAGCAATAGTAGCCCAGACCTGCACTCAAACCAGGGATAAATGCTCTGCCATTTGAGCCACAAAGCCATTAATCCATATGTCTCAATGGTAAAGGCTTTTGCTAAAATTACTCTTTTGTTTCTTTACTGACACCTTGTGGCTGGAGTTAGTATTTGTGTCCCAGAATAGTACCAAACCTTGGCTTCGTACTGTGGTCCAGCTGCACACCATCATTTCTTCCTTGGCCCAAATGTAACCATTACTTTGTGGGTTATCGTGCTTCAAGAGAAACATATCAAGATGAAGGTGATAACATGAGCTCTTCTTTGGTAGAGGGGAGATTTGCCGTCAGAGAAGATAAATAACAAATTCAGTCCAGGATTAACAAGAAAATCCATGTCCCAGTCCTTCTTCTGGGTTTAGTTTTATCTGGGCCTGGTTCTCCTCAAAGTCTGGTCTCTGTTTTACTTAACAACTGTACTTGACAATGACAACTCTACTTCTACTGCTGCTATTACTTCAACTCTCACACTTCTTCATTGCAACTATTCCTTTTAAATGTGTCCACAGTGATTCATTTGGCTCCATCTCACCCTATTCTCTCTCTTAATAATAAAAAAACAAACAAATAAATTCATATTGAAATCCAAATCCACTTTATTTGTATAGCACATTTTACAAACAAGACAAAGTGCTGCACATAAACAATAAATAACAATAAATTACTCTATGTAGCTCCACTACACCCCACTAAAAGAATAAGAACCAGTAAAAACAAATAAGAGCAGTGCAATTAAATAACATTAGATAGGTATAAAAACAATGAAGTAAAGAAAAAAGAAAGCACTATTACTATGACTGCTTACTGATTACTACCACCTACTACTACCGCTGCCTTTACTACTACTGTTTCTACTACTACTACTACTGTTTCTACTACTCACAACAAAAGGTTAAAAAGCAGTCATCTGGATTTGATTTTTCAACATAGAAGATGTTTCTCCTGATGAGAGCTGCTTTATCTGCTCCTAGGAAGGAGGAGTTTTAGACCTGAAACTAACTTCTGTTGGTTTAGACGTTTGAAAGAGCCTGAGTGGTTTCGGGTTATTAGGAGTCCTTTGTCCTCAGCTGGAGTGAGTGGCAGAGTGGTTAACCCTCCCCAGCCTGGGCAGCTCCTTCAGATGTTAATGACCTGAGTGAAACTGGTTTGTTTTGTTTGGGTTTCAGGAGACTGTTGTAAACAGATGGAAGGTTGTATCTGAGCCCACTGTTTCTGTTTAAAGAGGGATTATCTTTTTTGACAAGGATTACTTCTGTGACTCAGACTGCCCTTTCTCTCTCTGGCTAAGACACGGACCTCACCGTCCTCAAAGCAGTGGTTTGTGTCCTTCAGGTGGAGGTGTACTGCAGATTCTGGTCCACTGGAGTTGGCCCTGCGGTGTTGGTATAACCCTGCGGTGTTGGTATAACCCTGCGGTGTTGGTATAACCCTGTGGTGTTGGTATAACCACTGGTGCAGGGGTTGTTTGGTTTCTCCAATGTACACAATGTTCTCACTGCAGTGGATGGAGAACACAACAATGCTCTGTTTGTAACTGTTTTGTCTTTGGGATGAACCAGTTTTTGTTTGAGAGTATTAACAGGTTTGAAATGAATGAATGTGTTGGCTAAAAATCCTTTTAAGTTTCTCAGACAGGCCGGAGATGTAAGGAATGAGCTCGCTGACCTCTTGGCCACATGGATGTGAGATGAAACACTTTCTACTTTGAAAACCTTCTTTTTAACCTTTTGTTGTGATTCGTTTAGTCTGGTGTCACGACCCCTTGCTCTATAGTAGTTGTGCTGTGTGTGGCTGCCTGTGCCTGTCTGCTTATATCTGTCTGCAGGTGGAGCTGAGGGCGGATCTGGGGTGTGTGGTGCGTCTGGGCCCGACCCGGGTCTCTCTCTTTCAGGCTGTGACCCGCGCCGCACCGCCTTAACCTCCGTTCGCCTTTTACTTTAGCTTCACATATACAACACTTCACACATTATGATCACTCATGCATTCACCCATCTACATCACTGACGATACAGACAGTCATATCCCATTGTTTTATAATTTTACCTATTTCGGTTAACCCTATTTTAAAATAAATCTGGCGTCCCTTTGTCATCTCCTTGAGCCATGTTATGACTTATAAATGAGAGACTGTAAAGAAGGTGAATCTGGGTGAAATGGGACACGTTTTGAAAATGCAGTTTCCATGTCATGTAAAATTTGATTTAAATGCTAGAACCTTTAATATAATATATTTTTAAACAGCATAAGAACTCACTACACATCCCAGATGGAAATAAAGTGAAATCTTAATCACAGAACAGAAGATTCTTCCTCAAACACAGACAGTGTTGGTAAAAACTTAAACACATGGATAATTTGGTATGAAAACACACTCAAATATAAACAACAATTATACATTTAAACAGGCTGCAAATAACAACCATCAGTAAGGAACACAAAATTTAATATCATAAGTGAATTAATATGAACAATATGGCTAAACAGCGATATATGACAGCTCCTGTGAACTACAAATATAAAACCTCACTGAAAAACTCAGATTACTAGAAAAACTTGATATTTAAGCTAATTTTAATTTTAAAACTATAGTTAAATTGCTATTTTTTGAGGGAACTGTCAAAAGAAACACTACATTAAGTTAAATGGCTGAAAGGTTTTAAGAAAAGCACACTATAAACTATAAACGGGAGGAGGCCCTGGGGAGGACCTAGGACACGCTGGAGGGACCACATCTCTTGGCCTGGGAACGCCTCGGGGTCCCCCGGTACAGCTGGAGGAAGTGTCTGTGGAGAGGGAAGTCTGGGCATCTCTGCTGCCTCCGACCCGGCCCCAGATGGACACTATAAACTTATAAACTTATAAACTTATAAACTTATAACTTATAAACTTATAAACTTATATTAAGACAATTAAAAAGAAAAGAAATTGAGTTTTTAATCATAAATAAATTCCAATAAATAATAATTTTACAAAAAAATAAAAATAAAAACTAATAATGTTTATGTTTTTAAAAGTTATCATCTTGAGATTATTCATCCTGAACTGCTATGTCATTGTACGCGCCTTCATTTTTTTTGCTGCTGCCTGCAGATTTTGATTTGCCACAGCTCAGGAAGTGATGCCAACAAAACCTGTGATTTTTTATTCTGCACATTCTTATTATCAGCTTTTTTTTTTTTTAGTAAATGAAAAAGATACATTAAAAATAATCATTGATAAACTTAACTGTCCCACTTTATCCATATTCACTCCACTGTTTCTACTACTACTTCTACTACTACTACTACTACTACTACTTCTACTACTACTACTACTACTACTACTACTACTACTACTACTACTACTACTACTATTATTACTATTACTTTCTTCTTCTACTAGACTTCTTCTGTTTCTACTACTACTACTACTACTACTACTACTACTACTACTACTATTACTTCTACCACTTCTGTAACTACTGTGTCTGTTACTAACAGTACCATGTCTCCTGGGTTTAGTGCAGGACTTGTTCTTATCAGTCCTGTCGCGTCTCTTTACTCCGCTGCTGTTGGACTTGGCTCTCACTCCACATTTTTTAGTCACTGGACACTTTTTTAACTTCAAACTTCATCTTCTTCTTTCTGCTCTGGTCTGTCTCTGTTTATATGGTTCCTTTTTAAAGTCCCACAGTCTCAGGTTTGTTTTGCTTCAGTCCAGTCTTTTCCATTTCAGACGCTGTTTTCCGAACTCACATACCTTTAGTGTTTTTTTGTCTCATCATCTGTTCAGCAGCTGGGCACACACAACAGCAGAGAGAGACCGAGACGGAGCAAAGGGCAGAGGAAGTGGAGAGAAATCAAAACTAATAAAGAAATCTAAACAAAAAAACACTCAAAAATAAAATGTTAATAGTGAAACAGGTCTGCAAATATCAAAGCAGAGGTAAAGAGACAAAAGTAATGACCTCCATCTTCTGCAGACGTCTTAATGCTTCTGCTACTACCATTAATAATAATAATAAGCATTGGACATAGCACTTTTTTAGACACTTTCCATTAGTCCTTTATTCATTCTCTCCTCAGTCACACATTGTCTTTGTTGAGGACCCCCTCGAAAACAAGATAGCACATCTCAAATTTCTGACCACCACCAAACGAACCTGGCCAGCCACACTCACTCTCTTCCTTTCAAAAGCAGGAGAGTTTAGTTCCTCAGCCATCAGTGAACCGTTTCTCCTCAGTTGATTTAGACCTGACCTATCACAGCTGTTTATCTGCAGCGCATCTTACAAATACAGAAGATAATCTCTGAGCTGATTAACGGCATTTAGTGTTTTCCTTCGTCGCCTGTTGGTTCTGCTGAAGTCCTCGTTGTTGTTCAGTTCTCTGTGTTTTTTTTCTTCGTCACGTTTCCATTTTAACAACAGTAAAGTCCCTCTGACGTCCGACGTAACCACCGCATTCAAACAAATACCACTTTTCCTTCGTACAACTGGCTTCTGCTGCTGTCCCCGTTCAGAAATAAGTAGATAGTTTCTAATAATACGGCATATTCTGGTATTTTATGGCAAAACCAGTAAGTCCCGCCCTTTTTTTCTGTGATTGGTTACTCATCCTGACTGAAATCATGAGGTACCAGACTCATTTCTCTCTATAGAAAAGGAAAAGAGTAAGTTCACCACCACCAAACACAATCACACTGACACATTCATACAGGCAACAAGGTGGGTGAAGTGTTTTGCCCAAGGACACAACGGCAATATGAACTGGGGAGAGTGGGATTCTAACCACCAACCTTTCAGTTATAAAAATACTATTACTACTGTTTCTACTGTGACTGCTGCTCCTATTACAATTCTGTTACTACCACAGCTACCAACACTTCTGCTACTAATACTACTATTATTACTACGATATGGAGAAAACATGCGATATTCAATAACTATGTTGAAAACTGCAATAACGATATTATTGCGATATTTGAAAATAGAGCCTACTTTTCGAACATAGTAAGTTAAATTCACTACATTTCACTAAAAATGTAAGTTCCTGTATTTACAAGTCAAAACAGTGACAAAATCAAAACTTAACACAGACTAAACCAGGAATAAAACAAGGCTAAGCTGTGACTAAATTAATTAAATTACCACTAAAACTGGACTTTTTAAACATTTTTATTTAGTCACAACACATGTTCTTTTAAGGCTCTGGTGGAAAATGATTCTTCAGTGTCAGATGGAAGACCACAGCGTTATTGCGATACAGATATTGCTTTTGCTGATATTGCGATAACGATCATTTTGCGATATTTAGATTCTTGCAATACAGATATTGCTTTTGCTGATATTGCGATAACGATCATTTTGCGATATTTAGATTCTTGCGATACAGATATTGCTTTTGCTGATATTGCGATAACGATCATTTTGCGATTTTTAGATTCTTCCGATACAGATATTGCTTTTGCTGATATTGCGATAACGATAATTTTGCGATATTTAGATTCTTGCGATACAGACATTGCTTTTGCTGATATATTGCGATTTATTGTGCAGCCCTAATTATTACATTACTTCCTCTGCTTCTTCTGTTACCATTTATCACTGCTACTCTTCTTTAATTTTGCCTTTTCCTTTTCTGAGTTGCCACAGCAGATCATCTGACTCCTTGTGTGCAGTGATTCATAATAAATTGACATTGACTGACTGCACGCACAGCCATTGTGAAATGCCAAAATAAGAAACATAAAATACAAAAGAAGCGAAGCTGTAAAACATGAAAGTGGCAGGAGACAAAGTGGGGAGGTCTGAGAAGATGTGGGCTGCTTCTGATGTGTCCCATCGGAGTCATCAGTCAGCTCTGAGGACAGGAAGAGAAAAGAGAAAGAAAAGGCAAAACACAAATATTCTCAGTGTGGTGTGAACTGTGCCAAAAGCATCAGGGTTTATCATACATACAATTATTCATACCTCTGGCAAATTCTGACTTAAAGTTACTTTCCTTCAACCAACATGCCACTTTTTGTTCAAATATTTAAAAAAAAGAGCTGAGAAATATTTTTTTCCACAGTGATACCTCTTGTACAAAGTCTTATTATCTTTTGGGAGAAGCCTGTGTCATTTCCGGTCAAAAAAAACTTGTTTGAATGAAAGTAACTTTAACCTGTTAAGCTCTGAGGCCTTTTTCCTGAAAATTCTATATCTACATTTATTAAGGTTTTACTTAGCATTTACTAGCTGTACATAGCTAACCTTGGTAGCAAATTAATTGGTGGACTTTGGGGATTACTGTGGAAGAGAAATAATATTAATAAATTATATTGTTTGACCATAAATTGAGGTTGAAATGGATTATTCTAACTTCTTCCTGAAAAAAAAACACATATTTGCCTCCAAAAAAGCCTTTTTCCTTCCTGTAGTGAAGCAAATAACAACATAAATTGAAAATTTCACATATCTTGGTCTACTGCAGCAAAATTTGTGCCAAATAAACAAAGTAATGGAAAGATATACATGTTTTATTTTTTTATAAATCCAGGCGAAATCCAACTGTTGAATAGAAATTGAAGTAGATAGTTTTGTTGCCACGAATTGTCCGAACACGAGGATGTCAAACGTGAATTTGCCAGGGGTATGAATCATTTCAGGCTTCTCAACTGTATTTTGGATATATTTAAGGCTAAAATAACAAAACTTGTGTCAATGTCCAAATACTTATGGACCTAACTTTACTCCAGGATCATAACAGAGATTGTAGTCAACAACAAACTCTTATCTCCAGACACTAAACTACAGTCTCTAACAGTCTCTGGACGTCCCACTGGAGAAGCCTCTTCCTCTCCCCGCTCTCTCTCTTCTCTGTGTTTTAGTGCCAGGAAAACTAAATCTCAGCAGAACCGGATCTGGATTTAATTCTGGCCTGATTTCTGTGGAGTCTGAGGTCCACAGCTGCGGCGCTCAGTCTTTCCTTCCTCAGCAGAATCGGTTATTACTCAGTTATTACTCAGTTTTTACTCACACCGGGTCGTTATTGATCCAGGAAGTGACTGAGGTGTCGTGGCATGTGAAAAGGTTTATTACAGCGATCTGCGAGGAGCTGGAGCTGACGTGGCCTGGACAGAAAAAAAGCAAACACATGGACAGAGGAAATAATGCTGAGGTCAGAGAAGTGGTTTGTTTAATGCCAAGAGCAGACAGGAAAAGTAACTCTAACATTGTATAAAAGGATATTTAGTGTCTGAATAACTTCTAAAACATACTTACACTGTGATGTTTGACAGAAGTAGCACTAAAATGAGAAGCAGTAGTAGTAAACAAAAGATTTACAATACATGTTTTTAGCAATAGGATACAATAAATAAAACCAACTAAAAACATTAAATAAAAAATATATGAAACAGTATTAAAATGTCTAGCTCAGATTGTATTAACCTCCTGTTAACTCTAAAAAACAGAGTTAAAAGTGTTTTTTTGGCATGAAACCTCTTCTGCTTAGTTTATTCACGGTAACTTGAAATGAAATGATTTATTTTCACCTAAATGCAAGCCTTGTAGGTGGGGATTGTAGGTTTTCCTTTTGTGTGCTACAGAACAGGAACCTGCTGTAAACCACTTTTTTATTTTACTGAGTCAGGCCCATTATTTATAACATAACTGTTGCTTATAATTATATTCTGTTAATAAATGAAATGAAAAGAATGAAATGAGAGCATGAGATGTGAGATGGAGGATTTCAAACTGAACTTTATAAAGATCTGTGTGTGTGTTTATTTTCAACAGTTTTAGACGCTGCAAACATTGTTTTGGTGCTCTGTTGTCAGTTTTTTTAATTGAAGAAAAACGTAAACAGAAATATAATAAATTTAACCTGTTTGCACGATCATTTGATTTTCAGTATCTGGCAACATTTTCATTGAGCCATGATCTGAAAGGTAGAAAACACAACTAAATATTGATTAAAATGGTTAGTAACATAGTTAATAATGTCATATAAACAATGCTTAATGAGATGTTTTTTTATTATTTTTGACAGTGAATAAGTGAATGTGGTCCGGGTTGAAATGAACCAGGAACATAATCGCTGTTCTTTAAAATAACAGAAGGGTTAAAGGTGCATTTTAAACTCTGATTTAATAGTAATAGTATTAATAAATGTACTAAAAGTAGTCATAGTTGTATTAACAGCAATATCAGTAGCAGCAGCAGCAGTAGAAGTATTGATAATAGTAGTATTAATATAGCTTCTGTAGTAGTTGTAGTAGTAGGAATTGGAGCAGTGGTAATAGAAGTAGTAACAGCTGTAAAAAGTAGTAGTACAATCACAGAACAGACATTTTATACTTTGTTTATTGTAAATGCTAATTCTGCTGACTTTTTCAAGATTAAAAAAACTTTAAAATAACAATAAATATGAAACAATTCATAAAAATATAACAATATAAATTTTTTTTTTACTTATTTTACTGTATTTTTCATGTTTCTTGTTAGTACCCTCTGTAAAGGGCTCGTGTACCCCTGGTTGGGAAACACTAAGTTAAAGTACTTTTTCTTTAGTACAAAATGTGAATAGTTTTCTCTCCAAAAGTGAACTCAAGCAATGTTTTTAATGCAAATAAATGCTATAAATTTAGACAAAATGGACATTAGTTTTTCTAGAAGTAGTAGTAGCAGTAATAGTAGTAGTAGTAGTGGTAGTTGTCCTAATAGTCGTTATGTACGTTAAACGTGATGATAGTGTAGGAGCAGGGATAGAAGTAAAGGTAAATGTAGCAATAGCAGAGGTAGCAGTAGAGATTACATAAACTATTTTTGTCCAGTAGAAAAAAACAAAAAACAAAACACATTCATAAAAAAAATGCTCCTCAAAATGTAAAAGCATAAAATAAAAATAAAAAAACACTTAATTTAAAAATATAAGACATTTCACAATTTAAAAAATAAAAACACTCAAATTAAAAGAGGGTGTTGTTTCCTCAAAATGTCTCCCACTTTTATTGAGGCTGCCACAGAAAGCGTTGGGTGTTAATGTGGCTGAATGTAACTTCTCTGCTGTTCTTCTTCCTCAGACTCCAAACCTGAGTCTCCTCGAGTCATCAACGTGATCCTGCCTGATCAGAAACACCACTTCCTGCTTCCTGTGGGCTACGTCCTCACTTCCTGTTTACTACTGGCCTTCATCATCCTCATCATCATCCTCATCACACGCCGACGCAGGAGTAAAGGTGAGGAGGAGTAACAGTAATAACAGGAGTAACAGTAATAACAGGAGTAACAGTAATAACAGGAGTAACAGTAGTAACATGAGTAACAGTAATAACAGGAGTAACAGTAGTAACATGAGTAACGGTAATAACATGAGTAACAGTAATAACAGGAGTAACAGTAATAACAAGAATAACAGTAATAACAGGAGTAACAGTAATAACAAGACTAACAGTAATAACAGGAGTAACAGGAGTAACATGAGTAACAGTAATAACAGGAGTAACAGTAGTAACAGGAGTAACAGTAATAACAAGAATAACAGTAATAACAGGAGTAACAGTAATAACAAGACTAACAGTAATAACAGGAGTAACAGGAGTAACATGAGTAACAGTAATAACAGGAGTAACAGTAGTAACATGAGTAACAGTAATAACAGGAGTAACAGTAGTAACATGAGTAACGGTAATAACATGAGTAACAGTAATAACAGGAGTAACAGTAATAACAGGAGTAACAGGAGTAACAGTAGAAACAAGACTAACAGTAATAACAGGAGTAACAGTAGTAACATGAGTAACGGTAATAACAGGAGTAACAGGAGTAACAGTAGTAACAAGACTAACAGTAATAACAGGAGTAACAGTAATAACAAGACTAACAGTAATAACAGGAGTAACAGTAATAACAAGACTAACAGTAATAACAGGAGTAACAGTAATAACAGGAGTAACAGTAATAACAAGAATAACAGTAATAACAAGACTAACAGTAATAACAGGAGTAACAGTAGTAACAGTAGTAGTAGTAGTAGTTACAGTAGTAACAGTAGTAGTAGTAGTAACAGTGGTAGTAGTAACAGTAGTAACAGTAGTAGTAGTAGTAGTAGTAACAGTAGTAACAGTAGTAGTAGTAAGAGTAGTAACAGTAGTAACAGTAGTAGTAGTAACAGTAGTAACAGTAGTAGTAGTAACAGTAGTAGTAGTAGTAACAGTGGTAGTAGTAGCAGTAGTAACAGTAGTAGTAGTAACAGTAGTAACAGTAGTAGTAGTAGTAGTAGTAGTAGTAACAGTAGTAACAGTAGTAGTAGTAACAGTAGTAACAGTAGTAGTAGTAACAGTAGTAATAGTAGTAGTAGTAAGAGTAGTAACAGTAGTACTAGTAAGAGTAGTAACAGTAGTAACAGTAGTAGTAGTAACAGTAGTAACAGTAGTAGTAGTAAAAGTAGGAACAGTAGTAACAGTAGTAACAGTAGTAGTAGTAGGAACAGTAGTAACAGTAGTAGTAGTAGTAACAGTAGTAACAGTAGTAATAGTAGTAGTAAGAGTAGTAACAGTAGTAACAATAGTAACAGTAGTAGTAGTAGTAACAGTAGTAACAGTAGTAACAGTAGTAACAGTAGTAGTAGTAGTAGTAGTCCAGCCTCAAGGGTTCACAGGTCACTGTACCCTTTGTGTAGTCCCAAGCCTGAATAAATGGAGCAGGTCTCATCAGATCAACCCAATATCAAATCAACGCCAGAAGGGAAAAGCCAAAAGGAAAAAGTAGTAACTGTAGTAATAGTAATAAGAAGTTGTAATAATATAACAAATTGTAAACCAAACAATGAAAAATCGCCAAATCTCCTAACCAGTTATTTTGTCTTTCAGAGCCTTATCCTCAGGCTTCAACTCGGTGAGCTCCCTCCTCTGTATAGTTGTATTATATTATTATTATTATTATTATTATTATTATTATTATTATTATTATTATTATTATTATTATTATTATTATTATTATTTCATATTATGTACCTCTCTTGTGTTGTCCTGCAGCTCGAGCAGGAGTCAGAGCAGCTCAGAGGAGTTTGAGATGGATGTTTCTGAGGTGAACGTGTCCATCAGAGAGGAGCCGTCCTTGGGTGAGTTTGAACAAAGATGTGACGTGGGACATGGATGAATGGATACATGTAGACATAAGCTACTTACAATGCCAGTATCGATTTTTAAATTCAGAGCAGTCAGTCGCCAATAAACACTGCCAATTTATTGAACCAATATGTAGAAGGTTCTGGGTTTGATTCCCGGACTGGGTAGGGCCCTTCTGTGTGGAGTTTGCCTGTTCTCCCCGTATTTGGGTAGATTTCCCCTACCACTAAAAACATGTATGATAAGTGTTTTGAGAAAACCATTAAGTTCATCTCAGACTCTGTGCAGGTAGAGCTTGGGGAGAGCTACAAAATGTATTTGGATTTTTTGTTCTATGAGGTTCTGTTCCAGAGAAATGAACAAAATCTTTTTATTGCTGTTTTGAGCTGTTCAGGCTGAGATAAAGTGATTTTGGATGTTTCCCATGAACTGCAGAGTAAGAGCACAAACTGCTACAAGATGGGTGAGGAAGCTGGGGTCCTTCAGTCACGTGGTCGCCTGGACATGTGCCTGACCAAAAATAGTCTTTAAAGGGCAAGAATCGGCTGCTTTCCAATGGACAAAAAAAATGCAAAAATTGTCCTGATATTGATCGACCTCAGTATGACTGAATGTAAGAGTCAGCAGTTGTCTGTTTAAATGATAGTTGGTTAAGGGGTAGGTATTTATACATCTTCTTACTTCTGAGTCCTATTGGGCGTTTGTCAAAGAAAACTCCCAGCTCCATATTTGGTTTGCTGTAATGGTGTCTTGGTTCATGGATCTATAGCAGAGTGGTTTCCCTCTCAGACCCACAGAGGAAGGTGGGCCGACCTACAGCACTAGAAGGTTCTGCGTTTATACACGACATGAAAGGAAGGGCGGAGACAACATGCAAAGGTATCTGCTGACCTCTGACCTCTGCTCGGGCGAGAGGAGCAGGAGACTCAGTACACAAGAGAAGGAACTGTAGGGGGTGAGACAAAAGGAGAGGGGGTCAGAGAGAAAAACAATATGACAAATATTGGCTCAATTTCCTTTTCCTCCACATGTTCATAAATAATGAAAAAATAACTTTCTAAAGGTGGACTGAGGGGTTAGAGGTCAAACGGTGTAAGCAATGTTGCTTTAAAACCAGCTGCAAGACATTTAATGCTGACAAATCTATTATGTACAATATATTTGTTATTCACAAACATGTGCTGTTCTACATCAATGGGAATATTTCAAGGATTTATTTATTTAAGTGATTTAAACCATAATCATTACAATTAAATGAAATAAATGATATTGTGATCTAAACAAATGGACATTTCCATGCAGATCTGAGTTTTTGAACCATGATCTATCTTCACAACATGCTTCACAAACGATGATAATCCAGGTCTGAAACAGTGTCCTGATGATAATCCAGGTGTGTAACAGTGTCCTGATGATAATCCAGGTCTGTCTCAGTGTCCTGATGATAATCCAGGTGTGTAACAGTGTCCTGATGATAATCCAGGTCTGTAACAGTGTCCTGATGATAATCCAGGTGTGTAACAGTGTCCTGATGATAATCCAGGTCTGAAACAGTGTCCTGATGATAATCCAGGTGTGTAACAGTGTCCTGATGATAATCCAGGTGTGTAACAGCGTCCTGATGATAATCCAGGTCTGTAACAGTGTCCTGATGATAATCCAGGTGTGTAACAGTGTCCTGATGATAATCCAGGTGTGTAACAGCGTCCTGATGATAATCCAGGTCTGTAACAGTGTCCTGATGATAATCCAGGTCTGTAACAGTGTCCTGATGATAATCCAGGTGTGTAACAGTGTCCTGATGATAATCCAGGTCTGTAACAGCGTCCTGATGATAATCCAGGTCTGTAACAGTGTCCTGATGATAATCCAGGTGTGTAACAGCGTCCTGATGATAATCCAGGTCTGTAACAGTGTCCTGATGATAATCCAGGTCTGTAACAGTGTCCTGATGATAATCCAGGTGTGTAACAGTGTCCTGATGATAATCCAGGTCTGTAACAGTGTCCTGATGATAATCCAGGTCTGTCTCAGTGTCCTGATGATAATCCAGGTCTGTAACAGTGTCCTGATGATAATCCAGGTGTGTAACAGTGTCCTGATGATAATCCAGGTCTGTAACAGTGTCCTGATGATAATCCAGGTGTGTAACAGTGTCCTGATGATAATCCAGGTGTGTAACAGCGTCCTGATGATAATCCAGGTCTGTAACAGTGTCCTGATGATAATCCAGGTGTGTAACAGCGTCCTGATGATAATCCAGGTCTGTCTCAGTGTCCTGATGATAATCCAGGTGTGTAACAGCGTCCTGATGATAATCCAGGTCTGTCTCAGTGTCCTGATGATAATCCAGGTCTGTAACAGTGTCCTGATGATAATCCAGGTGTGTAACAGTGTCCTGATGATAATCCAGGTCTGTAACAGTGTCCTGATGATAATCCAGGTGTGTAACAGTGTCCTGATGATAATCCAGGTGTGTAACAGCGTCCTGATGATAATCCAGGTCTGTCTCAGTGTCCTGATGATAATCCAGGTCTGTAACAGTGTCCTGATGATAATCCAGGTCTGTAACAGTGTCCTGATGATAATCCAGGTGTGTAACAGTGTCCTGATGATAATCCAGGTGTGTAACAGTGTCCTGATGATAATCCAGGTCTGTAACAGTGTCCTGATGATAATCCAGGTCTGTAACAGTGTCCTGTGTGATTTCAGATTACAAAAACAACCTGCTGAAGGAGAAGTCCCACAGGAACTCTCAGCCTAAAGTCATCGACCTGGACAAAGGTTATTATTACAGTTATACAGTTATTATTACATGATTATTATTATTGGTGTGTCTGTAAGTTTCATGTGGCCTTTCTGTTTTGTTTTGTTTTTTTCTGATGTAGAAATGGAAAAGTTTCGTAAATGAATGACCCGCTGGAGTCGCTGGCTGGTCCAGAGGCAGACGAGAACATCACAGACTGAAGAAAATGAATGTTTGGTTAAGAAGTGTGGAGAACTTTGGTTTTGTATCAGCAGTATTAAAAAGACTTGACAAGTTAGTTTTTCTCATGCTAAGGCAGCAGAAGACCAGGCTCCTCTGGGACTGAGCGCCCCCTGGAGGAGCTCAGAGCAAACCTGCAATAACTAATTATACAGCACAGTGGTTTTTAAACTTCTCACTCCCACCACCAACTCAGGAAATATCTTCAACTGAGTAAAGTTAGCATCACTAAATACAAACACTGACAAATCAGGACTAAACCTGGACTAAGCTTGGTCTAAACATGGACTAAGACAGGGCTAAACCAGGACATAACCAAGTCTACTGTAAATCAGACTAAAACTGGACTAAACCAGATCTAAATCAGGACTAAACCAGGACATAACCAGGATTAAACCAGATCTAAATCAGGACTAAACCAGGACATAACCAGGATTAAACCAGGGCTAAGTCAGAGTTAAACCAGGACATAACCAAGTTTACTTTAAGTCAGGACTAAACCGAGGGCTGTGCTACGAAGTGAGTTTTGTGGTTAAGCTCAGGATTATTGGTGTCACAAATATGGTTCACTTTTCAGCCTGGGTTAGATCACTGTGGAAACTTACACAGCAGAGCTGACCTGGTCCAGACCAGGTTTTATTCCAGAGTCTGCACTCTGCTGCTCCTTCTGTGGTTTAAGACATTTTTCGGAAAATTTAATTGACCCACGCTACTTTCAGAGTCTGGGGAGTGACTAAACTCTGAGTTTAACACAGTTCATTGTATTTCATCACTTCATAATATAAGCATGTAGACGGAGGTTTGGACTCAGGCCGAGACTTAGACCGAGACCCAGACCGAGACCCAGACCGAGACCCAGGCCGAGACTCAGGCCGAGACTCAGGCCGAGACCCAGGCCGAGACCCAGGCCGAGACCCAGGCCGAGACTCAGGCCGAGACTCAGGCCGAGACTCAGGCCGAGACCCAGGCCGAGACTCAGGCCGAGACTCAGGCCGAGACTCAGGCCGAGACCCAGGCCGAGGCTCAGGCCGAGACCCAGGCTGAGGCTCAGGCCGAGACTCAGGCCGAGGCTCAGGCCGAGACTCAGGCCGAGACTCAGGCCGAGACCCAGGCCGAGGCTCAGGCCGAGACCCAGGCCGAGGCTCAGGCCGAGACCCAGGCCGAGACTCAGGCCGAGACTCAGGCCGAGACTCAGGCCGAGACTCAGGCCGAGACTCAGGCCGAGACTCAGGCCGAGACTCAGGCCGAGACTCAGGCCGAGACTCAGGCCGAGGCTCAGGCCGAGGCTCAGGCCGAGGCTCAGGCCGAGACCCAGACCGAGACTTAGACCAAGGCTCAGACCCAGACTGAGGCGCAGCTCCATGAAGAGTTGAGTGAGAAAAGCCCATGTTCAGAGTCAGGCCTGTGCTCTGTGTTTAATGTTACTGCAGAACTACAATGATCAACAGTTCCTTCTGTTTTATGTAATAGTGAGCTAAATCTTTGTTATATGAAGTAGTGGCCTATATAATCATATTTTGTATGTGGGTTTAGAGTAAATAATAAAGCAATGATAATCACTTTTTATTAATGAAGATGAAAATATCAACAGTAGGGCTAATTTTCTGCTGTTGGGCTTTTGTTGGACTTTCACTTTTGTTGTTTTATTTTATTTTTTGTACTTTTTAAATTATTATCTTTTTAGCTGACATTCACAGATCTGTACTGTGAGTAAAAAGCGCCAGATGACGCGACACACACCCTTTTTCCCAGGAGCGTGCACAGACGCTGAAGATCAAATCCCAGTATCACAAATTCTGCTGAGAACCACCTCTGTGATCCTCGTTATCTCAGAGCTCACTCACATAAAGCCAGGTTCATAGCACAGCCCTCAGGACTAAACCAGGACTAAATCTCTCTCTACATTAAACTAAATCAGGACTAGAGCTGTACAAGACTCCTGAGTACCACCAACGACACCTGTCCCACAGTTTGAGAACCACTGTTTTAATAATCTTTGAATGTAACCAGCTTATTTCTGTCCATTTTGTCCAGAAAGATTTTTTTTTTTGCTAAAAACTGCTAAGCTAACATGTATGCCAAGCGAACTGCTAACTAAAGCCGTGTATGTAAATATTATTTTCTTCACAATATGTTTTTCATTCTGTTTTCTTGATTAAACACAGTTCAGTGGTTGGATTTGGAAAAAAAAGTCTGTATTTTTCAGTCCCTCCTCTCAACTGTCTGTTCTATTTTGATGTGTTTTTTTGTAATGAATAAACCTTGCTTTGAGTAATTGCTGCTGCATTCAGAAGTTAGATTGTTGCTCCAAAGCATGAATGAGGAACAGTTTATCAGAACAAAGGTCTGTGAACACACCGGGTTTATGATCTGAGGAAGAAAATGTGACAATTAGCACCACCTGGAAGTTATTACTGCGCTTACGTTTGCATCTAGGTCACCAACAAATGGACACGGAGGCTGTGAATAACGCTGTAAACTGTTGTTTTGTTTTGGCTTTGTTTAAGGAGAGAACCCAAAGACTTTAACAATGAACCTGGAGATCAGTAATAATGAGAAATAATACTCAAGAAGCATTTATTGTAAAGTTAGTGGGTTAAAGGTACAAATAAAGGACTAAACCAGGAATAAACCAAATCTAAGTCAGGGCTAAACCAGAACATAACCAAGTCTAATGTAAACCAGGACTAAACCAGGACTAAACCAGGACTAAACCAGGACCAAAACTGGACTAAAACCAAGTCTGCTATAAATCAGGACTATCAAATGACTAAAAAAGGACTAAATAAGAACCAAAAAAGAACTAAACCAGGACTAAACCATGAGTAACTATTGTAAAGTTAATGGATTAAAGGTAGTGTAAGCAGCATGCGCCCCTACTGGTTTAAAACGGCACTGCAGTGTAAATCAAAACCATGATCTGTGCGTTGCCAGTCTTTCTGCTTTTCTGATTGGACGATCGGCGATGCAGGGTTTAAAACCTAAACAAAAAATGGAAACATAAACAACTCGGCCATTATGGAACACATATGTTTTTATTGTGAATAAAGCAGCTGTACCATTGTTATCAGTAAAACTAATGTTTGATTTAAACATGTTTACCTCGTATCTGGGGCATGTGGGTAATTTGTATGAAATATTAAAAATAGATTTACTGCTCATAGCTCCTTTAAAAAAGTGTTTGGTATCACTTTAGAACAGCTCACCACTATTAGGCAGAAATAAAGTATTAATAATAAAACATGGAATAAACCAAGACACTGCACTAACACTGATGTTAATAAATTTGCACCTGATCGACCTGAGCTTACTACTCAAGAATTAAATGTTAATAACAGTGTTTATATGCATTTTTCTGCCATTACAAGGGGGTTAGCATCATCAACTTAAAGAACTAAAGTTTCTACTGTCGCTTGTGTGAATATTAGAGATGTGACGTTCACAGATGATCTGAATCTTCTGAACGGCTCTTCACTGTCAACAATGGAACTGATTTAGAGAGAGGTCCGTGAGCTGTTCTTTTATTTGTTTTTTTTTAACTTGTGTTGAAATGAACAAGCTCTTTTTCTTTATTACCACCAAAAAATAAGACAATAATAATGTCCCACCAATAGAACTGACTGACTTTTTAAAATGACGTAAATACAAAAATGAGCCAGTGTTTTGAACTGGCTCCTGGAAAAAAAAACAGGATCCCAAACCAAGTGGTGGTGGTCCAAGAGGCCATAGGCACAGATTGGTAGCCATACTTCTGTCAATCTGCCCCAAGTGACTTTAAGTGTTCAGAAAGGCGTAATATAAGACATTAGGCATTAATATTATTACAAGAAAGTACAAAACCTTCATTAGTAGTAGACCCAGTAAAAAAAAACAATTTAAAAGTAATGTGCACTTACCTCTACATTCAATACTTACTGTAACTTGTGTATTATTTTATGTGAGCACTTGTGAATAAAAACCACCAGAAAACACTCCGCTGAATGTGTTACATCATCACTTTTTTATTCATTCCTTTGTCACAAAACACTCCCTGAATTTAAACCAAATGGCTTTTTATACATTTGTGAAGTGTTGGTTTTGTGTACATTTTCTATAAAATACATTTGTACTGTTTATAATATAAGTACTTCTAAAAACGGTAGAAAACCCTGTTCGGACTGGTCGCACAGTTGGACTGTTGTTGTGAAGGAAGCAGCTCTCAGACACAGGACACATTCACACAACAACAACACACAGCTAAAGTCTCTGTTACGATACGAGACACAGGGACGACGTACGACCGCCGGACACTTTATCAGGCACACATGTCCTAAAAAACACTTCTAAACTTGAAATATTTCATCGACAAGTTTAATGGCAGTCAGTCAGTGGATCAGGGAATAAGACAAACCTGCTGAAGCTCAAACTGAGCATCAGAATGAAAAAGAACAAAGACTTTAAACGTTCATGGACTGAGTATTTCACAAACTGCTGATCTACTGAGATTCACACCCACAAACCTCTCTAGGGTTTATAGGTAAACTGTCAGACCTTTCAAGACGTGTTAACTGAATTTTTACCTCGTCAAAGGGCATGAACCCATTACCGAACTTTTTTCCGAACAATTACAAATATGCTGCGTTTGCGGCACACACCTATATCACCAGATCTGGCATGACCCCATGAGTGTGGCTATTAGTGTTTGATCAATGATGAGAGCTGTGCACACTGCTCTTCAGTTACAAAAGGGTGTCTCTGTGTCAGCGCTGAGAATAACTCGCCCAAACTTACTGGGACAGGCTCCAGGACCTGTGATCTCTAACGGCAGTAAGAGGAAGAATGAATGAATGAATGAATGAAAAGATAAAATTTAAAGCAAAATTTACTTCCATAACCTAAAATAGAAGAAGTCTGTATTTACTCTAAATAAAGTTGTTTCTATTCTAAGTCAAATTTTTGGCAGATAATTAGGTCAAAATGAAGATTTAACCTTTTACAAACAAATGTAGTACCTTTGATTATTTTTAATATAAAACAAGATATATGTAGTTAGGAAATACCTGAATTATTGCTTGTAATTACAAAAATAACCACTAAAATAATATATATATATAAAATAATTGCATGATTCTGGAAGGGCTCTGTCTTCAAAAGTTCTTAACAGAGAACAGTCCCAAAAAAAGAACAAATATCAGGACTCATACCCTTTTTTCTTTAACCAAGCAGGCATTTGTCTTCTTCCCAAGTGCACTGAGTTGCCACCATTACATTTTCAGACAGATTTCACATTTAGAAGCATTAGAGCAGCTGTACCTAATAATATGTCCAGTGACTTTTTACATTTCCTGTCTTACTTTCACATTTGTACAGCCACACACAGCCACAGACAAAAGGGATGGTGCTCAGTTAGGATACAGTTCACTGGTAAAGTACAATAATGACAGAGTAACACTTTGACCACCTGCAACACTCAAATCCTTGCCCAGTTTTCCAGCTTATAACTCGTAAACTTAGAAGACAAAATGTTCCCTTGCTGTCAGTGGTCATCGTGTTATGCGTGGTCTCGGTGTAACTAGGTAGATCGATGAAGCAATGGACATTTAAACCGTTGTGTTCATGTGTATGAGAATAAAATATAGTCTAGTAATAACAATTAACTTGAAATTTAAAATATTTATAATGAAACAAGAGCAGCAGCTGTATTTTTTTCTCTTTAGTGTCGGTCACAGACGTTGGTGAAACTATACAAGGTGCACATTTCAGCCGAACTTTGGCCAGCACAGTCCTTTCTTTGTCTTCCAGTCGTCTTTTTTTTTTCCGACCGGGATTGTCCCACAGTGCTCAAAAAATACAAGCCACAACCAAACAACCAACCAACCGGGAGCCTGCTTTTATTTTCAAAAGTGGCCCCTTACGACAAGACGATGTAGTGAACTTAAATATACTATGAGACAAACAAAGAGTTATGGAGGCGATGGTGGTCCCCAGAAGGCAGTTCACTCACGGAGAAGAAAGAAATTGTCTGGAAATGCCCCGCCTTTCTCGCTGTAAAATGATGTTGCGTGTTAAAAGTTGGGACCTAAGTGTGTTAAAAGGAGAGATTTCTGGAGTAAAGCGAAGATGAAGATGTTGGTTGTTGTTGTTGTTGTTGTTGTTGTTGTTGTTGTTGTGGTGGTAACGGGGCGTGGCTCAGGTGTCCACAGCTGGGCCGATGATGGGGTCCTGTTGGGAGATGGAAGAGTCCAGAGGGGAGGAGCTGTCTGGGAGGGGCGGGTGAGGGGAGTGGCATGGTCCCGGGACAGAACTGGAGGTACAGCTGACACAGCCCTGAGACAGAGGAGAAGGAAGAAAAGGTGTTAAGGGGTCATCACAGTGAATCCTCTGCTCCCTCTGACCCTCTCCCTCACAAACGAACTTCCTCTCTGTCACTACATCCACAAACCTCCTCTCTGCTCTTCCTCTAGGCCTCCAGCTCTAACCTCAGCACACTTTCACACTTTTTATCCACAGGCACAAAATTCAAATCTTATTGTTGTCTAGACCCAGAACAGTCACTTTTTAAAAACTTCTTTTTAATTGCCGCTTATAAAACACATTATTACATTTGTTTAAGAAATATAGTATTAAAAATGCATTAAAATGCATTATGAACAAATGAAAACATGTTCTTATAAACACAACATATAAAAGATAAAATGATTTACAATAAAGCTAAATTCCTTCAGGAGCCACAGGTGATAAACGTAAAAACAGATCCGGAGCATGTCCCAGTAAACTGTATACTCTGTGTCAGTACTCTGTGCACTCTCTGTGTCAGTACTCTGTGCACTCTCTGTGTCAGTACTCTGTGTACTCTCTGTGTCAGTACTCTGTACACTCTCTGTGTCAGTACTCTGTATACTGTATACAATATACAGTACTGTATACTGTATACAGTATACAGTACTGTTTACTGTATGTTCAGGCGTCAGACTCATTCTAATCACATTTGAACATTTGCTTTAGGGGAGATATCCGTCACAGACCTGTTTATTGCACATTGTAGTATATTAGGACTATTCTTTTTATTATTTGTTTATCTGAGTAAAACTCTGATTTCCCTGCAGCTCTCGTGTGTCTGTGAGGCCTGACCTCCCTGAGCTGCCTCTCTTTTCTCTCCCTCCTCGTACGTCTGGCCATCAAAACTAAGTTTTGGCAAGTAAAGATCTGTTTTCTTTTTTGAGTAAAACATCAGGGACACGGTCTGAAATTACTGCGGGAACATTCAGTGATGAAGTGTTAATCAGCCACGTGTTTTTATGTGTGCGGTGTGTTTGGGCCGATGTCATTAACACAGGAGTGATCACGGACTTATAATGGTTAAACTTGGAAAAATCAAACTCGTCTGCGTGATCATTTTAGACCAGGATCACAAAACAACCGGGTTACAGTGGCTGTTTAATGCATGTATTTATTTAATCACATTGGCTAAAAGGAGCGCTTTTGAAACACAGGCCGCTGGGTCCGGATCAAAGTCACTCGGGGCCCAGATCTGGACCAGAGTCTGGAGTTTGAGGAGCCCAGTTCCACCCATACATTCACTATCCCTCCTCTGTGAATGAATGTGGCCCCTTGTGTGGCCCCTGACCTGTGTGTCTATCTCCTGAGGGATGGTCTGCTGCTGGATCCAGGGGTGGACCTCGGCCAGTTCTTCTCTCTGCTCCTGAGTGAACCAGGGCTGGAGCGGCTGCAGCACCCGCAGCTTCTCCCGGTCCTCGGCCAAAACCTCACTCTGGTCCCTACGAGAGAAAGAATAAACAAGTGAGCAAAGCAACAATCCACAAACGTTACATACTGCATGTGGAGTCAGGCCCATTCACTCACTTAGTGAAGTGGGTCAGATTCCCTCCCATACAATGAAAAACATTTGTACCCCACTGCATTCAGATGTAGTTTGTGCACATTTGTTCCATTTCCTGACAATGCAGCTCCAATCAACTCCTGACTCATTTTTGTTTTAAACAGAACAAGAAATGTCACAAAAAAAGTTAACAAAAAAGTTACCTGATAACTTAAGTTTGAACATAAAGACTCAAAGAGGTTAAAGGTCCCCCATTAAACCTTTTTGTTCCTGTTATAATGATGTTTCCTCCTCAAAAACAGACCTGGAGTAGTATTTTGTCTCATTCACTCATGTTTGAGTAATCCTGTAAACTGAGGCGCTGCCTTTCTCAAGAGCTGAAAATGCTTGGTCTCTCGGCTCTACGTAGACGCGTGAAACCAGGAAGTGCTTCTGCGGGTTTCTAAAGCCCAGACACCGTCACTGGACTCGTTCTGATCATTTCAGCCTTAAACCTCCGTCACTACGAAGCAGTCAGCTCATTTAACTATCTGTTAGCCTCATGTTGCTAACAGCAGTGCTAAATAGCCATTTTAAGCTAGACGATAGACGCCTAATCCAAGCGTACTCTGCAGTCAAAGTGACAGCTCCCAAAAGGAGGACACAAACACATTATTTTAAGTTATAAAACCTGAAATACTAATGCAAAGGAGTCCAAAACTATATCAAAAAGCCCAAAAAAAGCATCATATGGGACGTTTGAAAGTACAAGGGGTTTTGTGTACTATGTATGTTTAAAGTTTCATTAGTCAAGGATTTAAAAATGTGGTGAGTGAACATTTTTCAAAGGGCCCACAATGGGTTAGAAGATAAAAAAATGTAATGAAAGGTGAATAATAAAAATGACAGATGCTGACAATGAAATACACTTGTGTTCTGTTAGAATGGCAACTAGCACATAGCATCAGTCAGTGTAGAACTATTGTCCTTGTTTGTTTGTAGTAAAATTTGCAGTACAGTAGTGCGCCCACCAGAGCGGCAGTACTCAGCAGTGCGAGTACCTGGTGTGTATTTGGTAGGTCATCATGACGTGCTCCGGCGTGTGCTGGATCATGCTCCACAGTGAGTTCTCCACTCGGGTCTCAAACGCGTGTGGGTGCTCTGGAGGGGCGTCCTGGCTCTTCCGGGCTTTACGGGACGTGTCCGAAGAGTCGTTACTGGCAAAGTACTTACTGCTGTTGCTGCTGCCTGTAAACAAAAGCAGATAAATATTTAAACTAACAATTGAGTTCCAAAAATAGCTGCACATGTAAGAACTTCTCTTTTTGCAGTTCTTTTTTAGGGTCGCCACACAAATTATCTACACACTAGACCCTTCCTGACACAGCACTCTCCGTTTATCCAGGCATGGGACTGGCACAAAGAGTACACTGACTTAATCCCTAAGTCCCACTGCATTTCTATGTGCTTTATTTATTTGTTCAATTCAATGAAGCTCAAAGAAGTCTGCCCACCTGCAGTTCCAGAAGTAAAATCCCATTAATTTTCTCCAAAACTTAAAAAAAAAAAATCAGTGTATTAAAAGTTCAACGACTCGAGGGAAGCTAATCAGCTCTGGCGTAACTCATGGCCATAAAAAGATACCTTTTGCAATAAATATGTATCTAAAACTTGTCAAAAGGCAAAGTTCCAAATGCATTTTGCTGAATTTTCAAGTTTTTGTTAATCTTTTTGACAGAAATGAATTGTGTTATCGTCGTGAGTTACCACAGAGCTGATGAGTCCTTGTCAAGCTTTTAAACTCTTAACACATTTTTCGAAAAGTCAATGAGGAAAATGAATTGGAAATTTACTTCTGGAACCAGGGGTGGGCACTGTTGTGCTCCATTCAGTTTTATTTCTATAGCCCAATATAACAGCAGTCCCCTCAATTAAGCACAGAATCAAACATAACTACGTGTGTTTGTGGTTAATCAGTTAATTGATTAATCATCATAATGTCCATAATCGAATAAAAAAATACTTAGAATTACAGGTTATGCTGTAGCCCATAGTTTTTTTTACCAGTGTGTGAGGTAGACGTCCCGTTGGATCCACTCCCAGAGCCCGACTCCAGGGACCCCCCGGACTCTCCAGACCCCGAGCCCGAGGCATTAGACCCGGTCCCGGATCGAGCGTCCTCCTGCAGCAGGAGGTCCAGCAGCTCACTGGACGTGGACTGGGCGTCGTGGTTCCCAGAGTCACTCGGAGCATCGCCCTGAACAAAAACAGAAAATAAAGTGGGATGTGAATAACTAAAGGACTTTTAGAATAGACTTTTAAATATTGTCCTGAAGCAGTCTTAAAACCCAGACTCAGCTGTCCCAAAATAAATGTGGATTGTCCCTGTATGTCTATTTTAATAATAAGAATCGATTAAATTAGTTGTTGCAGCCCTAATTATGACATACTATAGGTAATATACAGACTTACACTGTTTAACAAGTTTCATAACAAAAGCCTATATATTATTCTAGTGGCAGGTCATTTGAATGAGCACTTATTAATCACCAGACCTTTCTCCTCCAAATTAGTTTAACTTTTACTTTAAAACAAGCTCCATCATTATCTATAATAATAATAATAATGATGATAATACTTATTTTTAACTAGAAGCTCTCAGAGATCACCTTTGCCAAGTCAGTTCCTTCTTGTAAAATGCTAAAGAATCCAAACATTTATCTGGATCTACACCAAAAAGTAATATTTGTGTCTTTGTCTAATATTCTACTGCATTTCCATTACCTAATACTGTTGGAGTTATAACAGACTAACCAGTGCTAGCAACAACATGATTTCCTTGGAGGAGGTAAGAAGCTACAAGAGCTAGAATTTATGAAGAACTATAATTTCTGTGAGGACTGGACATGATTACACCAGGACCAGATTTGTACCGAGGACCCCAGTTTGGACACAAAAAACTCACGTTCAGCCAAGACACAATATTAATTCTCTTTAACAGTGATGGGCTGCAAAAAGAAATTAGTAATTATTATAAAATTTCTAAGTAAATGAATCTTCAGACAGCAGTATGGGATTTCAGCACAGTGTTCGAAGTTTACCGCTTTGCAAATGGGAAAGGAAGATCTGTGGTAAGTTAGTGTCCACACAGCAGCTCTTGGGCTGGGCCACCTCAGCTACTTAGGGCCTGAGGCGGGGCACACCCTGAAAAAAGGCCTGATAGTCGAAGGGCTAACACTCAGAGACGTACACAGAGAGACAACCATTCACTCTCACATTCATTCACCGTGGGACATTTAGATTGGCCATGTTTGCAGACTCCATAAAGAAATATCCTTGGCGTCCGGGCCTGAGATCGAACCATGATCTTGTTCTGGCGACGTGTAGGACAGGGTTCATACATTTTCGCCCAAATATGTTTAATGACAAATCCTAAAATATCCAAACTTAATTTATTAGGCTGTTGTCTCCTTACTGAAGAATTTAAGTAAATAATTATCTGTATTTTTACTGTTGGCAGAAGCAGGAGTTTAATGCTCCATACACTGACTCAAAAACCCAAAACCAAAACTTGAATAAATCCTTGCAAAAAAATTAAAGTCATTTATGTTTGCCAAAATTTGCATTTTTTAATGGCACAGACACAAAGAATAGATGGATGTAATACGTATAATGTATGCGTAATATGACCAGTCGCATTTCTAGGACATGGAGCTTTCAACCCTCAAATAAGAAAACATTTAAACTTAAAAATTTAACTATAACACAGTGGAACTAATAAAGAGCATTGGGCTTCAGCAGAAGTTGTGTAACTTTTATACAGACTTCTAATATTGTTATAATCTTCATCTACAACTTAATCTACAACTGCAATAGGATGAAGAATTTAGTTTCATCTTCAAAGTTAATTTAAGAACTATGCAACTTTGCTCGTTTCTGTCCCATTTTGTTCGCATTTTTCTCTTGAGACTTGTCTGAGACTTCAGGGACAGTGGGTTGTTTATTTCCATCAAACTAGGCCAGGGAGAGGTGCAGGGGCCTTCATTTACCCTGCAACAACTAATTTAGTCATCACACAGATTCCAAAACTGTTAAATTGTGGTAAAAATATAAGTTGCATGGTTCCTCTTTAAGATCTAAATTTAACCTATGCAAATTTTCTGACTTTAAAACCTGTTTGACATCTGCAGGAACCGTGACTGACTTAACAAACAAACAAAAAAAAGTCCCTGACATTTAAAAAAACATAAAAATTTGACTTAAAGTTCCCACAGATCTGATTTATTTTGATTGTATGAACCCTGTATATTTGCGTATCTTTAATTAAAACGCATCTTACTTCGTTGTTGTGTTGTTCGTGCAGGCTCTCCGCGCGCTGGTTGGTGCTCCCCGGCCCCTCGTTGGGTTTGGGCAGCTCCTCCTGCAGCAGGTTGAGCTGGAGAGGAGAACTGGAGCGAGAGCTGGAGAACAGAGGCCTGGGCCCGGCCGCCTCCTCCTCTCCTTCCCCCACGGAGGAGGCCGCCCTGGGGGAGCACAGCAGAGGGCCCTGGAGGGGAGTCTGCTGCTGGAAATGGGGTCCGGCCAGGGTTTGGTGGAAGTGCGCGGGCTGGGGGAAGGGCGGAGCCGGACCCGTGGCGAAGCCTGCCATGGCGAGGGGCGCTTGGGGCAGGACGGAGGGAGCGGTGAGGGGGTAGATGGAGGGGTATCCCGGAGTGAAGGTGGGGTAGTTTGGGAGGATTAACGCCATAACAGGAGCTACATACGGGTTAATACTCTGAGCGGGGGCAATGGGTTGGGGATTGTTGAAATTTGGGTGAACTGTGTCCATCTGAATGGGCTGCATGCCCGACATATTCAGATTCTGCATCACGTTGAAACTGTAATTGAGCTGAGATTGTTCGGGTGGGTAAACCACAGGAGCAGCTCCGGGGAGAGGGGGCTGCTGAGGCTGAGGCCTCTGTGTTTGCTCCGGGACAGGGGGCTGTTGTGTGGACATTAAGGGAGGGAAGAACGGGGGTTGTAGTTGGGATGTTTGGCTCTCCCAATGGGGGGCACCCATTTGAGGCTGGGAGGACTCAGAGGAGGGCCAGGAGGAGTCGGGGACGCGGCGCGGGGGACCTGCCGGCGACGCGTAGCTGTCTGAAGAGCCCTGAGGTTTGGGACGCTTGTGTCTGGGCTTCCCTCTCCGGGAGCGGTTCCACCCTGCAGCACTCACCGGGCGCAGGTAGTCTCCTGCAAACACACGATAAAAAAAGGCAATGCACAAACTGTAAGACCAGGCAACTATTAAAAAAAATGTAATATTCGAATATTCTGACCTACGTAAAGTTAATTTGAAATATAATCTGCTGGCCACATTATTAGCATCTGTTCTAACGCTTCTCAATGTAAATATCCAACCCAGTTCTTCCTACACTTCTCATACCAAGTACCATCTAAAATGAGCCTAAACCGGAACTAAACAAAGTCTAAATCATGACTCAAATAAAACTAAACCATGATTAAACCAGGCCTAAACCAGGCCTATACCAGCTCTAAACTAGGACTAAACCAGGACTAAAGCAGTTCAAATCCAGTACTGATCCAAACAGAAACAACATCTATCCCTGTAGGACCCCCAAGTCTAAACCCAGACTTAATCAGGTCTAACCGAGGACTTAACCAGGTCTAAACCCAGGACAGTGAGAGTATGGGACGGCCCCCTTTGTGTTACATCCTGGTACCTGGGTGGTGTGAGTGGGCCATGGAGCTGTTGTCCAGCTGCAGGTAGGAGCTGTATGGACTCTGGAGGATCCTGTGCTTGAAGCGGTCCACGTACTCCTGCTCCTCCTTCTGCGTGTGAGCCGAGAGAACCTCTTTAGTGAGTCCCACGAAACGCCGCTCCTCTGCGGCTGTGCTGGGGGCGGGCCGGGCCGGGCCGGGGGCGGCGTCCGTCGGTTCGCTGCCCATCGGAGCGTCCTCCAGAGCTGTGGCCTCTGCAAGGAGAGAGCAGCGATGAACTCACAGATTCACATCCTTAATTTAGCAAATGGTTTTACAGCAGACGCTCTTCCTCATGCAGCCCTCTCCAATTATCCAGGCTTGGGAGTAGCACAAAGAGCAAACTAGCTTCTCCCCCTTGTGGCTGGTTTACATGTTTAACTGAAGTGACTTAAAAAAGGCCTAAGAAAATACTAATAAAAATAAAATACTAATAAAAAGTATAACAATTAAATGGTCATGACTTTGTCCTAATACGGTCCTGGTTTAGTCCTGGTTTAGTCCTGGTTTACAACAAGTTCAGTCCTGGTTTAGAACAGGTTTAGTCCTGGTTTAGTCCTGGTTTAGAACAGGTTTAGTCCTGGTTTACAACAAGTTTAGTCCTGGTTTAGAACAGGTTTAGTCCTGGTTTACAACAGTTTTAGTCCTGGTTTACTGAAATGACTAAAAAAGACCTAAGACTAGTAAAAATACAGCACAAAACTAGAAAAAACTGTCAATAACTAATGATTAAATTCATTATTATTGCATGTTTTACATACAAACTTTTTGCATAAGTCTTTTCCAGGGCACTGATTCTCAACTGGTGGATCTGGACCTAAAAATGGGTCACAGGGAACTTGAAAATAGTTTGAATGTTCATCTTATTTGAAGCTATGACATTGTGAAACTGATTTTTAAAATACATGTGCTACAAAGGTTCTGGTAAGTCTGAGCTTTGTGAATAACTAGCCAATGTCCAGGGCGTATCCCGCCTCAGGCTCAAAGCAGCCACATATGACCTTTAACCCATTCCTAGACCTGACAGTCCTAAGGAGAAGTACTGACCTGACTCAGGCTGAGGAACGTGAACTATTGTGCTGCTGTACGAACACTGGCTGGTCACAGACACCACGCTCATGGCCTTGGTGGACAGAGTGATGTCCGTGAGAGGAGCCCCCACCACCGCAGCGGCCGAGGGGCTGACGGAGACGCCGGAGTCCAGGACCACTGGAGGACAGAGAGGGAGAGAATTACAGTATACAGGACAATCAGTCAATATGAAACTATATTATAAAAGATACAGTGTTTTTGTGCTGTTCTAAGGTAAACTCCATAGATAGAAAGTACTCAAACTAATAATACTGTTACTTTAAAATATTTTTAGAATTAGCAGCAAAGTAGTCCACACGTGAGCTAAAGTAAAAAGAAGCGGTGAATACGTTAATCTGAGTACACAATACTCAAATGTAACTGCACAGCAACATCTACAACTAAAGCTACTACTACTACTAATATTACTACAAACTGAGAACTGAGACTTGGTGTAAACCAAGTCTAAACCAGGACAAGGAACATCCTTAAATGAGGACTGACCTCCTGATAACTTTGTAAAAGCACTCATTTGAGCTGTGGCAATAACTGTGAAGTCTTAGAGCTGGATACCAAATGCTATCTGCTTGATGAAGACATAAAGTCACAAAAAAAGAAAAAAATCTGCAGTGTGAACTTTAGCCACTCATTTTGATAAGTGGATGAATGGCTCTGCCAACTGAGCTACTGCCGGCCAGGAAAAGACCAAGGAAAGCGCTAGGACTGAGGAATTATTATTATTACTACTACTACTGGTTTCATGCAAACAAACTGCACAAATGCACAAATAAATCAAATACTGTATTATGGCTTTTGACAGAAATGTATTCTTTGCGAAATGTCTTGTTTTTAATAAGTTTAGTTTCAGGTTAAGTCAGCCTTGTATTTCTCTCTGTTAGCGTCCATATATCTCAGCCGATATTGTTACTGCAATACTAAACATAACTTTGTCATATTGTGTATTTTTCAAATATTGTGACGCGCCAACATTCATACCATCTGAAGAGGCCTGAGCAGCGTCGGTGGTTCCCGGGGGTTTGTCCTCTTCTGAGGTAGAGGAGGAGGAAGAGGAGGTGGCCAACGAACGGGCTTCACTCTTCCTCTTCAGCGCTGGCCCCGTACAGCTCTCCAGATATCTGAGGACAAGAAGAACATTCAAATATGACTTACAAGACTGAAATACAGGCCTAGAAGAAGCCCACAGAGGAGATTTATGGGTGTGTGAGAGAGGATGACGCAGAGGAGAGGAGGTGCTGACCTGATAATGTTGTCCACACAGTTGATCTGCTGATACGAGGGGATGTGCGTTTGTTTCCGTCCTGTCTCTGGATCTCTGACTTCACGGTTTGACGCAGCGGGAGGCAGATGCGCTGTGTGGAGAATAATAAAGGCTACCATTAGCAAAACTACCACAACTAACAAAAACTCCTGCCTTCACTCTCCAAACAAGAACATAATAACCTTCTTTTTATTATTTTCTGCACAGCAAGGCCTCCTAGTGCGCAGTGATTCACAAAAGCCCTTTCACATGGGCCCTCTCCTGCAATCTTAAAGAGCGCCTGGGTGTTTAAACACAATCCCAGCCACTTTTCTCATCTGGATATGTGACTAGGGGGCCCTTAGAAACATGTTTGGAGTGGCCTCGCACACCTAAGTGCCCCCCTGTGGTGTGAAAATACCTAGTGACAGAGAGACTCCACTCATTTATCTGTTAGCGTCACGTTGCTGCTGATCTCCAACCAACCTCCTCCTCGTGTGTGAACGCACCGGTCGGGATATGATCAAGAGACAAACTGGCACTGCTGTAAAGAGCTATATTAATTTGGCATATAAGTTGTATGCTGGATGCCCTTTCCTGACGCAATCCTCTCCATTTATCTGGGCTTGGGACTGGGATAAAGAGTACCCTGGCTTGTGACTCTCTGTGGCTGGATTATCAAGAATATAATAAAATGCTCATGAGCACTAACTGCACTGCCGCCGTGCCCCCATTGATGAAAACTTACACTGAAATAAGTGCCTGAGTTATGACCAAATCAAAAACCTAGTTAAATGATTATGATTTTGTCCTAATTCAGTCTTTGTTTATGTCTGGTTAAGTCCTGAAATTTAAAGAAGGCAATAGCAGCACCGTAGCCATCTAACATCACTGAGCTAGAGGCTTTTTCAGTTGAAGAATGGGCAAAGAGGCCAGTCGAGGTTAGAGGTTAGAAAAGTTAAAGGAAGCTCCACAAAGTCCTGAAGCTAAGGCTAAATAATAATACTGCCCTTTCCTGCACAGGGCGTGTACGCTGTGTGGTTAGCTTGGCGAGTTGTTGGTGAGCTGTTTATAACTGTGTGCATTAAGACTGTGATTAGCTACACCTGTAATGTCATAAATGAATGCTTCACAAGAAACCCCGCTGCCTCACCCTGCTGCCCTGCACTAAAGTGAGCTAAAGAACAGGGTTAACCCTCAAGTCCCACACCACTTTAATGCTGGATGCACATAAAGTTTTCCTGTCTCTCTACTAGAGTTTTCTGAGGTGTCAGACAGAAAAGAACTGTGAGAAAACATAGAAAATGGAGATTTAATGGTAATTACTTAAAACTCAAGGATGTAGTTATAAACTTAGCTTACTGGCAGCACAGTTTATGACTGATTAATGTTAGCGAGGCACTAGTAACATGAATGATGCACTGTCAAGCCCTGTACATTTGGAAAATAGGATTTTTAGGAAGACGTTTTTCACAAACCTGTGGCTGCCTATTTAAAAAATGTTTGGTTTCCTCACCTAATCTGTTACACGCAGGTACTGATCAGGTGGGTTTTATGTTCACTATTTGACAAATGTGTTTCCCTGTTCTGTAATTCGCATCAACTGTTTTGTTGCACAAATCAAAAACCACCTGAAGCAAGCTTGAAAACTTATTTCGGAATTTCAAAAGCTGGTGTTTCCATCACTTGTTTCTAATGCAAAAATTAAAAAAACATAAATATAAGGTGATGAATATGCAGCTCATGTTGGCTCAGAGTTTATCAAAGATCCTACTTTGATAAGTTCACTTTGGTGAACCGAGCTGACTCTTCATCTGTGTGTGTTATTTAAAAGTCAATTTATACAACATTATTCATAAAATTTTTGGTCATTTTTGTACTTGAATATCTTATTTACCAGTTTTGTTTTGTTCCGTCATCAAAATGAATTGGAAAAGACCACCTTTCTCATCAGTTTCTGGGCAGTTTCTGTGCTCAAGCCACTGCGTCTGTACCTGCAGCTGGTTTCCCGAGAACGGCGACTTTGTGCGTGGAGTCGAAGTACGCCTGCTGCCCCCAGTTCTTCACCCGGTTCACGTCGGCACACAGCTGCTGCAGAGTCATCTACAGACAAACAACAGGGAATAGATTAGTATCACAGGGCTGACACAGAAGCAGTCGGAGTGTTTCCCAAACGCCAGAATACTTCTTTGGCCGGTCTCCAGGTTAAATCCAAGTATTATTTTAATAGTGTTTCACGGTTTCCCCCAGAAAATTTGTTAGTCAAGGTGGTAGCTGGTGCTGGGCACAACGTGCGGACCTGCAGAGGCAGTAGCGTACTTTTGTAATAATCCATCTAAAATCAAATTTGTTAAAAAGAATATTTTATTCATTTAATATTGATATTTTCATTTATCATTTAATTCTGTGTTTTTATATTTTTACATTATAAAATAAAAATCTCCAGATGTACCAAGTTTACAACTCAATGGACTTGTTTTGGGCCGCGGGCCTTAAGTTTGAGACTATCAGTAATCATAGCAGCGTCTGTGTTACACAGCGCTAAAACAGGCTGCTGCTGTTTCTACTTCTGCCTCTGCCTGGGATGTGTGCAGTTGTTTTATGTTAAATATGCTGAATACTGCTCAGCCTCTGATACAGATGTGTGCGCACGAGGTGAGCACTCGTACACTCCAGTCTGACACCGGACCATGTGAGCGCTGTGAGCGAACAAGCGCTGACGCCAAGCTTTGTCAACACGTGTTGGTCACCGGGCTCTAAACGCAATCTTTATTAAGGTGTGTTTTTTTTTTATTTCTGTGGAAATACAAGAGGAGCGAGCCTGAGCGCAGTAAATACCCAGGGTTAGTTTCACTTTCTCTGCAGGAGGCCTGTGGCGCTGTCCTTGAGCAGAAACAGTGCTCACAGCGGTAAAGCAGACTTCATCACTAACATTTTATCCTCTTTCTTTGTTTCTACACTAACACTCCTAACATCATTTTATAACATGCCCCAAGTCATGGCACGTTCATCTCGAGTCTGAAATGGCACTTTTGGATGTCAGTTCAATCAGCTGTGGCATCACCTGGGCACACCTTAGCCTGTTTAAAAAGACTCTTGCCTTTGCTTTGGAGGAACAGGCGCTAGAGGAGACGCCTCCAAAGGAAGAATCACAGCGATTGTGAAATGTGAAGTTCCTTCCTTTGGAGGCGTCTCCTCTGGCCTGGGTTCCTCTGAGGTGAAGGCAAGCACTCTTACTCCCACCAGAAGAATGCCTTTGGAACAGGCTTTAGGGTGACTGAGCTGCCCTAATTAAAAACCCTGCCCAACGTCAGCATAATTAATGAGCATATGTAATATGTTGCCCTGCGACAAGCTGGCCCCTGTCCAGGGTGTACCCCGCCTACGGCCCAAAGTTACTGGGATAGGCTCCAGTCACCCGTGACCCCCAGCGGGAATAAGCGGTAGAAAATGAATGAATGCAATAGGTTTAAATAATTAAAATGTTGTTAAATTTGATACTAATTAATACTTTTTTATCAACCAAATGTCTGAGACAGATCCGTAACAAAAAAAAACAAAACAAAACAAAAAAAAAAACATCTGCCTTTGCTAATATGTTTAGGACAGTTTTAACATAAACAGGTGTACATTTATTTTAATGCCATAAGCTATGCGTTTGCTAAAAACTGTCTGGAAGGTGCGCTTCCTCCTGCAGCACTGTTTTCTCAAAAGACTCATTCAGCAAATCTGCAGAGAGAGAAAGGACCACAGGTGCCTCCTTTGTTCCTGAGCCAAACAGAGGAAACACACCTTTGGAGGCGTTGGGGAACAGCGCTTGAGCAAGAGCTGGTAATGTTGATCCCTCCAAAGGAGACCGACAAAGGAAAAAGTCTGGCGATAGTGAAATGTGACCCAGTGATGTGGTCTGAGTTGGAAATGTGTCTGTCTCACCGGCTCCCGATGAGAGTCCTCCCACAGGTTTCCGTTGCTGTCGCTCGAAGACGCCACACTGATGTAATGTTCGTGAGAGCCGTTACTTCCCAGGCTGCCGTAACCACTGGAACCGTTGTTGTGAACCGGCTGGGGGAGATAAAAAACATGAAAATTAAAACAAAATATTCACAAAACTCAATGTGTTTCATATGTAAATGGATTTTTTTTTTCTAAATAAACGTGTTACCTGCAGAAACAGCTTGTAGATCTTGGCCTGCAGGTCCTTGATTTCCTCATGCGTAACTGGGAAATCGTCCTTTGTGCAAGCAGCAAACACATCCTCATTCAGTGGACTCCTAAAATTCAGAATGGCAGCAAAATTAGGCAATAGTCCCATGCCAAAACGTCTCGAAACAGTGCTATAAAATGTTAGAGTCATGCTCATGTGCTCCTTACGTTCTGACTTTATGCCGCCCGATGATGAAGGCTACCTTTCGGCTCCAGGGGTTGATGAAACTGGACCAGCTCGTGTCCAGTGTTATGTAGTCGCCGTTCTGACACTGCAGACGAACGGGAGAGTGCTCGAAGGGAGGCTGTCCTGCGTACTTCAACACTGAGCAAGGCAAAGAAATTCAGTACACACAGAAAGTAAGCAATCTGCAATTTATAACACATAGAACAGGTAAAGTGGCCAAGCTTACCTTTGCGGTGCATGGACAACATGAGCGGGCGGTCGTCTGGGTGGATGCAGGTGAGCAGTGAGGTGCCGATCAGATCCTGGGGCAGGTATCCCAACAGCGGCACAGCTCTGAGGGAAATAAAACGGTTCACTTAATTACCTCTGATGAGCCATTTTAATGTGGTGTATAAAACAAGTACTGACCGGTCGTCCACCTCCAGAAACACACAGCCTGGAGAGTGAGTGGTGGTGAAAATCCGCTTGTCCATGGGGATCCGAGGAGCTACACCAGTAAGTAAAAGAAATTATGTATTAAAAGAGTTTGAATAATTACTCCATTGTAACCCTGGTTCTCCTGATGTGTAAATGGATGTGCATGTGGCAAAATCATGGGGACCCTGCATAGTAAGTACCATATTTCTGAATAAAATAGTTTTAGCATAAAATGTGACTTATTTTTAAATGAGTAAAAGTGATTTTTGAAGAGTGTAACATAGAATGAACAGTAAATTGCAGGTAAAGTAGTAGTAGAGAGGTGCAATTGTAAATATTTCAAAAGCACTTTGTACTAGTGTTGTAGTCAAGACCGTACTAATCGAGACCAAACCCCTTCCGAGACAGAGTCATGGCCGAAACTTTCAGGGTTCAAGACCAAGTCAAGACCCCAACCAAGACCAAGACAGATCCTGTTTCTAGTTTTCAGAATTACAAGAACCAATTACTTCAAAAAATTGATGCACATTCTGTTAATTTCCTTCACTCGATTGATAATTTAAACAAATGATTATCAATTAACCGCTAACCACCGACTTGACATCCCCTCTCATTACATTTTATAAAACACAGCTCCTTATTAAATTCAAAGTCATCAACCATCACCATCAAAACACAGCTTTTTTTTTTTTTTTTTTTTAAATAGGATAAGTTATAGTCATATTGCATATTTTAAGAAACAGTTGCTTAATTTTATGTTTAATTAACTCTCCAATGTACCCACAAACCCCCCTAGTTTGGAAAATAAGATCTCAGAGACCAACACATCTGAGACAAGACCGAGACAAGGCTGTGTAAATTTGCATACAAGACCAAGACGACTAAAAAAAACTGCCCATGGACCAAGACCGGTCTCTGACACAACAACACTAATGTTTTTGAGGTGAGGTGTGGCTAGACAGGCTTCAGGACAGACACAGACTCTCTTTGCAAAGTTGAGCTGTAAAACTTTCTCTTCTGCCTGTACTCAACTCTTAGCCTGGGTATACCCAGGCTGCCTTGGGCACTCAATTTCATTTCGAAGTGCTTGGCAGCCTCCAGACCAAGGCCAAAATCTTCGCATGAGTTTGGGGACCAATCACAGAACGGGGAAGGACGGCAAGACGATGACGCGTACTATTCAACAGACAGAAGCTAGTAGTTTGTTTACGGCTGTAAAATGGCAGCAGCAAATGCGAAGCTATCTTTCGATCAAGCTTTAGTTTATTTTAAAAGAACAGCGTTTGGCTTTACAATCTTTTATCAAAAACAAGAAAGATGTTTTAGCCTTGCTTCCAACAGAATTTGGCAAAATCCTAATCTACCAACTAGCCCCGTTAGTGGCTAAGCTAATGGGGTCGTTGCGGTGATACGATTGGCTATGGGCTACGTACAGATGCATATGATAGACATTTGTAGCACCCAATAAATGGCTCTGGACAATCGTAAACCTCCCCTACGAGAAAATGAATAGGTGGTTCCTAGCCTAATCTCACTTGTGATTAGACTGACGTTAGCCAGGCTACTCAACTCTACATACCATACTTTGTTTATCTATAATAAAGCAGTCTTCATGCAGTGCTTTGCTTGGTTGATACCTGGAGTTGTGTTTTGTTTCATGCGACCTGTTTGAGTAATCCTGTATTCTGTCGCACTAAGTTTCTGTGGCCTCAGAACGCTTGGTTCATGAACCTCCACCCACTCCAGGAAGCACTGACTAAGCCCTGTACATCCAGTCTGCTCTCATTCATTTAGCCAGAAAACGGTGCACAGCTCTGTTTCCACTGATTCCTCACAGACGTTTTTCATTTTTTGTAGTAAAATGGCATCATCCAAAAAGTTTAAGGAAGTAAAAGGCTAATTTTCTCTTTATGGCAGTAGTAAAGTCATTATTGGAAACGTTCTCTTTCAGTCACATAATGTTTTTAAAGATTTTACAACGTGCTGCTGTTATAGAGCTGACCAAGATTGGTTTAAAAAGACAAATAAAAGCATAATACAGCCCTTTTAAATCAAACTAATAACAGAAAAGGTCTTAAGTTGCTGCAGGGCTGGGGGCGAGGCACATCAGAGCGTAAAATCCTACCTTCGTATCCGGAGATGATGCGTTCAGCCAGGGCCAGGCAGCAGGGCTCCTCCTCCTCCTGCCCCGTCCCCTGGACCTTGAGCAGGTAGGGCGTGATCCGAAAAGGGTTGTAACGCATCTCACCTTCTCGGTCTTTCCCGCCCCTGAAACAAGACACACAGAAATTATGGGTTCACGTGGTGCAGACACGAGCTACAACACATTTATAATGTACGGGCTGTCTGAGTCACTGGCAAATGTTGCACCAGGTTTGCATTTTTTATTTTTTTGTGAAGACGGGGACTGTCAGATGGTGGAATACAGCTGATTCTTTAAATTCAAGAAAAACGTTAGCTTATGATTTGCAATGCGTTTTATTGCTCTAGCTTTTCCTACTGAACCTTAACTTAATGTTACTATGGTAGAACCCAGAGCTTAACATTATTTTCCACTGAAGGCAAATATTCTACAACATTACAAGCTAGTTATTAGGGCTGCACAGTATTTCGCGTTATCGCAATATCAGCAAATGCAATAGCCGTATCGCAAGAATCTAAATATATCGCAATAACGCTGTGGTCTTCCATCTGACAGAGATTTACACTGAAGAATAATTTTCCTATAACAGCCTTAAAAGAACATGTGTTGTGACTAAATAAAAATGTTTAAAAAGTCCAGTTTTAGTGGTAATTTCCTTAATTTAGTCACAATTTAGCCATGTTTTATGTCTTGACTCAGTCTTGTCTTGTGAATACAGACTTACATTTTTGTTTTAAGTGAATTTAACTTACTGTGTCAGAAAAGTAGACCCATTTTAAAATATCGCAATATCGTTATTGAATATCGCATGTTTTTTCCATATCCTGCAGCCCTACTAGTTAAAATTTTTGCTTTATGTAACATCTCTCTCTCACATTCTCACTTTCAATTAAGCCTAACTTAAAGATTTTTATTCTTATTGTGAGCTACTGAATATTAATTATAAGGTATAGCAAAAGAAATTCATGCCTGAATTCTTGTTAAAATCCAGTTAGTGGGAGTGAAGTGTTACCAAAGAAAATCCAACCACAAACACTGCAAACGGATTACAGCATACAGCATTGTACTACTTATTGCTTACATACCATATCTAATAAGCTTTTGGAGCTTACTACCACTGCAGGCCACGAGGCAGGTCCTACAAACCTGAATTTCCCCTGAATCAATAAAAGTATTTCTATATTTCTTTATATTTTCTACTGTAATTGAATAATATGCTATAACTTCAACCACTGCTCTAAAGAAATTTTTATTTATTTATTTGACCTTTATTTAACCAGGAAAGTTGCACTGAGATTCAGAATCTCTTTTACAGGGGAGTCCTGGCCCCATGGGGGACAATAAAGTCTTTCTCTTTGCTTTTATCTTGTTCTGTAGGAAACATAAGTACGGTTTTGTTAAAAGAACCAAGTCATTGGAAATACTCACCTAATTCTGCAGAAGAAGGACTTCACCTGGGCACAGTCAAACAGGACTCCAGCTGTGGAAGAAAGAAAGGCTGAGTTTCAAGTACAAAGTAATTTATCATAATACCAAGAATACACAAGACAATATCTGGTTTCAAGCTAGGAGTTGGAGAAATATCGATATGTGATATTTTGATTAATCAATACTTTGGTACTAAATGGTAAATGGTCACATTTATATAGTGCTTTTCTACCTCCATGGGTACTCAAAGCGCTTTACATCATGGAACCATTCACCCATTCACACTCACATTCACACACCAGCATGCGCATTGTGTCCTTGGGCAAGACACTTAACCCACCTTGACTCCAGTAGTCAAGGTGGGTTAAGTGTCTTGCCCAAGGACATAATGGCAGTATGCAACGGTGGGAGTGAGGTTTGAACCGCCAACCTTCTGGTTATTGGCCAAGTGGCTCTACCAACTGAGCTACTGATTTACAAATTTTTTATCAAGTGATAGTAGAGAATACATATGACAAGGACAAAGACAAGTGCAATATACAAAAATACACAAGACATTAAACACTTGACAGATTTTTTGTGTGAAATGAAGCAGAAACTAAAGGTTTTTTAGGTTAGGACCATGTCGATAGAATGTGGACGTTTAAGTTTTCAGGATTTACATTTGAAGCGAGCAGGAAGGGTGATTAGGGTGTGTATGTGAGGAAATAAAGTAAAGAAGCTAACCTAAAAAAAACACAAAAAAAAAAAACTTTAAAAAAACTGCAAACGCAATTAATAAAGACAAGAAAAAACAATGGTGGTTTTGTCTTAAAAAAAATACTAGGGGTGTAAATCGCCACTTTACATCACAATACGATATTTTATCGATACAGTGGACTGGCAATACGATATCTGCCGATACCTCAGAGACTGCCATGACATAATCACAATATTAATCACAATGTTATCTGCTTATTTAACCAAATATTTAGTCTAATAAAAAGCTATTGTGTATATAATATAGTATTTATTTTATTAGAAGAAAACTGAACATTCAAATTAAATTTAAATGATTTTTATTAGTATTTATAACATTTTTAAATGGTTCAGATTACAAATAGAATTAAAGGAACATTTAAAGAAATTATATAAGTATATTAATGTTTCTAAAGTTGCAAATTGTTCTGTTTTAGTCGTAGTTTTAATGCAGCAACTCCCACAAATCTGTCGTTTGTCATCTGTAATGTTATCAGACTGACACACACCAACTATGCTTTAGACCTCACCAGGGCAAAGCCAGGCTTGTTGTTTACTTCATGAGTATTTTGTCCTGAAACAGTGTAGATCTCTTCACAGCAGATTAATTAATGCTGAACCATGTTGCTCTAAACTTTAAAACACATGGGAACAAAGAATATTTGTGGACGTTTCCCTCACTAATTACTTTACCGTCCCGTTTGTTTACACGCTGTAACATTAGGCAGGGGAAGTAGAGACGCAATTTGCCGTTTCAAAATAAAGCAAATTTCAAAATAAAGCTTGTATATTACCAGTAAGAACGCACGATATTGATTAATGTTTACATTTTGCATTGATACAACACGATTATGGGTAATTACATTGATATACTGATGCATATCGATGTATTGTTACACCCCTAAAAAACACATGATATATTGTAGGTTTTCTTGTGCAATATATGGATAATCACAATATTGCCATATCATTACGGCTGCTCAATTATGGAAAAATTCATAATCATGATTATTTAAAACGATTATTCATATACAAGGTTTTGGACAAAGACGAGTGGGTGTAGCTTTGACAGCACTGTAAAGTCCATCTTTCACAACACAAAGCTGCTGTTTCACTTTAACCCCAACAGCGGGCTAGCGTTAGCTCTGTAAGCATTTGAATAAATAAACACACTCTCACCAAGTAGCACCGCAGAGTCCAATTTAATTAACTGTTTTTTCTCAATTACATAAATTGTGTAATCGTTGGGAGCCAAAACTATAATCACGATTAAAATCTCTTATTTGCACAGACCTACATATGTACAAAATGTAATACCTCACGAAATCGCAATTAAGACTTTTTAAGACCCCATGAACATCCTGTACAATGTTTTGAGGCTTTAATTGTCAGGCCGACTAAGGGTGAAGTTTTGGAGAAGACTTACAGGTGTCACATACTCCATAAGAACAGAGAATTGTCATGTCTAGAAGAGTGTGTAACACCCTTTAGACAAGCGCTTCCCTAACTGAGGACCACAATGATACTGCATGCTGTTCGCCAGAGGTTGTTGACATTAAATTAAGTACATAAACAGAACTTTAGTTCACTCAAAAGTTGTTCCCCAAATATTTTTAAGCAATTTAAAGGCAACAGCATAAAGCCAACTATTTTTAACGGGGAGTAGCTAGATCCAACTCAAAAAGTCGCTAAATGTCGCCAAATTGCGTAACTTGCATATTAATGATGTCACCATGCCAAATTTGCATAATAACCCAGACTATTATTATAAAACTCAACTGTTTTCTTTCCTATTCCCTCTCTACAAACTCTTATTAGAAAGAGTGTCCTATAGAGCTTTTTTAAAAATCTTTTTTAACCTAACTCATAAGCAGCACAGATACAGTACTGGAGAAAATAAAAAAATAAGATTAGGCTATGAAAAGTAATAAGTCAGTTTTATATGGCCTATAATAACTGTTTACACAATTTTAACAACTGAATTGGAACATACCAAAAATATTCTATAACATGATGATGATGTGTGAGCTGACCATGTTTTTATGTGAATAAAACCCCTCTTAATTTATTCAGTATAAGTGCGACCAAAGCATGCAGACAGTGCGTCCTGCTCGCCGCTGTGTCCCTGTGACTCACTGCAGGGGAAAGAGGCGGAGTTAGAAGCACTGTCTGCTGCTGCTCTCCTCTCTCAAACAGAAACAGAGCAGAATGTGTGCGGTGAAAGCGAGGAAACGACACCTCACATTCTCCCAGAACGTTTCTGACAACTTTTTAAAGTTGTTAAGGATTGCTCAAAATATTGCTAGATTTGTCACTAGCTGCTTTTTTAGAAAATAGTTCGCTAAGGAGGTCTGAAAAGTCGCTAAAACGTTGGCAACACTGCATAGAACAGCAATACTTGACCTAATCTTGTATTATAAACAAGACTGAGGATTTAAACTTGCTGTGGCCAAATAGTGCCACTAATTTTAAGCCCTGCCTTAAAGAATTGCAGTATTTTCTTAGGAGTGACTATTTGCTAATGTCCCCTTTGACTAGAAAGCACTTTGTCTTATCAAACCATCTACCGTCCACGCCGACTGTTTATGTAATGTAAGGGTGCTCCAATCAGGATTTTTGAGGCCGATCACCAATCAGCCTTTGCTGTGATCGGCCGATACCGATCATGGCCGATACCGATCACGTGGTCTTCAATGTAATAATGTAATGTATGCAGGCTATTATTAGTTCCACTTGAAAAATACTGTAGCCTTTGTAAATGTAAAAGTACAACAAAATTCTACTTTTCTTTGTTTTAGAAGAGGTTTTGTTGCATTATTGGCCTTTAATGTGGGCCCAGTGTCTGAACAAAGAAAACGTGCAAAGAGAGCAGAGAAGACAACGATGAAAGGTGCTCCTCTCAGACACACGGACACATGGGCTGCCTTTTTACTTTCTCTTTCCATTAGCAGCCATTTGGTGCAGTTTAAGCCACAAAACGCACAGTTTTCTCTGCGTAACAAGACACAGGCAGACTCTGAACTTTCTTAATCCTTTTAACGTAAATGTTAGCGGGTTAGCTCTAGCTCCATTTGAAAATACACGCACTGCTGCGCCTCGGTTCTGTCCCGTGCGCTCCAAGAGCAGGCGGGGACAAAGCGGGGACATAAAGCAGCAGCTCCAGGGCAGGTTTGTGTTAGTTATAACCCGGGCTTAACTTTCAAACACTGCTAGAATAACGCTACTGCTGTTTAATCAAACCGGAGTTGCAGGACAGTAAATGTGAGAGACCATTTTACCAATCACCGATCACTCTATTTTTCTCCATGATCGGCCGTTCACCAATCGCGGCCGATCAGTCGGAGCACCCTTAATGTAATGCTCGCTGATGCTGAACTATTTCTGCAGATATCGATCGGTAAAGTTCACCTGTGTGCGAGTTGCTCCACGGCGGCAGGTGTGGCTGCGCTGTGTGCGAGTAGAACACGTTGACATCCTGGTGATACAGCAGCTCCACGAACTTGGCTGACTCCAGGAACTTCCTCTTGCAGCAGAGGATGCTGGGAGCCTGCTCCGAGGCGTAGAGGACGCGGCAGCTCGCCAGGGAGAAGACCATCACGAAGGAGTCCTGCAAAGAGACACAAAACAGACGTACGCACGCACATGTAGGACCACACCAGCATCACACGAGTCACGCAGCAGCCACTCACACGCAGCCTGTTCTCTAGAGTTAATGTGGATAAAGTAAGCTCCAGGAAAAACAAGAGAGCGCTGCAAAAGTTTCTCTGGTTTAGTCTTTCATAAGTGAAATATTGTGAATTGTTCTCTGTGACCTGCTGACAGTATTTCTCTGAATTTCCAAACAAAACTTTGGTTCTTTATAGCAGTGGTTCTCAAACGGGGGGTACTGTACTGTTGGTGGTACTCAGGAGTCTCAAGCAGTTCAAATTAGGATTTTCTCCTGGTTTAGTCCTGATTTAGACCTATTTTAGTCCTGGTTTAATCCTGGTTTCGTCCCTGGTTTTGTCCCGGTTTAGTTTAGGTTTAGCCCTAATTTAGTCGTGATTTACTTGCTGGTTTAATCCAAATGTTTCATAAGCTAGTCACTGGTTAAATTCCTGATTTAATCCTAGTTTAGTCCTGGTTTAGTCCTGGTTCAGTCCCGATTTAGTCCCAGGTTTAGTCCGTGTTTTGTCCTTTATGTATTTTTGATAATCCTTATATTATACCTTTGTTGTAGACCTACCTTAGTCTAGATTTAGGCTCATTTTATTCTTACTTTAGTATTAAAGATGATTACTTGCTGTAAAAAGTTTGAGAATCACAGCTTTAGAGCATAACTTTAAAGGAAATTACAATGTCAGGTCACGGGAGAGGAGATTGCAGTGGTTTCTTATTTGTTTCCAGAGCTGTAGCTGTTATTAAATTATCTTAATGGATTACTGAGCATATAATGTTGATAAAAGTGTTGTTGGCGGTGAGTTTGTACCGTGTTTTTAAGTGTGTGTTCGGAGGTGACTCTCTCCAGCTCCTCCAGAGTACACACGGTGGCATCTCGCCTCTCGTCCTGTCCATTTCGCATCAACAGCTTGTAGTATTCGCTGTTGGCTGAACAGAAGATGGGAGCATATATTTTACATTTAATTTAATACAAAATAACAGTAACACTAACAGTTATAATGAGGCTACATGTTAACAAATATGTTCCTAGAGTTGTAGACAACACAGGCCCCTGCATGCAAAATATTTTCGATGGATGAATTAGCAATAGCTGCCAAATAAACTGCTACTTGTGTGTAAATAAGATGGTATGGATTAATGTGTGCTGTCACTGAGTGGGTAGAGAACGTCAGCAAGTGGCTCAATATTCAGCTGTTTTAGTTAAATGAACAGAAGTAAGCTGAAGGCTACATGCTAAAGGTCTGTGAACTCTTGTGTTACAATAGTTACAGAACCACGGCAGAACAAATCTTAATGGTTTTCAGTCGTGTGACATTTGCGTTCCACCAGAGGGCAAAACAAAGACGGAGACATGAGGAGACGCAGCCAAACAAGTATTTAGATGGACTGACAACTCAACTAACCTTAACCCTAACAATACATACACACACCCTTCTTGTGTTTGTAAACAGAATGTCTGCGTTCCAAAGACTGGTACCGGATGTTAAAAGACGATAACACATTTTAATGAAGGAATTAGCGCTAGTCACCAAACATCACAAATTATGAATAATCAAGACAACCTACTCTGCCACATGTGAGTAATATCAGAGCCTGGGTAGAGAACATTACTGAGTGTGTCAAAGTTTAGCCATTTTGTTTAGCAAATAGCGTCTATAATTAGCGTATAAGCAAAACAATACGTAATTTAGATTTTTTAATTTTAATGTTCAGCAGGACAAGTAATAACAGAATTGTGTCGGACCACAACAGTTTGCCATAACAGTTTTAATTCATCAATCATCAGTCACCACAAATCCTACTTTTATATACGTTAACTTTAGCAACTGGACCTGACTCAGATCTGGGTTATATTAATTCAGAGTAATTTTTAATAAATATAAAAACAAAAAACATTTGTTCCCGCTACCCAAAAACATCTAAATTATTATTTTTATTTTGCGCTCTTGTAGAAATGAATGGAATAGAACAATAATCTTCTAAATACAGCACTCCTGGAAGCGTCTGGGGAGCTGTGATCCAGACTCGACCCTAAACGCTAAACCAGTGCCTTGCCCACCAAGGAAACGTTGGCCTCCAGGCATGACGTCACAATGAAAACAATAAATATTTTGTTTATCAAAGAAACAAATCCTACTCAAAAGTCAATTTGTACAACCGTAGCCACAAAAAGCAGTCGTGTTTGTTCTGCTGGGGTTGTCGTACCTTGCACTTGTTTGACACAGTTGAGAGCGTAGTGCAGAGCCTCCACGGTGCTGGCTTTACTGCGGCTGCGTTTATCCGACGGGAGACGCTTCTTCATCTCAGCCACGGTTATCATCACTTCTCTATGCGCTTGACCTTTGCCCCCGCCCACATGCTCACTGCTGAACAACAAAAAAACAATATAGGAACATAAGGTCAGGGCTTCACACCAGAGAAACAGAATACAGAAATGTATTTTTTTTAATGTGTTAATTTTCAGCAAAGGTCGGTAATAAACCAAAGACAAAATGATGAGTTTTGATGTGGGTCCAGGAGTGTTTTAAGTAGAGATGGGTACAGAAACCTGGTATTAAAAGGGTACATGTGCTAAAACAAGGCAAAACATTTCGCTAAATGACACATGATGATGGTGTGATAACGTATGCTAGCAGCCCACACATGAAATAACCATAAGAACCAACTAAAAACAATATTTATCTACAAGTGCATGTGAATTTCCCTGAAACACCACTACGACCATACACAGCTTATGTATTTATTTCTATAAAAATTGGCTACTGCTTTTTCTTAAATTATACTTATTTGGTATTTATGTTAATGTTTTAAACAAAATCATTACGAAGTTATTTTGCCAATGATGTTTCAAGGGAATTCATGTCCTCAATTAGTTTTTTTTGCACTAAAAGTATCGATTGTTAAAAGACTGAATCGATAAGAAGTATAGATAAGATCAGTATTATTATTAAAATCTCAACCTGGTTTTAAAGGATTCTGTCATTTTGGGAGACCGACAAAAAGTACACTAAAAGAACACATGATTAGTTTTAGTAGATTCTTTACCATTGTGAAATATAAGGGTTTTGGAAAGAGCATTTACCACTGAACTAGAAGATCTTCAAGTTTGAATCATTTTGCTTGACCATAACTCAGAACTGAAGAAGTCATGTTTAAAGCTGTAACAACTTGGAATAAACTGCCGCCTGTGATTACTGAAGCTCCTACTAAAGCTAGTTTTAAAACATTTTTGACAAATCAGTTTATCAACACTTAAAATTGTTTTTCTAGTTGATATTTTTAACAGAGGTTGACCGATATGGGTTTTTCTATGGCCGATGCTGATTTTTAAAATTCAGAGCAGCCGGTGGCTCAAAAAACACCGCTGACTTTTGGGACCGATATGTAGGGCCAATTTTCTTAATTTTATAAAAAAATATATATATAATATTGCCATTTGTTTTAGTAATACTTATTAAAACGCAAACAAATGTGCTAGAAATGGACAGTGAGATGAGTTTTTTGAGAAAACCAATAAAGATATCTCCGTTCAACTGCCAGTGCAGATAGAGCTTGGGGAGAGCTACAAAATGCTTTTAAAATTTTTGTTCTATGAGGTTCTGTTCCAGAGAAATTAGCAAAATCTTTTTATTGCCATTTTAAGCTTTTCAAAGTAAGAGCCCAAACTGCTACAATATCGTTGGGGAAGCTGGTTAAGGAGCAATAAATTATTTTAACAAGTGTTCATGTGCGTTAACTAAGTCCTTAAACAACAGTGGTTTACAGCAGCCATAGTAGTTTCCTGCTGGGACTGTTGCTGCTGACCTCAGCGCAGCCACAGAAGCAGAGCGGAGAGCCAACTTGGAAAATAAATAAACTTCCTCGGACAATTATTTGAACAATGGCGTCCACAACCCTCCAGAGCATTGTGCGGCCACATTTTAACAAATTTTCGTGTGCTCCCAGATGTTTAAAGGGGTAAATAAAGCAGAGAAGCAAGAGCGAGACCTGGAGTGCAGAGGAAAGAGACGCAGACGTTTGAGGATAAACTTTTGTGCTGGGTTTAGACCAGTTTCAAATTAACTTATTATATGTCGCGTTTTTACAAATAAACACTTCAGAAACACATTTTTGTAATTACTACACCTTTTTTTTGGCCAAAAAAAAACAATAGATGTCCCTACATTTTCAAAGTACCTTTTTATCTCAAATTTAAAGGCAAGTTTAGCTTTACTTAAGTGGATAGAAGATTATACTGTATACTCCGGTATAATCTGGGAACAGTAAGACGATATTAAAAAATGGATATCGCCCAACTCTACAGGACATGTGCCTGACCAAAAATCGTCATTAAAGGGAAAGAATCGTCTGATTGACGATTGACTAAAAAAGGCAAAAATTGGCCCGATAAATAGGTCGACCTCTAATTTTTAACATGTTGTTAACAAATGTTTTATATCATATCATGGACTACTGAATTCTGTATGGATCTATTTTTATAAGGACCCCTGGAAAAGTAGCGGTCAGTTTGGTGACAGCTAATGGGGATCCAAATAAACAAACAATAAATCCAGGTCTGGGCACTTTATCTTCACTGCTACGAGCCAGAACATTGCCTTGGCAGAGGTCTAAGCTAAACAAGCACACACACCTCTTGGTTGAAGTTGAGGCAGAGGTGGACCCCATCGCACTCCCCGGGCTGTGATTGGATGAAGACGACAGGTCATGTGATCCGCTGGTCATCTCCTCGTCCTCCTGGCCCACCTCCGCTCCGGTCGCCCCGCTCTCCTGTTCCTGCGGCTGCTGCCCGGGTGAGCCTCCCTTCTCTCCCCCCTCAGCCCGGGTTAGGTCCGGTAACGCCGGGTCCTCCCCGTCCAGGCCTCCCTCTCCCCCGGTCATCTCCGTGCTTTGGTCACACATCACGTTTAGGTTGTTAAGAGGTCGGCGTGGGTCTGAATATGTTTAAATGGCAGAAGGACATCCATGCCATGAGGGTTGGGGGTTAATACCTGCAAAATAGAAGAAAACAAGACAAGAAACTACATCATATGGGAATAGTAAGCAATTAAAATGACTGCCAGCCCAAACTCTGAGCATACACACACAAACCTTTCTACCTAAGGCCAATACACACCAGCTGAACCCAGCATTTTAACCAGGATTGAACCCACAACCTCCTTGCTGTGAGATATCCATGCTACTACCATGCAACCTAGTAATAGTTACCTCTGTAAGCATTTGTCCTGCATATTCATAACATGAGCATTTATTGACTTTTACTATGTAGCCTTTAATTAGCCACAAGATCATCATTTGCAAATAACAAACTATTTTATCACAAGCATTATGTTGAGACAGGACACTTACATAACCACACCTCAAACCTGTTTCTAGTAAAATGTTTGGCTGGTTGTAATGGAAAAGAGCTGACCAATAAATTTGTCTCATGATGCTGAATGTTAAAGGAAACATATGCTGTTTTTCATCCTTTTATTAATACATTTGGACACTTTTGCATTAGTATTTCACGTTTTAAAACTTCAAATAATTCATATTTAGTGAAAACGTCTTGTTTTGGAGAGCTGTTACTTGCACTTCGCAGAAAGTTTCCTGTCCTCTGGCCCTGCCCACTTCAGAGCCTCAGCTCTGAGTCCAAAGAGTTTATAGTTGTAGTTTATAGCAGATCTGTTGCAGTGAAGGATCACAGAGCTTTCTGATCGTCTCCTGTTGAGTTCACATGAGAATAAAGCAAGGAGGATTTGACTTCAGACATGAGAGGCGAATATCTGAGTGCTTGGACTGAACAGTGTGGGATACACAAGCATGATATAATACTATAGCTATAATACAGCTTAGAACTGGGCGATACCAACACGTACCCAATACTTCCTTTGTTTTCTTGTATGATTTTCCAAATACTGCAGCAGAAATAAGGCAAAAATGGCTTGGCACAGAACTAAAAACTGCATGAACGAGAATAATTAATCCACGCTTTATTCAGTCTAAAGATCAGAAGAACAGACTTGACCCAGTCAGACGGCACTGAGGAGGCGCAGAGCAGCTGTCGCCAACGGCCAACTTGTACTCAAGATGCAACTGTATTACATAATGTTTTCTAATTTGAGTTTTAATCCATTCATTTTTTCCACTTCCCATGAGGGGTCATGGGAAGCTGGGGTCTACACTAGGTACTTTGGGCCTGGGGCGGGGTATACTTTGGCCAGTTTTTTTGCAGGGCTTACAAACACAGAAAACCATTCACTTACAATAGAGTACTTATATTAGGGCTGTCAGCGTTAACGCGTTAACGCATGCGATTAATAAAAAAACAATTATCGCGTTCAAATTTATTAACGCAAATTAATCACACGATCTGTTTTCCCGTACACCAGCGCTTCTCAAAGCACTTTGGAGGGCGTGAAGCCGTGTCGGGGGGCACGTGACTGTCTTGGAAATGTGCGTATATCACAACATTGACTTTCTTTCACGGTGAACGACCCGCGCGTCCAGGGAAGAGAGAGCAGCCTGCCTCACGTTTGCCCATGATTCAACTTCAGGACGAGGCCACTGCTTTGGCCGCTGCACTACAGTCCTCTCCTTTCCCTCCCCTCACGAGTCTCATGTAAAACCTTTTACTAATAAATGTTAAGTGTGTTTTTTATATCGCTTCCTTTCACTGCCTCTGTCCGTGCGCGATCCTGGGAGCTGTGCTTTCTGTGCGTCCTAGACCTGTGGTGAGAGCGGGGGACGATCCATGGCCATCTCTGAACTCATGGAGCCAGCAAACTCCTACAAACCATTCATTTGCAGTGTGTTTTTTAAAAAATGTTCATAAAGTGTCAGTTCTTGACTCAGAGCAGAGGAGAGGTGTCTGCAGTAGATTTAATGCAGAGTACAGTTCAGCAGACACTGTTATCTCAGTTACTACACAGACTTATTAAAGGCTCTCTCACAATATTCAGAAGTTATTTCTGAGATGTATTTTTTTGTAAAAAACACACTCCTGAACCTCTCTGGACTTTTTTTTTTATTTAAACACTGCATATTGTCATGGAAAATCTACCAAGTTATACATTGTGATTAATCGTGATTAATCACAGCCCAAAAGTGTGATTAATCTGATAAAAATTTTTAATCGATTGACAGCACTAATTTATATTTTCACCTATACATGCATGTCTTTGGACGGTGGGAGGAAGAGAGAACCCACAGAAACATTTTAAAGCAGAACTCAGTAACTTCTCATCTTTTTGCTGTTTTTGCCTCACTTTCCTCTACAGAGCTCCCCCTGTATTTTGGAGTAAAGCACAATTGTAAATACTCACAAGTCCAGTTAAACTCCTGTGTGAGCCCTCACTCTGCTTTACTTTGTTTTCCCCTCCTCGTATCCAAACAAAGTTTTTTTTCTGCCATTTGGCCACTCTGCCAGGACAAAAATCAGTAAAGCCATTTCTTCTCTAGCTTGTTGTTTGGGTCCAACCATGTCTCGGGGGACTCGACACTTTGGTGACACCGGATCAGCGACGGATTATTTAACTTTTAAAAAAGTTACTGAGTTCTGCTTTAACAAGACAGTTCCGTCTAAAAATCTAACATGGGGAACAGATTTGACCCATTCAAATGGCACTGAGGAGGCCTAGGTCACAAATGGCACAATATTTCCATGTGAACTTGGGGTTAACTGTAAATGTGTTCAGGATGCATATCTTCCATAGAGATAAACTAAACTGGTGACAGTATTAGAAATGCCTTCCCTAATGTTATTTAATCTAAACAGGCAAGATCATAGAAGAGGCAACAGTAACTCAAATAAAACATAAGTTACAACTAGGGCTCCACAATTAATTAAAATCAAAACAAAATGTCAATTTTAATTGTCGCAATTAGCAAATCGCAAAGGCTGCAGTTATTTGTGTGATTCAATGCCCTTTGCAGAGAACAAACCATCCCATCTCTGCAGGGTCTTGATCTGTATAAGTCATGCTACAGCTGTAGTTTAGACCTCTACAAACATGTTCTGAAGGCAGTGCGTCCTTGTATTAGTTGAGCAGTGAACATTTCAGTTTTCTCTCAAGTGTCAATGTTCCAGCCCATGCTTAAACTGAAAACTGTACATGGATTTTAAAAAATAAATTGCAAATCTGATCGCATCCTCAATATCTGTCAGAAAAAAACAAAATTACATATTTCTTCAAAGTCGTGCAGCCCTCTGCAGAAGATCATCTCTGAGCACACAAAACCTTGAAGCTGATGGTGTATGACATTTGAAAATCATAAAATCATCCGAGTGTTAGGGCTGCACTGTACTGGAGCCTATCCCACAACTATGGGCCCCGAACAATGGCCAGCTGTTTGCAAGGCTGACCCCATCATCTTGTATTTCTTTACATTTTTACTATGTCAAGGTATGCCATCCTTCCTATACTGCAGCTCATAGCATTCTCAAAATTTCCAACCCAGTCATTGCATCTCACATGTTCACCTCATACCTTACAGCTGTAGCTATGCATCAGCAATTATAATTTCCACATATGTTCACATGGCAGCGACCGACTGTGAAGCATGTCCAATGTCAAGTACATAACAGCCAAAGATATACATCATACATAACCTGATAAAGCTCTGGTAAAAATGGTATTGGTATCAGAAAAAACTGTGGACTTTCTAAAAACTAAACCAGGGCTAAATCATGTCTAAACAACAAGTCGAAAGCAGGAATAAATGAGGAATAAACCAGGTCTGAAGAAAGACTAAGCCAGGTCTAAAACAGGACTAAACCGTGTCTAAACTAGAACTAAACCAGGTCTAAACCAAGTCAAAAGCAGGAATAAATCAGGTCTAAAACAGAACAAAACCAGGTCAAAAGCAAGACTAAAGCAGGTCTAAAACAAGTTTAAACTAGGGCTAAACCAGGTTTAAAGCAGCACTAAGCCAGGTCTAAAACAGGACTACACCAGGTCTAAAACAGGACTAAACCAGGGCTAAAACAGGACTAAACCAGGGCTAAAACAGGACTAAACCAGGTCCAAAGCAGGACTAAACCAGGTGTAAATTAGGTCTAAACAAGGAATAAACTAGGCCTAAAGCAGGTCTAAACCAGGACCTAACCATGAAGTGCACCTAAAGATAAAAAAATAAAAATGAAAACTGAGAAACTATTAATTTTGCAGTGGTCTCTTGTTTATGTCCAGAGCTGTACAACAGACTGAGAAACCTTGATACTAGACCCTGGAGTGGATAAAGCAGGCCGGGTTGGGCTTAGTCATAGACAGTCTGCCGGTCTGTCGCTGATTACATAACTGGTTCAAACCAAAAACAGGTTTTGTTTACAGTGAGTTTATACCTTTTTATATCGACTTTGGATGCACAATGTATATTAGAAATAACACTTTCCATAAACAACAAAATGAAGATCTTAAAGGGGACATATTATGCAAAATGGACTTTTCTGAGCTTTCTCCCTTGTTATAATGTTGTTCATGCCTGTCCACTCCAGGAAGCACTGACGAATCAACAAGCCCTCTACATCCAGTCTGCTCTCGTTCATTTAACACGTTAATTGCAATTAATTAATTACAGAGAAATTAACACTTAAAAAAATTAACGCAATTAATCACACTTGTCTATGACAACACAGCACTTTTCTCAGTGACCTAGTTTCTGGCGCACGGTAAACAGGGCTGGACATCTACATGGCCAAAACGTTAAATGTGAGAGGATAATGTGCCTGTACTGAGTGCACGACAGGTAACTGTGGGGCCGAGGTCGGCAAGTCTCCGTGCGTCCAGCGCATGCCACCAATTTTCTTTTGTTTTCAAACGCGCTGCTTCAAGGCGTCGCTCATCGTCACTCCGATCATTCTCACAGCTGAGCGACGACACAGGAGACAGCAGTGCTTTGGTTCAGATGCGAAGGAGACAGGACAGGTCCACGCGGAGGTCAGGCGGAGGTCAGGCGGAGGTCAGGCGGAGGTCAGGCGGAGGTCAAGCGGAGGTCAAGCGGAGGTCAAGCGGAGGTCAGGCGGAGGTCAGGCGGAGGTCAGGCGGAGGTCAAGCGGAGGTCAAGCGGAGGTCAAGCGGAGGTCAGAGGAGGAGTGAGAGGAGAGAGGCGCGCGGCGTGTTACTACATGCACCAGAGGCAGAGGGTGATGCACAAATGCTAAATCCTGCCCTGTTTGACAGCGGTGTTAGTCTGGAATCAAGTTAAAATATGCCAGAACATACAAATAACCTCCTGTATTTTATTTATGACATATAAAAATTGCTATTTGATAAACATTAAGTACAAAGCTTGTAATTAATTAGATTTTTTTTATGGAGTCCCACCACTAGTTTAAAAATCTGAATAAAAGCATCATATATCTACTTTAATGTAATGCTTTGGACTTTTAAAGAAGGAAAACGATTAAATCACCTAATAGTAGCGCTTAGTCAACTAATTAGTCAGTGAGGACTAAAATTGTAATGGTATTGTATCAATTAATTACATCCACTCTGCATCAACAAAGCATGTCTAATTTATCACTTTCATTTTATATTTCATTCAACTGTGATTTTTAGATAAAACTATTTCAGTGCCAACTTTTCTTATCACCTTTGATGTTTTTACTTGATGTTTATTGAGGCAGACAGGAATTATATTGTTTGAGCTCTAAAGTTCAAGTTCAAGGTCATAAAACCCAGAGCTGGATCCAACTTATTTATTTATTATTTCTTTCTTGGCTAACCCTAACCCCATTCAAACCAACACAGACAAACACACAACCTCCTTTAAAGAAACAACCCCATGATCACAAGATGAGAGAGGACAAATTGGATTAGCACTGGTCCGGTTTCTTTTAATGCAGCAACTCTTCCACGAAATGTCTGTGCTATTAATGTCATTCCTGGATCTCCTTTGGCCATGTTTTCAGATTTTCAGAATTTAAAATGGCGTAAAGTGTAGTCAGTCTAACAATTCCACATCCCTGCACCTATGAACCAGTTTTCCAAAGTAGATCTATAGTTAACAACTAAGTGGAGCCTTGAACCTGATGCCCTCTTCAACACACGTTTATCAAACTTAATAAATACATTAAAATAATCAAATGTAACTCATTTAGAAATTCAATCTCGTCATACATAACATAAACATCAAACACTAATTGCATTGTATACATTTAAAGGGTGTTTTCTACTGTGCAGTCAACAAAACATACAACCAAGATGTGCTAATCTCAACTAGCACCACTACTGAGACTAAAAGCAAGGTTCGAACAACTTTCTAATGATCAAATTCAAGCAATTTCAAGTTATACTTTCAGGTTTTTTCCAGCACCTTACAAGTGGATGAAACTACTTATATTTACAACTGAACACCCTACATGTTCTCAACCAGCGCCTCTGGGTTACAGTTTCAAGCATTTTCAAGCCCTTCGTCCAAAATTCAAACCTTGAAAAAAACACACAATTAATTTCAAGCATTTTCAATGATTTCAAGCATCTATACAGACCCTACAAATACTACTACTATTACTAAATGCTGATAAATTTTCTCCCAGCTGATCTACATAACATAAGTTGTCTAAAACACGTATTTTAGATCATCGCGTTGTAAAAGTTTAAAAGTGAAAGCATGTTTGCCGTAGTTTATGGGGCTGTGTGAGACGCATTTACCAAGCGAGGAATGCATTTTCTACCATTATTGAGTTGCATTTCGAAAAGTCAAAGTGTCACTGTTTATATTTAATGGTAAACTTATGATTACCTTGTAAATTAGCTTTGTTCATTAGCATGTAGCGCTACATACATTTAGAGCTACTGTTAAATCCCCAGACAGCTTGAACGCCTCACGGTCCACTGTACACCTCAGTCCATCTGTCTGCTCTGCTGTAGATCAAGTATTTTAACCAGTTCTGGAGAAATTGGACTGAAGACAAGCTTTGAGCCTTCTTGGAGTATGTTTTGCTGTAAACATAGCAAATAGCAGAGGGCACAGTGCTCTCGTGTGATGATAATTGCGATTATCTCGATGAATGATCACAATAATAAAAAATTGCCACAATCAATTAATCTTTTTCATTCATTCATTCATTTTCTACCGCTTATTCCCGTTAGGGTGACTGGAGCCTATCCCAGCAACTTTGAGCCGTAGGCGGGGTACTCCCTGGACAGGGGCCAGCTTGTCGCAGGGCTGACTGAATGAATGAATATTTACTGTTTTTATAGCGATTAGTGATATAATCGTTTATTGTCACACCCCTAATGTAGATTATTTCACTACCACCTCCACTACAACTACTACTACTACTACAACTACCACCACTACTACTAGTAAAGTGTCTAAGGTATATCTCTAATAATTGGGTCAAAATACAAACCCAAGGAGTATAAGTTAAAAATAAACTACCAACCGGTATGTAGACCATTTTAATATTATTATCACTACTACTACTACTACTACAACTACTACTACTACTACTACTACTACTAGCTGGTAAATCCCAGCTGAGGTAAACTTTATGTAAATGTCTGATAAATAGGTTTGCCAAAATACACACCAAAACTAGATCCTTGGACCATATTTCTTTTTACTACTATACTACTTCCACTACTAATGGGTACCTGACGTGACTTGAACTTTTTTGGTCATCAGTTAAAAAGATATTTTAATGTTTTTCCTCCCTCAAAATTATATCAGCAGCCGAAAAATAGGGAATATTATTTAATATACACAGTTTTAAAAAGAGGTTGTGTGTTATTTTTTGGATATTAACAATAACCTGTAAAATGTCCTGTGGTGTGACTGTAACATTTTCAAAATACAGAATACAAACATTTCCAAAATAAGTCACCAGTGTCTGGGACAGTTCATGAAGTTTTTGGCATTATGTTAAACTTTACTAAAACAACACTTTTGTCTGAACTTGTATCCTACATTAATAATAAAAATAAGTTTAATCTTGTAATCAAAACTGTGTCCTGTGGTATGACATGAAAGATCCGGTATTTACACAGGCAGTTGCAACAAAACCTACATGAAGCCCATCTATTATTTATAGCCCTGAGAGACCTCAGGAGTGAAGGCTGTGAGCCAAAGGTCAAAGGGAAACGTTATTTTATTATTTATTTTAGTAAAATTCTAATTTTCTCAGAAACTGTTAATATGTCCTGCGGTGTGATAGTTGTATTTTTCACAAAATAAAATTCTGATGTTAAAAAATATTTTCTTAGGATGAGACAGGAATGTATTTAGCACAACAGATATGTTAAATAGTTTATGAAAATATTTCAAAAGGTCAAATGAATGTCCTGCGGTGTGACAATGTTAACACATGTAGAAATAAGAGTTAACTTAAAATTATCAATCACTGCGTAAAGCTTTTTTTTTTACACTTTTTATAAAACTGATTTGTATTTGAATTTTCTATTTAATATTTTTTATATTTTAATTCAAAATTGTGTCACACCGCAGGACAAAAAGGGTGTTACACCTCCAAACGATAAGTATCCAAAAACAGAATGCTAGCTTCAATCAATAATGTATATTTCTAATTGGGTTAAAATACAAAACAGAACAGTCTCAGTATTTCTAAATATTAGTAAACTGCATAACAATGCCAAAGAACAAAATGCAAACCAAAATGGCATAAGTATAATAAACCAGCCAGTAATAACATGTAAGAACATGGAATAAAGCCTTTTATTACTAGTAGCACCACTACTACTAGTACCACAAAATGATGGTAAAGTTTTATAAACCAGAAAGCAATTACCAATGTGAGCACAGACTTTTTGCCTATCACTACACTACTACTACTACTAAAAATCTTATAAATCTTCGAGTAGCTCTCAAACTATCAATAACGTATACATACAAATTGAATTGAGAGGCACCAAAAATAAATAATTAGACCATATTTCTTATTACCACTACAACTGAATGCTAGTAAATCTTCTCCCAGTTGAGTAGTATCAAGCTTTACATTACAACCATTTCTTATGACACTAAATGCTGGTAAATCTTCTCCTATAGCTGAGATTAACAACATAATAATGCCTGAAAAAATAGATGAGCCAAAATACAAACCAAATTTGAGACACTAAAAATAGATCCTTGGACCATTTTTCTTTGTCCTAGAAGGGGGAGGAAGAGCTAGAGAACTCGGGCGTAGTAGCAGTACTAGTAATAGTAACAACAGCCGTCTTAGTGTACAGTCGATGGTTTACAACCCCCCTCCTCACGTGAACCTAACAAACCTAATAACCCCAGCCCACAGCCAACCAGCAGCTTGTACACTTCAAGGGCGACACATATTACAGCTCTGCACATAAGGAACAGATCATGGTATGTCCTATGTAAACCATGAAAACAGGTTCAACGACTAAACAAGAATTTGCATTAATAGGACTAAGATAAGTGGGTTAATGTCTATAATGCAGGATTTGTGATAGTCAATATGTAACCAATAAAATATATACATTTTTATGCAGTAAACAAAGTGATAATTTAAATGACAAAACAAAAAATGTGCATGGTTAGCTGTGAAAAAAATACAGGTTAATAACTATAAAAACACTATTGGTAATAAGCAACTAGTGAAATATATTAAAAGCTATATAAATGTATTAAAGTATTTAAATGCACCGGTTCAACAATAAAACAAAAACACTCGAAAACAGCAGCAAAATACACAGATAACGTCAATAATACTCTTTCTATAATTATAATTTAAAAACGTAAGCACTATAATGTGTAGCAATGCAGGCGTACGTAGCGCTGAGGTCCCATTGGTTCAAAACCGAGTATTTTTTAGTAATTTATTTATCATTAAAAGTATTTAAGGGCCAAGGACCAAAACTGGCTGTTATATAGCTAACATTTTTAGAGAAATAAATTGATCGGTTTAAAACTTGCTTACAAAGCCGTGAGAGTAGATAAGAAGAAGACATTTTTCACACTTGAAGAGGCTAAATAAACAAATACGCTAATGATGTGTTAGCTCATACGTGAAAATTGTTTATTCCCATAGTGACGATATATTTTTGAGCGAATAATCTTGTCATGAAAGTCCAATCTATCTCTTTTTGGACCTCGTATTTCTAAAAATCCGACGTGCACTGTGTTCTGCACGTACGCAATGAACACAATACGAGTAACAACAATAGCATATAGTTAAACTGGTTAAAACTGGCTTGGTTTACGCTACTGTAATCGTAAATAATGCAAGGCAATTCTGCGTTTACGAACAATACGTAACACTTTATTTCTAGTCCTTTGCTTTACTGTAAACCCCCGCGGAATAACATATTATTACGTTATAGAGCTAACAGTAGTAGCCACAGCAGCGTGTACTCATCATGTCCATGCCCACTCATTCAACCACTCCGCGAGATTACGGACATAAAACTGCGAAAATATCAGGCCAAATATGTTACAAAGCGTGCTAAGATGTTGTAGAAGACAGGCATAAAGTTGTATTTGTTTACATCCAACATTCATTGTAAACAGGGGCCGAGGGCGAGGTGGTTAGCTAGCAAGAACAGCTAACAACGAGACAAAAGTATGTTTATTAACTTTAATTTTACCTTTTGAGCGCTGTAGATGTCTCCGTATCGATTCCCCCGCTTAAAATATATCCAGTCGATTCTAGGTTTGCGTGCAATTTCTATTAATTCAGTAAAATCCTAGCCACGTCGCTAAAAATCACTGAATTTCTGCGCGCACGACACATTCATGCAACGTGAGACCGGCACACACTGACTCCGCCCTTTGCGCGTTGATTGGTCCGACTTCATTTTCAGGAGCGTCCCGATTGGTTGAAATCGTGACAGTGGGTGGAGCTCGGCGAGGCGGTTTATCAGTGGTTCACGTGGATTTACATGTTACACAACACAGCGACAACACAAGCGCGGCCTGGGTCCGGACTGCGCCAGCACTGACTCACTACAGCCCCGCAGGAGTTAGCTCACGGCCCGCTGAAAGAACCAGAGGCAGCCGCTGAAGGGGTCCGGCCTCCGGGGGCCAACATTATACTACTACTATACAGTATTATACTACTACTACACAGGATTATACTACTACTATACAGTATTATAAAACTACTATACAGTTTTATAGAATTATACTACTACTATACAGTATTATAGCATTGCATCACATTATCGATAGTTTGTTTGGTTTAAGAACTTCCAATAATTTTTTCTGATTCATTGACTTGACTAAAAGATAGGTTTGACTTTAGAGTACAGAATCTACTACTACTACTACTGCTGCTGCTGAGGTGGCAGTACTGAAGTAAAAGTTTAAGAACCACTGTTCTAGAACAGTGGTTCTTAAACTATGGTACGGGTATGCGGGCTACTTCTGGTGGTAGGCTTTGCAGTTCAACTTTTAGTCCTGATTTAGTTTAATTTAGAGACAGTTTTATTCCTGTTTTTGTTCTGCTTTAGTCAGGGATGGTCGTGGTTTAGCCCTAGTCTTGGTTTAGTTAGGTGGCAGTCAGTTTAGACCTGGTATAGTCTTGATTTAGGCTAATTTTATCCCATTATTAAAACTGGTACTTTGAAAGCCAGAGGTTTTCTACGATGATGCGAAAAGTTTTGAGAACCACTGTTTTAGAAAAAAGTAGTATTAAAAAAAACAATTGAAGTAGAATGTACTTTTGACAGTACAGTACAGAATCTACAACAGCTGCTACTACTTTTACTATTACTACTATTACGGAACCTGTGGTGCCAGTACTTCCTACTTTGCCAAAGTACTTTTACTAATTTAGAGATAAATACTTTGGGTTTAAATAACACTGTTCACCTAACTTAACTCAGGTAAAAGCATGTTTAAAAAGCGTGCAAGTAAAATGATCTAGTTCATTTCACCACTGGTTACATCGATAACTTCTTGATAACTCAATCTAATCATTGCATACTCAGCAAAACACTGTGTAAACCGCCCCCGAAAACACATTTCGGGAGTACATGTGTTCAGAGGAGTTATATTATACTTTCATTCAACAGCAGCACATTTCACAACATTTAAAAACATTATCTGACTGAAAGAAAACATTTTTAAGTACTCTACTGGTGTCATAAAGAAACAGAAGAGATACCAGCAAAGGGCAGCAGAGTGCAGAATGTTGTGGTCTTTTGAACATAATCAGTGAAAAAAAAGCACTTCACTTCCTTTAATTTTTTGTCCTCACAGACATTTTACTACAAAATAAAAAAAAATGTCTGTGAGGGATCAGTAAAAACAGCTGAACAGTTTTTTTCATAAACAAATGAGAGCAGACTGGATGTAGAGGGCTTGTTGTTGATTCGTCAGTGCTTCCTGGAGTGGGCGGGGCTTCGTGCAACTGAGCATTTGAGGGCCTCAGCATACAGGATTACTTACACAAACGTGAATGAAGCAAAACACAACTTTGCATAATATATCCACTTTAAAGAAAATGCACATCAAGTGAAACCTGTGAAGTCTTTATTATTTATTTAACCACAAAACAATGCATATACAATTAGGAACTAAAACTGCACTTATTTTAACCAAATGCATTCCCAGTGAGAAGACTGAAAAAATAGCTTAAAATAGCTATTAAAGCCTATTTTATATGCACAACTTAAGCCCATTGAAATGTGTAGTACAAGTAAAGGAGAAAAACATTACTGTATTAATGCAATGATTAAAATTATACAAAGTTAAAAACCAAAAACAAACTTCATTACATTGGAAATGACAGACATGAAATCATCCAGTGTTAAGAGTTCATCACACTGTCATTGCCTACATTTTCTGTACATCCATGAAGCAGAGCAGCGAGGAGCGTTAACGTGCAGTACTACATATATTACTACATATATTACTACAGCCAGTTTACTTATGTTAGTTTTACAAAGATTAGGTTGGAAATAAAAATACAAGAAGCACTTAGAACAAATCTGCTGTATGTTGATACAAATAAAACATATCTAAAGGCGAGTTTGACCCATGTGACTGAAGGGTCTGGGAAGTGTTAATTCAAGGCACTAAGGCTTTAAATAACTGGTGCTGGAAGTGGATTCTCAACTGGTGGGTCACGGTCCTAAAGTGGGCGAGGGGCATGTGTTTTGAGGTTAAGCTGTAGAGAAGATTATGAAATATCTCCCAACATAATAATAAGAAAACTTTGGATCCCAAGGCCAGATTCCTAGTTGATAATCACTATTAAGTGACTAGTTTCAGGGATTTTCTTAATAGAGTTATATTTTTATTAGGTTAAAAAGATGTTAAGTAGATTCTAAAATATGTAAGAGGTGGACGCAAAGAAGACTTTTGTCTGGTGAAAAACTTTTTTTGCACTTGGGCGTTTATAGACATTTGGTGCAATCTTTTTACATTATTGATATCTGCTTTTAGGCACTTTTTCTATTTAAATGCAACACAGACTTAATCTTTAGCAAGTTGCACTAAAGTCTGCATTCTCAACTGGTGGGTCAGGGCCCATAAGCGGCTCATGGGCATGTTCTTAGCAGGCTGTGGAGTAATTAGCGATTCATCATTTTTGCACTTTTTGCACAGAGGTGTAAATTCTATGGCACATTATAGACATTTGAGGCAATTATTTTAGGGTATAGGCACTTCCCATTTTGTTGGAAGACATACCTCCTAAAGTCCGCAAATTCTCAAATGGTGGGCCAGGGCCCAAAAGTGGCTCATGAGCATGTTCTTAGCAGTTTGTGGAGTGAAGAACTTTTTCCTAAATCTCTCATATTTTTTGCACTTGGGCTGAATTAAAATGACCAACATGTAAACTCTATGGCACATTATGGACATTTTAGGCAATATAGGCACTTACTATTAAATGGGCTTGGTCTTTGCATGTTGTGGAGTGAAAGAAAACTGGACAAAATATATGTGAAACTTTGATTAGGTTAAGCTGGAAACAATATTGTAAAAAATGTAAAATAAAGTGGGTCCCAAGATGACACCAGTTCAAAATCACTATTATTAATAGCTATTGGTTTGGCTGGTTGAAGATTATTAATGAAAATATAAATTTGTTTTTTTTTAAATTGTAGCATTAAAAAAGGCCTACATGTAAATTCTATGGCACATTACAGGCAGTTACTGCACTTACTATTTAAATGCAAAATAAATATAAAAAATGTATAATGTTTACAGTAAAAAAAAAAAAAAAAAAAAAAAAAAGTCTTGTTTTAAATCCAACCAAAATAAGGCACTACAGCTCTACTGTGACTTTTCTCTTAATTGCAGACTCGCACTTAATTTGTAATTTTCCATTATAATGACCACTTTGCCAATTATTTAAATTGGGAAACTTAAAATAGGAAAGAAATCAGTTCAAAAACAGCATATAATTAGAGGCACTTCTCTTAGACTATTACAGACATACAAGACTAATTATTAATATACAAAGAAACCATGAGAATTTACAATAAGCTAGTCCTAGTCCTCAGATTGACTTGTGTATGTGCATTTGTTGTTACGCAGTTAGCCTAAAATGGGTTGTTTTGTTTTTGACGTCTGTAAACCTGAAAGATGCTGAACCATGCGTTTTCATTAATTATCTTTGGCACATTTTGGTGATGCAGCTCAACATAATGTGGCAGGGATTTTAATAATGACAGACTGAGTTAAAGTAGGCTGTACACAAAGCAATCTGGGACTAGGAGAGCCGGCCCCGTGTGGGAGGAGCCTGAGGAGGAGGAGGGGCCCGGTTGGCAGTGATCGTGTGACTGTTGCACGTTGCTCCCAAACGTCTGTCTGCGTTGTCCTGGGGCGAATTTATGAGTAATTCCAAACTGACAAATGAAAAGTGAAATAGTTACCGCAATAAAACTGTGATATCATAGCATAGCTCACTAAAAACAAGGAGGGGGAAGTGTCTCGCCAAGGCCAGGATCGATCCATCAAATATCTCTACATCTCTACTTACTGAGCTACTGCCGCCTCAGTTTATATGATCCTGAATTTCTGTATTCATCAACTGTAAGCCTGAATTATCACAATTAAAATAAATAAATAGATTCTTGAAATATTTAACTCTGTGTGTACTGAAAAATAGATCATGTTTTGAATTGAACAGATGAAAGTTGCGGCTATTATTGTAGCAAAAACATTTGTGTATATATAAATTTGTCTGTAATAAGATGTGTGTGTATTGCAATTTGTGTGTGCATAATATGATTTGTGAGTGTGTAATAAGATTTTTGTGAGCGTATTACGATTTGTGTATTACAATTTGTGCGTAAAATGATTACGCACACACAAACCATAACACACAAATCATGATACACACTCACAAAACTTGATACGCACACATCTTAATACCGACAAATCGTAATACACACTCACAAAACTTGATACGCGCACATCTTAATACCGACAAATCGTAATACACACTCACAAAACTTGATACGCACACATCTTAATACCGACAAATCGTAATACACACTCACAAAACTTGATACGCACACATCTTAATACCGACAAATCGTAATACACACTCACAAAACTTGATACGCACACATCTTAATACCGACAAATCGTAATACACACTCACAAAACTTGATACGCACACATCTTAATACCGACAAATCGTAATACACACTCACAAAACTTGATACGCACACATCTTAATACCGACAAATCGTAATACACACTCACAAAACTTGATACACACACACATCTTAATACCGACAAATCGTAATACACACTCAAAAAACTTGATACACACACATCTTAATACCGACAAATCGTAATACACACTCACAAAACTTGATACGCACACATCTTAATACCGACAAATCGTAATACACACTCACAAAACTTGATACACACACACATCTTAATACCGACAAATCGTAATACACACTCACAAAACTTGACACGCACACATCTTAATACCGACAAATCGCAATATGCACACACAATTTTCAATACGCACACACAAATCTAATTACACATGCACATTCTTTTTGCTACAATAATAGAAAGAAATTCCATAGTATTTTTATTTTTTTTTAATTTTGTGTGTGTCTGAATGTTAAAATGCACTAAAATAAACTTCTGTGTGTCTTATACTCTACTGCTTTTCAAAAAAAATGTCCTAAATAAAATGGATTTATTATGAAACAATTATCCCCATTTAGTGCCAGTTTAGGTAATATTATAGTCATTCTATTGTAATTTTTTTCTTGTTTTCCCTTGTGTTAAATACTGCACGGAATATCTTGCTTATACTAACATTTTAACAGTTAACGCCGTAGCATATACCAGAAAACGGGGAGAGGGTTTTATCTTAAACTGATGATGATGCATTTGCAGGTGGTTTTGTTAGTCGTCTGCTTTTTCCTTTATAGATTTTACATAACGTCAGAGCAGGGCTAAAGAGCGACATGTGACTCTAAAAACCATAGGCTGCAAATATCTGCACTATGAGGACATGGATGACATTAAAAATACAATGTAAAATTAATCTGGTGAGACTTACTGATAATGACGATGATAATGATCAATATTACAACTATCAGGATGGCCCACATCTGTAAGAGAGGACAGGGACTGAAATCAGTAACATATAATACATTTAGGGCAACTTAAAAGTAGAAAATATTAAATACTCTCCATACAATGTTTACTGTTAATATTTTGGTAATTTTTAGTTGATCACATTCTATAGATTATTGTATTTCTCTTTAGTTATATGTGGTGTGGTAGTCTGTTTAGTTGATTGTTGCAAATGCGCCGACTCCCAAAACAAATTATGTTTCAATTTTAATGGCAATTTCTGTGACATAAGGCTGCTATAACAAGCTTCTCTTTCATAGAAGCAGTGCACCTGGTTTGCGATATGTAACTGTACAATCTCACGTGAATATGTCTCATGAATACATGCTACACTCAATGGCCACTTGACCTTGTTTGTAACGTGGTTGCGTTACCGTTGCCTTACAATCATCTGGAACCAATCTGGCCATTTTCACCCCAGAACGACTGCTCACCGGATATTTTCTCTGTTTGGTACCATTCTCTGTAAACCCAGAGACGGTTGTGTGTGAAAATCCCAGTAGTTCAGCAGTTTCTCAAACACTCAGAGCCCGTTTACACAACAACGCTGGCCAGGAAAAGGCAACAGTAATGCCGCCTCCAATTTGCGCCCATACAAATGCCCTCGAGGTGTGAAAAAACAGTAGGCGTGAAAACCCTGAGAGGCCAGCAAACAGCGCTGTTCTCTCTGCTGACAAAGTCACCACCACAGAAGAAGACACAGCTTAAATCCTTACACTACAACTAAGGCTGTGCCAAAAATCGAATTTAAAGTTGAATCGTGATTAAGTATAGGGTTGATCTCGATGATAAGCCAAGAGCCCTTTAATTTGATAAGGACAAGTCTTCCAGGGAGTGCAGCAGCAGAAAACAGAGAAGCTGAGGAGCGCACGGATGCCGTTACCGACCAGGGAGAACAGTGGAGTTTAGAGGAATAACCACCTAAAAGGTACTGCGCATTAAAAAAACAAAACAACTAAATTAAAAAACAAGCAACGACAGCACTGTGTCTGCAGCAACAACGCTAATAGAGGAGCTAAGCTAACGTTAGCGTTTGCAGCAACTCAACTACATTTTTACAGTTATTACTGTATAAAAACTAAAACTTACAATCAAAGACTTTTCATTAAATCTCCCACTTTTCTATTACAATAAAATCTAAATCTATGTTTGAATCAAAGCCATAATTATTAGTTTTTATTTGTAAACATAAAATCGAATAAAAAATTGAGATGGACCAATAGGAAGAAAAAAATCATGATTACATTTTTTGCCATATCTAACATTTTTAGCCCTAACTACCACTTTTACATCTTGTGGTCTTCCTGGCCAGAGATAATAAACTCTGATGCTATGTCTCTGGTACAATATTCTCCAATTCACAGCGAGTGCGTTGGGTGTGCAGCGTGTATCCCACAACAGCCAGCGGAGTTCATGAGAGAGTAGAGAGTTTAAGCTGAAGTTACGAGTTCAGGCGATAACAACCATGTTCAGACAGCTACATGTAAACAAAAGCCACGCTTGCCTGTCTGACTTCCTGTCTGGCTCGGTTCAGAGATGGAGAACTGGAGACTTGGGACTTGACTCGAACTTAAGCCCCAGTGACTCATGAGTCATTTTGAGGAACTCAGACTTCTCTCCTCTCACAAACCTGGAGTGGGACTTTTGAATTGTGTTGCACCCTCATAAGTACAACAATTTGGTGACTCGCCTCCGCCTTGGATTTGATTTGGGCTCTGCTTGAACTTGAAAACTGGTGACTCAACAACACTGGCTCAGTTTGAACTTCTTTAGGTTTTTCTCCCCAACACCTCTCATGCCTAAATGAGTTAGTGCCATGATATTTTTGCATTAGGAAGCATAAGAACAGGCGTACCTAATAAAGTGAGAGAACCTTTGCCCTGAAAAGTTAAGTGTTAGTGTTGCTTTATCTGGCAAATGTTACTGAATAAGAAAGCTCTATATGGGACCTTGCAGTTCTTCCACCAGTATTTCCTCTTGAGTTTGGCGGCGCTGGTCTCGAACTGAGAAGCCCCGGCCTGGAGTGCGTCTGCTCGGTCGTCCAGCTCTGAAAGCTTCTGGTCTCTCTCCAGAACTTTGTCTACGTTCACTCGCATTATGTCCACCACCTATAGGAGAAAACACACGGGAGACACATCAATAGGATGTTTTCATAATTTTACACAACGCAATCCATCGAAGTCAAAGGCATGTTTGTTTAACCTTTCGAAGAAGAGACGTCTTGTCCAGACAAATGTTTAAGGGATAAACTTGTGCTGACAGAAACAGGATTTTTGTTTTGCATTTTGGTCGCATTTAAAGATTAAAGCTGCTTTAATGACAAGTGCTAATTGTATTCCATTGTCAAAAGACACAAGCCGCTAAATGTGTGGTCTCTTTTTAAACACTGCTTTGTGTTGTTTGGACAATAAAAAGATAATCTTCTCCAGCTGAAGTGAAGGAAAGAAACTTGTTTTGTCTTGTTCTGTAGACAGTCCTATTCCTTAAAAAAACAAGCCAAATACTTTTTTTAAAAAATGTTAAAAGTGCCTTGAATAACATCTGTCACAAAGGGATTTGTTCTGCGCATGCATTAACCAGAAGAGCAGCAGAAACTGAAATATTCCTCTTTACATGGTAAAAGCATATTCTAATTAAGGCTGCGTTTTAAGCAAGTCTCTAAAATGTAGAAATCTATTGGAGCTCAATTAATTAATTCTTTAGAGAGTTGGGAATAAACTGATTAAACAACCTTTTGAAATAATATACACTTCTCAAAATGCATTTAATAGCACCAATAAGTGCACAGTTTATTTAAATACTATTTATAATATTTTTTTATACAGGGTAGTTCTAGGTTGTGCCAAGTGAAATTTAAGACCTTTTTAAGACTTTTTAATGATGTTTAGATGTAAATTCAATGTCAGTGTCCTCAATAACAGAATAATAATCTGTATGAAATTTAGAGGAATTGAGGAATTTTCTATACATAACATAGAAATTTTAAAAGTCCAATACAGATGAAATAACCACAGTGCCACATTAAAAAATATAAATAAAACCAAATCATAAACTTCATTGATAGTTTATTCAATAAATAAATTATAGATACTGTTATTGGATTCAGAGTTTTTTGTGATTTTTAGGTATGGGTACCATTACATGATACTTTTGTGGCATCAAAAAAAAAAAAAAGTTACAATAAGACTGTTATCAATTTTTTTTTTTAGATGCCAAGTTTCAATACCTAGTGGAACCTTTAACGTTCCTTTGTATGAATGAAATCAATAACAGAATAAATCACACAAATTACTTTTATTCAATATTATTGTGTTTTATGATTGTAGAAGATGAATTAACTAACCATAGGCATCAGAAAAAGTATCGCTCAGGTACCAGTTTCAAAAACCAGGTATCATTAAAAACTGTAAACCCAGCCCTAGTGATATCATTACTATTTTACTGTAACAATTTTATTTCTAAGAGCAAAGTAAAAGAAAAACCTGTTTGGCTCAATAACATTTCCCCAGTCACATTGTATCACAGTAGTCTCTTCAGTAATGCCCCACATGTTCCACTGATCTACAAACGCCTCCCCCTCCTCCCTCCCCTCTCGCTCCTCTGTGTGTGTTAGGCCCATGCTGCTCTTGCATAACCACAGAGATTATATAAAGCCCTTGCAGCCAATTGGGATCCTCCAGTGGCGCTCTGCAGGTTAAAGTCCCTCTGTGGGCGGAGCTAAAAACGTAGTAGTGTAAAAAAAAAAAAAAAAAGCCTCGAATGGAAAGCAGAGCAGTGGAAGTAGGATTAAGCTGACGTCAGGGTGTGTGGGTGGTGGGGGTCAAGTATCGGCGGACATCTTTTTTTTTTTTCTTCTTTTTTTCCCCGTAATGCCAGAGGGTTATGCAAGTCTGACATCATGGTCGATGTGGGAGATGGAGATGACAGACAGTGAGAGGAGCAGAGTTCAGTAGAAACATAACGACTGAAACCAGACAAATGCTAAATATAATGCTAATTTGCTAATGCTAAAAATAAAAATAGAAATCCAGGCAAGCTCAATGTGGTAATTAAGGCTTAAATAGACAGAGATTAAAGAGTCGGGGCATAAACATTTGTGCAAAAGAAAGGAGAGTAATTTTGGTGCTTGTAAACAACACGAGTTAACTTTTAGGTGATGTAAGCTAAGCAGGCTGCAATATATTTTCCCAAGAGTGAATTAGCACTGGCAACTTTAAACTGCAACTTATGCATAAACAAGACGCAACTGCAGGACTACAGGTGCGTTATGTCATTCCCAGGTAAGGCACTGTACCATTAAACGTTACCTTTATGGTATCATAAGTAGAGCCTGACCGATCTATCGGCCGATGTAACCTATGAAAAAAATGATCAGCTATCGGCCGAAATCTGGCTGATATCCACCAATATCAACAGTACTATTTTTACTGTGTGTTGGAGTATACGGCTGGAATATACGGAGCCCCTAAGGGGACATGAATGAATTTTAAAAATTTAAAGACTTTCTCGTGCTCCTGAGAAAGTAACTCGTGAGCACGAGAAAGTAACTCGTGAGCACGAGAAAGTAACTCGTGAGCACGAGAAAGTAACTCGTGAGCACGAGAAAGTAACTCGTGAGCACGAGAAAGTAACTCGTGAGCACGAGAATGTAACTCGTGAGCACGAGAATGTAAGTCGAGCGCACAAGATAGGATCCCGGGATCTTGAGAAAGAGCGACGTGCGTGTGTGACATATGTTGGACGTCAGGTCTTGTTAACGATCCTTGGCCTACATGAGTCAGAGGTTCCTGTCACTTTAAGAGCCCTCCCTCCCTGCAGGCCCAGCTGCTGACACGCCCCTTCAGTACCCTTCACAACATGTGCTGCTGCAACCATTTGGGTCTGTTTTTGATGCAGGAACAAGATTAAAACATGGTAGAAAGCTCAGAAAAGCTGATTTTGCATAATAGGGCCCCCTTAAAAATATTACTTTAAAACACTTTTTAGCCAACAGTCACTGTCTTTTGTAATGTTTTTACAGAAATTAATGGAGAAAAACATCACAAAGTCTTTTGAACAGAGGTAAGTTCTATAGTTCTAACCCTAATGTGCAAATGAAAACTGACTGGCTGTAGCTACATGTGTGTAATGTCAGTGCCTGGGTGCAGAACATTAGGTAGTTGGAAAATAGGTAGGTAACAGGTAATAAGTATTCCAGTTTTACCTGTTTACACCTGACAAACGTGTTCACTGAATTTAGAAAGCATAAAAAATAAATTGCTGTTTAATTATTTTTAATTATTTATTAATTAGTTCATTTATCTTATTCATGGTACTGGAGTCTATTCTAGTAACTTTGGGCCTTAGTTACTACAGATTTGACAATTTCTTTCACTAATACAGTATGCAACCCTTGTATTATTACTTTTGTATAAAACTCTTAGGAATCGGAAATGAACCTCCTCCACAAAATCTAAAAAAAGGCTTCTTTGTGGATTTTTGCCTTTACAAATCTATTCATTATGAAACATGTTTATCATCAGACAGAAACACGGCTATTTTAATTACTTTTCAACTAATTTTTGGCCTTTTCTTCAGCACTTATTGGTCATTTTTAGTGCTAATGGATCTTTTCTGGTGTTACCTTGACTTTTGTGTAACTGTAATTTTTATAAGTACTATTTTTGTGCCATTTAGTTTACTTTTCTTTTTCTAAATCAGAAATCTTACCAGGACTAAACCAAAACTAAATACAATACAAAACCACGTGCTACACCAGGACTAGACCCCTGGATCATTTAAGCCAGAGACACAGAGCCAACCCTGGAAAAACCCAACTTAACCAGGAAGTGTTTAAAAGTTCAAGATCAATGTCTTGTCTATGTATAGCCTATAGCAACACACAGCAGTAAGCTAGCAAATGAGGTGAGTAATACAACTGGTTTTCTGACGGCAAGACTAGAAGAAGGGAGGGGAGTTTGTCCTGGGACTTAGGGTCAATGGGTGCAAAACTACGCCTTGCTCTGGTTTGGTTTTTGTATGGGGAGTGTCCTCTTGTAGGTTCTGCCCATTAAAACAGCTCAGTATTACTCAGTTTACTTGCTAAATTTGATTTCTATAGCTCAGTAAATGAATGTGTCTGATAAAATGTGACAATGTAATAAACCAACTTGCACAGCTGTTGTTCAGACCTGTACGGTCATGTGTCACAACAACTCAACACTGCCCCCTACAGACATACAGCCCTCACTGTGCTCAGGGCTGTACTGTATTTTACCAGCTAATAATAATAAACTAGTTTAACATATCCTAGGTACTGCCCCATAAGCTTTCTAGGAGTCTTAAAGAGTAAAATAAAATCTGCAGAAAAATCGAGCTGCATAAAATCTATATTTTTCAATGTGCAATAGAAAATGGCCTCACAGCCCAGCTCTGTGCAGTGTATGGTTCAGAGTGGTCCTGGGACAGATACAACAGTCTCTGCAGCTCTTTCAGGGTCACCTTATTGTTCCCTCTCTGATTAATACACTCCTCGCCTGGTTTGTGAGTTTTAGATGGTGGTCTCTAGGCAGGTTTGTTCCTGTTTTTTACATGTTGTAATGATGAATTAAATTGTGTTTGTGGCATTGTGACAACTGAACTGCAGACAGGTTGAGGTTTTCTATCTGTTTCTGTGACTGCTGAGGATAAATCACACCACCATTTAGGGGCCTCTTTAAAAAGGGGGTGAATACTTCTGCACACTCAAGTTTTCTGTTTTCCTGTGATATTTCTTATTTGCATCACAATAAAAAAACATATTTCATCTTTATAGTTGTGGTTATGTGATGTAAAGTGCCTGACGTAAACCTCCCAATGATCCATTTAAACTCCTGGACATAAGGCAACAATAAAATAAAAATGCTAAGGGGGCAAATACTTTTTATAGGGAGTGTATTTAAATGAACATACTGTAGGCTGTAGCCATTGTTTTATTACATAATTATGTCCTTGGGCTTTGCCTTGAGTGTCTGCAGCACTGATGTATGATAGAGGCGGGGCTTTTGGCATGGTGGCTGCCATGTCTGCATCAGCTGTGCCTGCAGAAGACGGAAGTTGTACATTTTCCATGGGAATGAATGGGATTATATGAGAATTGATGGGGAAAAAATGGAAATTTACACAACTGGAGGCTGTCCTCTAACAGTGGAAATACAGTAATTGGACACTGACACAAGTTGTTATTTTATCTGTTCACCAAAACATATTCAAAATACAGTTATATAGTTAATATGGGCTTAAAGTGCAGACTGTAATCTGAGGTATTCACGTCCAAATCAGAGGAAGGGTTTAGAAGTCACAGCTCTTTAATACATAACTGTCTGTACTGTACCATAACAACCAGATTTAATTCAAATAAACTTGAAATTCTGCTGTTCTTCAATCGTTACTGCCTCTGAGACTAAGTGGATCAGAGGCCCTCACACCTGTAGCATCAACCAACATCAGCTGCATCTGAGCACAGCTGGGCACTTGAGGGGAACACACAGAGTTCACAAAAGATGCACAACTGCAGGAGTGGAAAAACTGTTGACCATCCGGGTAAACCTAAGGCCTGACACAGAAGCATCATCAACAGGGCTGGACAGTAACTCTGAAGAGGAGGAAGAGGATGTAGAGGAGGTGTAGATGGAAGATGAGGCTGAGAGATGAGGCTACTAAGACCTGAATAAGTTTAGCAGCAAAGCAGAACTTGGGCTTCATTTTACTTTTTGACGGGTTAGAAGGGTTAATATTTTACTCAAAGTACACATTTTATTTATTTATTTTAGCTGTATATGTTAACCAGGACTGTATAGCTGTATGTGGTATTGAGCATGTTCATGAGTCTGTAAGACAAGGTGAGAGGCTTAAGAAGCTCCTACAGAGAAAATCCTTCTGGATCGATGCTCTCAAAGCTACACAATATCCAGGTCTGACTGGGGAACTTGATTTTCCCCCTTTCTCTAGCTAATAGCTTTCCTCATTTAATTACTTTATGTATATTTTTGTATAAAGTATATTAGATTGAAAATTTATTATGATGTATAGTAAAGAAAATTAGTCTTAATCTTTTTAAGTAATGAGCTGTCTGTTTACTGGCTTACATCATGTACCAGGAGACTGAGAGCCAGTCCCTTCTGTGCATGTGACCAAGGCCAGGTTCAAAAGCTGCATCCTGGCAGCCATCTGGAGTTTGCCCTGATGAAGGCCTAAGAGCCAAAACACATTGGCACTGTTTTAATTAACAAGCCATGTGATAATAAAGGCTTTTTTAATAATTCCTATCTTTTTGAGCGCCTCAGTTTCCTGCTTTTTTACAAGTGTTGATGCTGATCCCTACACTGAAGAGCACATCATTTTAATAAACTCATCACATCCAAGTAGCGCTCTTGCATGCTATGCTTTGATGTACACATTTTATTGTTCAAAAAAAGAATCCACTGCTCATTAACATGTTTCAATAATTTCAAATTTTCCCATCCTAATTTCTAAAGTTTACAAAAATCTCTTTTACATATTCCGACACTTTACAGACACAGCTCAGCCCCACCAGTGTGTGACTCTGGAGTGAATGAATAATGGACGGATGTAAAGCAGTTCGAGTGTTTATAACTCCATCCCATTATTAGTATAGTGTGTGACTGTGAACCCATGTTTTTTTAGGAAAAAGAGTATTTCAAATATGGCAGAAATAGGTTGATTGTGTTTTTTTTTTTTACCTCATCGACTTGGGCCTGGGTCTGCTGGAGGCGTCTGTTGCTGGACGCTGCAGCGGGGTTTTCTGGAGCTGGAGCAGACCTGAGGGAGAGGGAGGAAACATTTAAAATCTAGAAGCACTAAGAGAGGAAACAAATGCACAATGAACTCCAAGCCAAGGCATTGTCCCTATCTCACAATGGTAAAGATATAGTGCCCAGACCTGGACTCAGAGCAGAGCACGGTCCATTTTATCTCACAATGGTAAAGAATTAACAAGTATTTTGTTTCTTTACTGACCCCTGGTGGCTGAGGCTTGTATCACTGACCCTATGTCACAGTGGTACAAAATTATTTAAAAATACAAGATCCAGACGGTGCTCCAGATTCACTCCAAAAAAATAAATATCTTCCTTGGCCCATGACCTTTCCTGAAAATGTCACTATTATCCTGCCACTACTTTTCCTGCTAACAAACAAACAAACAAACCCACAAAGCCATACAGGTAAAAATGGCTTTGTTTCTCAAGGTGCATCAGTGCAGCTCGTGAAAAAGGAACTAAAGTTATTAGGGGTGTAATGTAGGGCTGAATGATTTAGAAAAAAAATATCTAATTGCGATATTTCTTACAGATATTGTGGTTGCAATGAGATTTGCAATATGTTGTAAAATTAATGTTCAGTTGATAGTTTACATTTTAAGCATGTGATGGAGCATTGACACTTGAGTTAGGACGGAAATATTCACTGCTAAACTCCAAGGAATCACATGCCTTTCAGTCTGTAAAGCTGTAAACAAAGCTTTAGCACAGTTTATACACATTCAAACCCTGTGGGCATGGGACATTTTGTTCTCTGCAGTGGACATTACATCACCTGAAATAATTGCAGCCTTTGGGATTTGCTAATTGTGACAATTTAAATTGCAATTTTGATTCAATTAATTGTGCAGCCCAAGTGTATGATACAGTTACTATATCAATATATTTTTTTTATTCCTACAATACAAATATATTGACATGCATCACCTTGTATCACATCGTACCGTGTTCTAGGCTGTGCTTAGTGATATACATGGAAGCCATAACATAGAAAATATTGATATTAGAAATTTGTATGCTGAAAAAAAAACTGATTTAATTAAATAAAACTTTTCTTCACTCTCCGTCAGTACTTGATTTGAGAGTGAACTTTTATGATTTTTGGCCAAAGTTTGTGTCGACTGTATAAATATGAAGGCGTTGAATCGTATTGTTTTAAATCAGCCGATATTCTTGAATCGGATCGAAACAATTCTAAACTACATGTACTGTTACAAGAACGTGTTGTTACACCCCTAATAATTTGTAAATATTGTATAATGTCAATTTCTTGTTTTAACTGTGTTATGTTAGTTTTTGTATCGGGATTATTGTTCTGGTGTGCTGTATTTCATGCTGCTGCCTCTTGGCCAGGTCGTCGTTGGAAATGAGAATTGGTTCTCAGTCGACCTATCTGGTTAAATAAAGGTTAAATAAATAAATAAAAAATGCAAAAATTAATGCTGTTAATGGCAAAGTATATTAAAAACTTTATATAATTTTGGAGCAGGACTCGATGGTAAAAAGATATTGTATCTCAATGGGAACTTCCTGGCTAAATAATGTTAAGTAATCAAATATAATTTATACACATTACGTTTGAAAATGTGATGTTCGAGGTCACCCACATCATTAGCACAATCATAAAGCACTGCTGTACAAAAAGTCTTGTTAGAACTATAAGCCTAATATAACATGACCAAAATAACAATAACACTGCATAATTTAAATCTATAAAGTAAATCCCATAAGTGCCTGTGTAAGTAGCTCATATCTGACATTAGTATGTGCAGCTGCTAAGAACAAAAGCTCACTCCGCCCAATATTTAAACAGCTGCCTCTGGTTCCAGGCCGTCAGAAAAGGGTGGGACTAGACTTGGATCTATATTGAGTTATTGAGCTGTTAAAATCAGGGCCACGTTATGTCACTCAGACAGAAGGAAAAGCCAAGTTGTGAGAGAATAAATCATCAGTTCCACATAAATAAGTTCATTAAAACTGGTTGTGCATTCCTTGTCCAAGCCGTTTACTAAACAGTGGATATTTACTGCCACCGTCTGACTAAAGACATCATTGCTTCACTGTGATTTCATCTGCCTCCTATCTGAGCTGGTGAAGTAAATATATGTACTAACTACTCACGCTCTGTTATTAACACAGTACTGTTACATAGACAATATTACTCACATGGAAGTAAAAGTAGTCAAGACAATAAGTACTTCAGTAAAATATAAAGATGGATGTAAGGTTACTTGTCTACAAATAACGTTTGAACCTGCACTGCAAACTGATGGAGTGGCAGGAGCTCAGTCGCTCGCCCACTAACCCAAAGGTTGGGGGTTCGATCCCCGTTCCCACCGTTACATACTGTCATTGTGTCCTTAAGCAAGACTCTTAACCCTCCTTGCCCCCAGCATCTGCGCACACTGGTGTATGAATGTGTGAGGGCTAAGAGTGAACGGCTGAATGGTTCCTTGATGTAAAATAGCCATTCCCAAAGTCAAGACTGTTGTGGCCCCCATAAATTTCCGAAAACCCCTCGCAGACCCCCAACTATAGAACTTTGGCTTAAATTAGTTTTAAAGTAAGATTTTAAAACAAACATATAACTCTAATTTCAAATTAGATTTTTTACGTACTTAAAATGTTCATTGACTAATTGTCTTTTTACTTTTGTACGTTTTAGTTAGGGCTGCATGATATGGAGAAAACATGCGATATATGATAACTATGTTGAAAATTGCGATAACGATATTATTGCAATATTTGAAAATAGAGCCTACTTTTCAAACATAGTAAGTTAAATTCAACACATTTCACAAAAATGTAAGTTCCTGTATTTACAAGTCAAAACAGCGACAAAATCAAAACTTACCACAGACTAAACCAGGAATAAAACAAGGCTAAGCTGTGACTAAATTAATTAAATTATCACTAAAACTGGACTTTTTAAACATTTTTATTTAGTCACAACACATGTTCTTTTAAGGCTCTGGTGAAAAATTATTCTTCAGTGTAAATCTCTGTCAGATGGAAGACCACAGCGTTATTGCGATATATTTAGATCCAGCGATACGGATATTGTGTTTGGTGATATTGCGATAACAATTATTTTGCAATATATTGTGCCCTCGTTTTAGTTGTTTTTATGGACCAAAACCATGTGTCTGAACTAACAAATGAATTGAAATTTAAATTGAATTGATATATAGACAGCCTCTGGGGACCCCACTTTGGGAACCACTGATATAAAGCGCTGGGAGTGTCCATAGAGGTAGAAAAGCGCTGTGTGAATGTGACCATTGACCATTTTACTCCTACAACTTGTTTCCATACAACATCTACCACTGCTACCACTGCTACCACTATTGCAACTGCTACTACTACTACACTGTACCTTCTGGTTGTGCTCTGACACAGACCTGGGATTCTCAAACATTTCACACCAAGACCACCTCAGAAAATATTTGGCTTTACAAGAACCATCTTCAACAGACTAAAATTAGCACTGATTAATAAGGACCACACAGGGACTAAACCAGAAGTAAACCAGGACTAAAAAAACTGGACTAACCAAGGACTAAACTAGGACTGCCTCTAGACTAAATGAGAAGTAAACGAGGACTAAACCCGGAATAACCAAGGACTTAACCAGGACTAATCTAGGACTAAACTGGTCTAAACTTTGACTAAAAACCTGGACTATACTTGGATGAAACCAGGACTAACCAAGGACTTAACCAGGACTAATCTAAGAATAAACAAAGATTAAAGCAAAACTAATCTGGGACTAAACTTGGACTAAGCCTGGAGTAAACCAGGATTAAACCAGGACTAAAAGAGGACTAAATCTGGCTCTAAATTAAACTAAACCAAGACTTGAACTGCAAAAGACTCCCGAGTACCACAGTTTGAAAACCCCTGGCATAGTCTTTACACCTGTGCTGATGCAACCCACCCCATTTATCCAGGCTTTGGACTGGCACAGGGAGCACACTGGCTTGTGACCACTGTGGCTGGATTGTAGGAAACTTAGATTAAGAGCCTAATTTCAGTAAAGGTATCTAAATCAGAAATGTTTGAGAGATATATTGAGAAAATTAATAAAAGTGTTGTTACTTTCCACCTCTGTTGATAACACTGAGCTCTCTTCTCTAATAAAATCATATTTATAGCCCACTTTAATTGGCCTTATCTGCCAATACACATGCCACAACAAAGCCCTCAGTAAAGTCACATGACCGCAGCATTAGGCCTGAGTACTGAGGGCTATAAACTGCTGCTGGAGGAATCTCTTAACATTCCTCTTGGATCTGCCCTGTACAAACTCAGGAAGCTGACAGGCCGTTCATTCAGAGACAGACCTCCTCCGCCGGGATCACAAGACCCTCCACAGGCCCAAAGCTGCACGCCCTTTTCCTGCCCTGTATGACTGCAGGGCTGGGGAATGTGGTGTGGAGAGAGAATTAGGCCATGACATGAGATTATCTATGATTCACAAGATATGACATTAATAACTTTAGTTCAGTTTATGTGATACATGCTATTCATTTTTACACAAAAGCTGGATTCGATTCCTCCTTCTGCACAGGATACACCTGTGGGTATATGTAACTAAAAGTATTTAGGCTTAAAATAAGATGAACATCGAAGCTATATTCAAACTAGGGCTGCAACTAATAATTATTTTTGATAATCGATTAATCTGTTATTGTTACGCTTAAACAATGGTTCAGTTATGCAAACTGAAGACATTTAGATCCATAATATATACTCACAAAGATGTTTTTTAATAAAAAAATCACAAAATTGACATTGTGTTTCTGTGGGTTTACTGCTCTGTTTTATTAATAAAATCACTTCTGTCAGCACATGACAATACCCCAGATAGTTATTAATCATTTACTAAATTAGTTGACAATTTTTTTAAAAACTGATTATCTAATCTTTTAGTTGTTGCAGCCCTAACCATCTTTGCAAATCCTCTCAATAGTTAAGCCACCTTTTCGCTGTAAAAGAATAGAAAATAAAATAGTTAGAAGTAATCAATCAGTTAAAGAAAACCTGTAAAGCACTGCTAAGACAAACTGAACCAATGCAATTTATGCACTTCAGAGATATACAGGCTTCTTTTCCAACAAATGTAGGGATTAACTGATGTCTCATTTCACAAGAATAGTGTATCTTTATGCAATATGCACAATGAGGAAATGGTGTTTGGAGCAACAACTTCTCTGCCTCTCATGGAATTAGAAATCCCATAACTTTTTAGTTGTACTACACTTGGCATATGTTCCCCCCTCCCACTTATTAAGATAACGCCCCACATTTTTATTGGTGCTCAGTGGATCTGATAAAAAGTGAGACTTCAAGTTAAGATCAGTATTCCTTGTGTAAAAGGTAGAATAAATATTTGTGAGGGCTCCTCTTTCTGGGTTGAATATGTGGTTGGTGTGTTTCTGGCCCTGTTTTTCAGGAAAGGCCTCTCCATGGAGCTGTGAGGTGCTGCTGCTGCGACTGCTTTGAGTGAGTTAAGGAAATGAAGAGTGAGAGCTTTTTTTCCCCTCTCTTCCACTTTTATATTCTCTTTCACTTTTTTATTCAAATGTCAAGTGTCAGTAAAGATGTTACTTTGCAAAATGTTTGTTTTTGGGATAAACACACCAAATGTTCTAAACTGAAGCGGCTTTATCTAAATAAGGTTTTAGACTTTTAGTTTGTCGAGTCCATCCCTGCTTGTCCCACACTTTTTGAGGTGGTCACCTGGTGCATGTCTACAACTGACAAATTGTTCCAAAATTCAATTAGCATATTGAAAATCTGCAAGTGCAAAGGTATAGAGAAAATGCCAAAATTATAAAAAAGGAAGTGAAAACTAGCTCTAAATGCCCCAGGTTTGAATGAAACAGAGCTCCAAATTTAAATAAGCTATGGTAAATTACTTACCTCAACTAAGCAAAATTAACACGTTTAAACGATTATGAACCATATACGAATAGATACGAATGCAAAAGTGAATGGGATTAACATAAATAGCAAAACCAAAGTCGTGAAATGTAACAGTTCGCGTGATGATTATGTGAATTTCTTTAAAATAGCGAATTGTAACATGCTTTGACTTTTCTTTTAACTAGATGAAGCACAAGCACAAAACTTACAGAAACATAATTATAGAGGTCTGCCAACTTGTAAACATGGAATTAAAAGTACCATCTGTGATTACAGACGAGTGAAAAAGCATAGAACAATTAAACTACCGCTACTTACTCGTCACATGCATTTCCTGTTTATGGATTTTAACTGGGACAGGATTTAGACCGCAATAAACCCACATCCTAAAAACTATATCCATATAACATAATAAAAGAGCTACTTGGCTGACTATCTATGGATAACTTTACTTTTGTAAATACAACGTTTAATGAAGGCTAAAGCTAATAAACTTGCTAACTAGCCTATGTCCCAGTTTCCGAACATTAAAAAAAAATCTTAGTTTACTGGCAATGACAATCTATCTGTCTTTAAGTGCCTTTGTTATTGTTTAAATTAGCAAACGATTCCGTGTGTAAAAATTATACAAAAATAACTTTTTTTGTTGTTGGCTTAGCTTTAACGTTAGCTTCCCAGCGTAATAAACCGTAGTTAGCACTTGTTGAATGCTACTCGCAAAGTTTTGGGCGTTGCTTTTTCCAGATTTGGCCACACCAAGTTTCCAAATTAGAAAGTATGTGGCCTAGCATTTATAAAACGTAATCATACTTAAGGAAATCACTTGAGTTAAACTGTAGACTTACATTGTGAAAGCGTTTTCCTGCAGACGACACGACTCTGCTGTTTGTTGACGAAGCTAATGCTAAAGCCGTAACACTGAGCCGTCGGTGTGGCGCGAGGCCTTCAGTGCTGTCGGACTTTCTAAAACTACATACAATTCACTGTTCGTTTTATGATTTTGGAATATTTTTCCGCTACATGGCCAACTTATCTTACTACTAATATCAATAAAATAATAGCTTGCTACCATATACGTTACTATCAAGGTATCTGAAACAAAATAATGTATAACTTAAACATTCAATATTGTAGATGGTAAATGTACTAATTCCTTTGTGTAGTAAATGCACCATGGTTGAAGTGCCTCGTGTGCCCTGTACTAATAAAATACATTTTAAAATACCAAGTAGCTTAATTTCTTCAGATTAAATGTGCTTTTTAAAAATTTAAAACATGTATTTTTTTAACATTATACATTGTAGGCAAGGCAAGGCAAGTTTATTTGTATAGCACAATTCATACACAGAGCAATTCGAAATAAAGGCAAATTTAAAAGTACAAAACACAATTAAAACAATAAAATTAAATTTAAAGAGCATAATTAAGAATCAATTTAAAATTAAATTAAAAGAGAAGAGTGCAGATAAAACACTTTCAGTTGTCATATGCACAGTTAAAAAGAACAGTTTTAAGTCAGGACTTGAACATTGTGAGAGTAGAGGTCTAACATCGTCAGGAAGACTGTTCCAGAGTTTAGCTGCAGAAAACTGAAACACTGCTTCACTGAGTTTAGTCCTGACTCTGGGACCAGCAGAGACCTGTCCCTGAGGTCCTCAGAGTCTGAGATGGTTCATATGGGACCAACAGGTCAGAGATGTGCTTTGGTGCTAAGCCATGGAGACACTTGTACACAGCAGAGATGTTTTAAAGTCTGTTCTCTGAGCAACAGGAAGCCAGTGCAGAGACCTGAGGACAGGACTAATATGGTCGTACTTCCTGGTTTTGGTCAGGACCGGAGCAGCAGCGTTCTGGACGTCCTGCAGCTGTCTCACAGCTGGTTTAGTGAGTCCAGTGAGCAGACCGTTACAGGAGTCTAACCTGCTGGAGATAAACGCATGAATAAGTCTCTCTAGGTCTGGTTTAGACAGTATACCTTTGATTCTGGCAATGTTTTTGAGATGGTAAAATGCTGATGATGTTATAGATTTAATGTGACTGCTGAAGTTCAAGTCAGAGTCCATGATTACCCCGAGATTTCTAACCTGACTGTAGGTTTTAGTGAAAGAGACTCGAGGTGACTACAGACACCTTGTTTTTGTTTCTGTGGGCCAATTGTATACGTTGTTTAAAGTGTACTGTAACCCTAGTACTGGCCACTAGAGGTCGGTATACATTTGCGGGATCATCTGTAAACGCAGCTATGTCACACTGCTTTCACTGAATCACTGTACATACATAAGGAAATTTTACTGTGAAACATGTCACATTTGAATGGCACATCCAATATAGAACAGGCCTAAAAGATTTCACAAAAGAAAAGGCATGAAGCAGGAAAAACACAAAGTTTATTGGTGGAAATGCTGATATAATTTTTAATTGAATGTATTGAGAAAATAGACTTGTTGATTTTACAATAGTTTGCCTCCCAAAAATGTCTCAGTGGTATCCAGTCACTGTAGTCCTACACCTGACACAAATGCCCTGTATATAGAAATAAAAGCATTTCAATAATGACTCTACCAATAATTAAAACTCATTTATTGTCAACATTTCTTTGACTGCATATACACAGTACAATATGTGCCAATATGTAAATGTGTAGATAAAAGTGTAATAATATAATGCACATATTATGAATATATATGCACACATTATGAATATACTTTATATTTGCCCACTGAACTATGTTAAAATAACAGATAATATGAACAATGAAACATATACAAATCTTAAATTACACATAATAATATTTGGATTACTCCACAAATCATATTCATTTCTCTAGTGATGATCTTTTTATGGTTGTTACAGCTGGAGGTAAATATAGTAGTTGTAATAAAATATACTGAGAGATTCAAGACGCTTGCTGTCCTTGGACCCAAAACCTTGGGAATCCCAAATTCTCATCCAAATCTTGATGTAATTGTGGTGCGTTCGTGTGTTTGTTCACATCCCAGATCCATCGTCCTCCACAGCTCCAGTGCCAACATGCTGCAGTGAGACACAGTGGTTTTATGCAGTTATACTCTTTTCCTTTTCTATACAAAGAAGTTAGTCTGGTCCCTCATGATTTGAGTTTTATTTCTATGGCGGAACAATTACAGGCAGAGTAATCAATCAAGAAACAAAGAGCAAGACGTAAGCAGTGTGCCACTAACCCATAACCAAAACATGTCACATGTCATAAAACACCAGGATACAGCGTATTCTGAGCAGCTCTGTACCTATTTGTGAATGGGAACAGCAGCAGAAGCCAATTGTACAAAGCCTTGTGGAAAAAAAGTGGGTTTGTTTGAATGTGGTCGTTACATCGGACGTCAGTGGGACTTAAATGGAAACAGGACGAAGGAAAAAAAGTCCCACAGAGGACTGAACAACAACGAGGACTTCAGCAGAACCAACAGTTATACACTGTAGTAAGTAGTTTTTATTACTGGAACTCAAAAGTTAAATGTATCTGTACTTACGTGTACTTTCTGTCCATCATGTCCATTCACTTTCTGACCAGCATAACCGTTAGCCAGTACATCTGAAGTCTCCTCCTGCAAACAACATCAGTCAATCTTTATTTCAGACTCACTACTGGTCCATATAAAAAAAATAAGAAAAACGACAACCACAAACAGACAATACAGAAAAGAAAATCACAGCTATAGTCCATACAAACACTTTCTCCAGTGCCTCCAGAGTTGTATCGTTCACTGCTCTCCTTAGGCATTATTAAAATTTTAACTCCTCCAATCGCATAATAAATTTATATACAACATTTCTAATGAAGCATGTAAGGTGGGCACAGCGTTCTGCACAAACCGCATCAAGGGATCTTCAACAGGATTCGAAGTGCAACATTAAATGCAATGTGCAGCTTATTAAATTTGACTTTACTTAACTGCAACTGCCTAATGCCGTAACATTTAGTCCCATCGTTGCTGCATTGGGGCCTATATATTATTACATTTATAGTATTATTTCATTTTTATTTTTAAATATTATTACATTTTTGTATTTAAATAAGCCCAGTATTGTTTATTACACACAAGAGCAGCTGAAACCTACCTCAGCTACGTTGGGCTTGAGGTGAAAAACACCCACCCAATTATTTAATATTTGTAGTATCACGACTAGCTTTTGTTTCTCCAACAAAAACCATCAAGTTAAATATTTTTTCCTTACGTTCGCCTTCTGTTCATTGCGCCCCTTCATGTTCTGTTCTGCAGGGCCAGTAAACAGCGGATCTGCAGTCTCCTCCTGGAAACAAGTCATGACAACGACAAGTGTTTTATCAATAACACTTCACGTCCAGCAGGCTCAAAATAAAACATTCTCAGGGCCTAAGATGAGGTACACACAGGACACTGGGCAGTCTGATTATGTTTACAGTAACGTTTATAAGCCTAATATAAAACAAAAGACAATGTGTTCACCGCACCTCAGTCAGCTTTTGTTCATACAAAACACAAAAAATAAGCATTCAGTACTTACCCTTCTTTTCTGTTCTCCATCCCCATCATACATCACATCTGAGGTGTTCTCCTGTAATTATTCACATCTAATAAGCTCAATATAATCTTATCATTATCTGCATGATTTAAAGCAGTGTTTTTGCAGAGGGTACTTGGGATATACCACATAATTTATTACATTTTTACATTATTTTTAGTTTAATTAGATCTTTCGATGGGAATTAATTGAAATTATTTAATATTTTTGTAAAGTCACAAGAAAAACATTTATTTTAAAGATAAAATATTTAGTGTTAGGTTATGCGGAACACAGGAGGGAACGGACCCAAAGGTGCGGACAAAAATGAACTTTAATATAACTCACGGCGATGACAAGAACACAGGGGTACACGAAAACCACGACAAGACGAGACTCAACAAACTAAATGAACCGACAAACACCTGGGGAGGACACAGGACATAAATACACAAGGGAATGAGACACAGGTGAAAAACATTAAGACGGGGCAGGCAATCACACACGCGGGAAACACAAGAGGCAGGAAGAAAACCGGGAAAACATGGAAACAAACTGGGAATACAAAATAAAACAAAGGAAACAAACACAGAAAACAAGACAAAGACACGAGACATAACATTTAGAAAGTAAATGTAATAGAATTCACGCTGTTATATTCTTATTTTATATTTTTATTTGAAAAGGCAAATTATTCATTGCATTTGTTAATTTAGAGTTTGAGTTTTAAAGAAAAATGCAGGTGAATTAGTAAAATAAAGTAAGTTTAAAATGTCTTTGTACTAATAAACACAGATGTTTTATAAAACTTGTATGACTGAGGGGTACTGACACAAAAGCCCAGCGGGTAAACAAGACAAAAAAGGTTGAGAACCACTGATTTAAACAGAGGATTGTGGGTGGTGACCATACAGTTACATAGTCATACGTAATATGTCAAACTGTATGTAGGAAAAAAAAAAAAGACCAAAATCAAGTTGAAATCCTCTCTAAATCTGCGGCTGGTTAGGTGATGTTTGTAGCACTTTAATAAGCCTTTGTTGACCACAAAAAGACACAGTAAAATCAGATCGACTCACATTCACTTTCTGTTCTGCTCGTCCTCCATACAGCACATCTGAAGTCTCCTCCTGAGAACAACAATTCACTTTCTGTCATTCACTCATTCACCTTCTGCCACTCAGGCCTGTTACAGGTATAGCAGGTGTGAGTGCAAGTGAGCCTATCCCAGCTACTTTGGGCCTGAGGCAGGGATACTCACCTCACAACCACAAGGTCCTGGTTTCCAGCTGGGAAAGGCACGAGAAGTTTCAAACATTTTAAAGAGTAATTTGAACTTAAAGGGGTTATATTATGCAAAATTGACTTTTATTTTTAGCTTTCTACAATGTTATAATGTTTCCTCATCAAAAACAGACTCAGAGTCGTGTTTTGTTTCATTCATGCATGTTTAGGTCAATTCTCTAGTCTCTAAGGCCTCAAAACGCTCAGTTGCATAAACCTCCGCCTCTCCCATGAAGCCCCTCCCACTCCAGGAAGCACTGACCAATCAACAAGCCCTCTACATCCAGTCTGCTCTCATTCATTCATCTAAAAAAGCTCTGTTTCCACTGATTCCTCACAGACATTTTTCATTTTGTAGTAAAGTGGCATCATACAAAAAGTTCAAGGAAGTAAACAGCTTTTTTTTCCCCATTGCACAATAGAGCTGCCCTCTGCTGATCTCTTCACCTGTTTCTTTATGGCAGGGGTAAAGTAATTAATGGAAACTGCTTTCGTTTAGTAAGACAAAAGGAAAAGCATAATATAGTCCTTAGGTAAACTTTACATTTTGTACTTTTTTACTGTCCCTCCTGTAACATTTTTTCTTCTTGCGAACTTTTACCTCTACCTGGGTATTATGTTGAAGTAACATTACTCGAGTACAGATTTTGAGTACTTCTTTAACTCAGGCTTTTACTCTGGTTATCTGATATTGGCAGCTCCGGTGTTGGGGCCACAAAGCCGGTGCTAATGGCCCCATCCTACAGACAGTGTTCAGACTGCAGCAGAGGAATGCAGGGCCGGTGTAAATGCCTCCAGACTTGGTTGATTGAGTTACACTTTATCCAAATCCGAACAGAGAACATCTCACTCTTTAAGGTCAGGACTCGGTCTGTGTTTGGTTGGTTTAGAGCCAGGATCCTACTTAAACACCAAGATTTACAGAGATATTATCACCTGCAGGAGTTTGGACAACAACAAACGCTCACAAACCAATAAAAAAAAACAGGTAGAAAGCAACAGGATAAGGAATTTGAGTACATCTACATCTTTACGGGGATGTTTTCTAAAGCATTCTTTTACTTGAATACACTTTTGCTCAGAAAAAAACATGAGCAAGTGATAGTAGTAGTTATAAGAGTAGAGATATTAGTATTATTAGCAACAGCAGTAGTAGCAGTAAGTACATTTTTGCTGAAAATATTTTACTTTTAGCATTAGTAGAATCCCTGTGAGTAAAAGTATTTTTGACTAAGATGACGAGATCTCGCAATCTTGTGACCACGCAAGATCAAAATGTCGCAAGATTCTCATGAAGATAAAAATCAATCTCAGGACCAGAATCTGTTTGCACTTTTTACAGAGTGAGTCAGTTGAGGCAAAGTATTTGGCAGTAAAAATGTTTATATACAAAATGTTCTGCTATTGCATATAATTCAAATGATAGTAAATACCATTCATTGTAAGTTGATTTTAAAAATGCACCTAAACAGTTTTGCATGTTATAATTTTCAGGTGAATAAATTACATTTTTCATTTGTGTAAAATACATATTTCAGGGACGTAAAAAGCTCATCTGGTTCTCATTAAACCAGTCTCGCCTCGTGGGATTTGTGTCTTGACACAAAGTGTGTAGTACTAGTTGTACTAGTAGTAGCTAGTAGTTGTAGTAGTCACAGTAGCAGTAAATACTTTTCTGTTCTGCTTTGTAGCACTTTGGGTTCGATTTCTTTTTTTTTAGGCTTTTCCCTTCAGGGGTCACCACAGCAAATCATCTGCCTCCAAGTGTGCAGTGATTTATTTGACCAGGATTTCACAGTCCCCTCCCTCTCCATTTAATAATAATAATGCATTAGATTTAGGCGGCGCTTTCCTAGACACTCAAAGTTTCTTTACAATTAGGTGCATTATTCCTTCTGCCCTGGGGCAGACTGACAGAGATGTGGCTGCCATTCTGCGCCTACGGCCTCTCTGTCCATCACCAAACACACAGTCACACTAACACATTCACACAGGCAAGATGGGTGAAATGTCTATTTTGTACTCATTATACGCTAACCCGAAAGTTGGCGGTTTGAGCCCCGCTACTGGCATTGCATACTGTCATTGTGTCCTTGGGCAAGACTTCATCCATCTTGCCTTTATGATTGTGTTTGTTGGTGGTCAGAGTCAAATGCATTCTTCTTCTCATTATTATTATTATTATTATTATTATTATTATTATTTTGTTGTTGTGGTTAACATTTGAGTTACCTTTTATAATTATATTTGTTATTGTTTTGCATTTAAAATCACTTTGCATGTCCTCTACATGATGCAGTTTAAATCAATAATAACATTTTTACGAGGGCAAAAAGTACTAAAAGTGGGACAAGTTGTGCGATTTGGTGGGACAAGGTGTGACGGACTGAGAAATAAAAGTTTTGATATTAAAATCTAACTTACCAACTTAATGAGTGTAAATCTCATTTTCACAAACGACACAGCTGCTAAAAACCATGGATCTGTGCTAAAAACAAACATTTTGCAAGGTGATGTCTCTACTGAGAGTTTATGCTTTAAAATAAAATCCCCACAACCCAGAGAGACAAGACGCCCACAATTCTTTATTCTACATTTTACACAAAGAATTAGCTTACAGATGAATCTCACTGTTTATAAGATCCACTGAAAAAGAGGGGCATTATCTTAAGAAGTGGGACGGAGGGACAGAGGTTTAAATGGCAGTGCAGTTCAACCAAAAGTGTGACATGTGTAGTACTTACATAGTCTGGACCTGTGTTCAGCATCTCCTCCACTTCACTGCTCTCTCGGCTGCAGTCTTCTAGAAAACACTCCGCCTCTCGCTTCTCACGTTTGGTCTGAAGGAAGTCGGATGCCGAGGATTTTCTGAGCAGAGCTGGTGAAAACAAAAACAGCAAAATGGTATTATTATTTTCTATATTTAAGAACAAATGAGTAGAAGCAGACACACCTCCTTCACAGATGTAGGTGATCAGGAGCATCCCGGTCAGAAGTACCAGAGCCATGTTGTCCCGCAGTCAGCAGTAGTGCACGTGAATGTCACCGTCCTGCTGAGGTCCAGTCTTTCTGTTTGTCATCTGAGAAATGGCCACACCCACAAATGTTCCAGAAGCATTTTAAAAAGGACACACGAATCTTAATGAGTTTTTTTTTTGGTGTGTGTGTAGTAACTTAGGAACAAGCGTTTTCTTGTTTTGGCTCCTAAAGGTTGGAGAAGTACTCGAAATCTGTACTCAAGTTAAAGTTCTTCAAAATAATATTACTCGAGTAGAAGTAGAAGGAGTCAACAACTTTATTACCTGAGTAAAAAAGTAATAATATAAACTTTACTTATGCTTTACAGTAAAATAGTACAAATAGTACCAAGGCAGATGGGGCTTTTCCATGCGGCGATTGCAACCAAAAAATAGCGAGGGACTTACAAATGTCTTTACATTAGGTGATAAAAAGTTAGAAAAGTTGTCCGTAAAATAAATTGTTATCTAAAAATCACCTGCTATCTAAGTTTAATAAAAGTTATCAAGAAATGAAAAAAATAGTCCAGGTTTATCGTTGCTAAGAGTTCATGCAACTAATCGACGAATAAAACTTTAGTCGACCAAGCCCTCAGCGACTAAGCCAGCGGTTCCCAACCTTTTTTGTCTTGTGTACCCCGTTTTTTTTTTTTTTTTTGTCATATCCTGAGTACCCCCCTCGTTCATACATGTTGATAACAATAAACATCTGTTTTTTAGTTAAAAGACATGTTATAATTTTTTTTGTAAATGCTAATTTTCTGCATTTTTCAGTGAAACTCAAATTCATAATTAAGTGCCTGCCTTTAAATAAAATATAAACTAACCATATAACAATATAAATTCCTATTACATTTATAAATAAATAATATTCTTACATTTATAACAAATTTACTACAAAGAAAATTTAAATCATTTTAATAACTCCCCTTAGAAACAAGCTATTAAACCTAAAAAAAGTAACTAAATATAATCTGCTAATAATATTCTTTAGTGGGTGGTAGTCTTTCATAAGATTCAATAGGTAAATATAAGATTAAGATTGCAAAGGTTTTTATCTTGGAAATATATTTAAAGTAATTCCAAGTAGCCCCTCCAAAGTGCTCGTGTACCCTTGGGGGTCCCTGTACCCCTGGTTGGAAAACACTGGACTGGATCAGAGGCTGTCAGCCCTAAAACCAAACTTGCTACTGACTTTGCAACCAAGGTCAAAAATACGTTTGCCATTTACTGATTAAAAAAATGACAAGAGTAAAACTATAATTGTATCATGAAATATTTACTAAAGTACTCCAAAAATGCACTCCAGTAAAAGTGTGTAGTTACATTCAGCCCCTGACAGCACCAAGCATAAGAATAAGAATAAGAAAACCTTTATTAGTCCCTCAGTGGGGAAATTGCATTGTTGCAACAGCATCAGTACAGTTAGCAGCAGCATCAGTACAGTTAGCAGCAGCATCAGTACAGTTAGCAGCAGCATCAGTACAGTTAGCAACAGCATCAGTACAGTTAGCAGTAGCATCAGTACAGTTAGCAGCAGCATCAGTACAGTTAGCAGCAGCATCAGTACAGTTAGCAACAGCATCAGTACAGTTAGCAGTAGCATCAGTACAGTTAGCAGCAGCATCAGTACAGTTAGCAGCAGCATCAGTACAGTTAGCAGCAGCATCAGTACAGTTAGCAGCAGCATCTGTACAGTTAGCAACAGCATCAGTACAGTTAGCAGTAGCATCAGTACAGTTAGCAGCAGCATCAGTACAGTTAGCAGCAGCATCAGTACAGTTAGCAACAGCATCAGTACAGTTAGCAGCAGCATCAGTACAGTTAGCAGCAGCATCAGTACAGTTAGCAGCAGCATCAGTACAGTTAGCAGCAGCATCAGTACAGTTAGCAGCAGCATCTGTACAGTTAGCAACAGCATCAGTACAGTTAGCAGTAGCATCAGTACAGTTAGCAGCAGCATCAGTACAGTTAGCAGCAGCATCAGTACAGTTAGCAGCAGCATCAGTACAGTTAGCAGCAGCATCAGTACAGTTAGCAGCAGCATCTGTACAGTTAGCAACAGCATCAGTACAGTTAGCAGTAGCATCAGTACAGTTAGCAGCAGCATCAGTACAGTTAGCAGCAGCATCAGTACAGTTAGCAACAGCATCAGTACAGTTAGCAGTAGCATCAGCACAGTTAGCAGCAGCATCAGTACAGTTAGCAGCAGCATCAGTACAGTTAGCAGCAGCATCAGTACAGTTAGCAGTAGCACACAGTGGTATCACACAAGAGCACAGAGAGTATCAGAGACCAGTCTGGCCAAAGATAATTAACTAAAAAACTAAACTACAAGCAGAGCTAAATAAACTAAATTAGAATATAAGCAATTAAATACACTATAATAAATATGTACAGTATATAGTCTGACAGAGTATGGATATTCAAGTACCATAAGTAAAGCGTGTGCATTGTGAATAAGTGCTTCAAGTAAAATAAAATAATTATGGCACATAATACAGTCACTCTCCAATAATTCTCCAACAACTACAAATAAATATGATGCAAAGTCATTAAACATAGGCAGTACTGCATTTGTAAAGCCAGAAGTTGGGGAAACACAGGATTTTTTCGGGCTTGTTCAGCAGATCAGAGAACTTATATTACTATGAAGCCTTCAAAGTGGCTGTATTAAGTTACCCCATTTATGTATTTTTTTGTGTTTGGTTTAAATAATCTGAAAGTATTTTTGTATATATTGTGGCAATAAGTAAATCAATAAATAATCACAAAAAGGTGGAGGATTCTGACAAATAGGTCCTGGTGCTTGGACATAAATGTGTCTAAATAATCAGTGTGACACCCCCATCTGGTCGTCAAGTGTAATTACACAATGAATGCTCGTAACACAAAATTGCCATGATAAAAGTTAGTTTAAGAAAAAGCAAGAGGCAAACAACATCGATTTAAAATATAACATTCATATTTATCATATAGTATTGCATTTTAAGCATTTAAAAAGGCACATCGACGCTTTTTTTTTTTTTTTTTGCACATCGCCTACCTCCTCAGCCGTGCAGCCAACTTTTGGTCTGTTTCGCAGGTAAGAAAGATAAATTATTATAGAAAATAATTGCAAGAGCATATTTAGTTGGCTATATAATGCTACACTACATATATGTTTGCTCTTTGGAAGTGAGACATTTTTTTCTTTAAAATAATTAAAAGAGTAACCAAGTTTAGTTCGTTAGTTCCTGCGTACGCCGTAGATAAGTAGGGAAACTTTAACGTGCTCACTAGGCTAATGTAGCATAATTAGCTTAGCATAAAGAGCTAATTGACAAATAAATCCTAAATAATTATTATACTAATTTAAAATCTAACAACGTGGATACATACGATAGGCGTGGGGAATATACTGGTCTCTCGCGTGGGTTACAGCTGTATTTAGCGTTTATGTAACAAAATAAATAAATAAAATACCGTTTTTATTTAACAAGTGGTGAACGACAAGTCAGCGAGGGCATAGGGAAAAAGTTCGAGCCAGCCAGGAGTCGAACCTAGAATCTTCTGATCCGTAGTCAGACGCGTTATCCATTGCGCCACTGGCCCTACGTAGAGTGCGTAGCGTGACGTCATATAAGTAGTGAATAGCAGAGCAGTGGCGCTGTGGAGCCAGAGATGCTTTCTGCCGCTGTTTCGGTTCTCACTCCAAGCTAAACTTATGCTTTCACTGGCGATAATTTAATAAATATAATCTAAGAAATTACAACAATGTATTTGAGACTTTTTTGTTGTTTATAGGCTTTTAATCTACATTCTAAAGCAATTTTCTTCCTTTAATCTCCGCGTAGTCAGGCATTTTATCATCCTCACCCCCCCAAAAAACAAAACAAAAACAAAAACAAGCAAAACAAGCAACACAAGGGACGAACACGGAGACAATTCTGTTTCTTCTTTCAAAACTATGTCCAGAAGTTTTTTTCTTGCACTTTAATTAGTTTGCGCCCTAGACACGCCGTCTTTTACATGCAATTAATTGTTCGCTTGTCGTTAGCTGTGCAGGACTTTTGCATCGCAACAATTAAAGAAATAAAAATTTGTATATCTATCTATCTATCTATCTATCTATCTATCTGTATATATATAAAGGAGGTCTAATTTGACATATGTTGTGTTGTATAAAATGAATAATTAGTGCAGCAGTTTTACTTTTTACATAACCTAAGGCTTTTTTTAATTGAAAAAATCCACTGAAATAAATATGGGTTTCGTATTTAAAAACTTACATCTATGAGTATACTGTTTGGCTAATAATATAAAAGTATTTTTAAAAGTTCTCTTTTGTTGTGTCGCAAAAATACTGCAAAAATGCAAAAAAAAAAAAAAAAAAAAATTACATTATTATATATTATATTAGGCGCATGTGAATCAATTTCTGTATTGCACTTCAAAGTTTACTTTACACTTTAGTAAAAACCCGCTATCTCTTATTTTGCCACTGGAGGGCGTTAATGACCTTTTGTTGTCTTTATTCACTGGGTTATTGTCTGCGTCCCTTAAAAACGCGTTTTATTTTGTAGCAACATTGCCACGAACTCTTGCTTGGACGAGCTGCGCGGCCATACTTAAGCTTTTTAATTACTTTGTCGTGTTTTATTTGTTTTCTTCCAGTTTTGTGGTAACATTTTTCCTTTTTCCTTTTCTTTTTTTTTGTCCCAGGGATGCTGCGCTGAGCGGACGCACTAATCTCAGGTAGTGGAGGAGGAGGGCGCAGAAGTAAGGACAAGACATTTTACGCATTGGCTTTTGGACTCTTTTGTTAATGTTTTTACGGTTTTAAAGTATTTGGAAGTCTGTTATCCAGTGGGAGCATGTTGTAGATTCGTTCTTGCAGTGTTTCTTTGCCTCCTCATCCTCCATCCGTCTCCAGCTCCCAGTGCGCACACAGAGACTGTACCCCGTCTCCTCCGCTGCTCTTCCCGCGGATCATGCGGACTTACGCGGGGCTCCTCCTGGCTCTGTCCTTCACCGCCGCCGCAGTCGTTCACGGGAGCTGGGGCTGTCAGCTCCCGCACGACTGGAGACCGCAGACCGAGGCGTGCCGCGCGGAGCTGGCGGAGATCATCGTGTTCGCCAAGGTCCTGGCGCTGCACAAGGAGACGTACAGCGTATACAACTACCTGCCGTGGCAGCATGACTCGGACCTGCTGTACTCGGCGGAGATAGAGCTGCTGTGCGACCAGGCGTGGGGCAGCATGCTGGAGGTCCCCGCGGGCTCCCGGTTCAACGTGACCGGGCTCGGGTACTTCCCCTGCTTCTCCTACAGCGTCACCAAGAACAACAGCTACTACTTCTTTCTGAGGTGAGACGCGGCTCCATGTCACTGATACGTGCAGATTTAATTTCTGAAAAGTTACTTTCGACAAAGGTTTCTTTGCATTTATCCTTAAAATCAGAGTTGAAAATCCCTGGAGCCAGAGGTTGAAGAGTCTGCACTCAAATCGCCAAAATGCAAAGTCATTAACACAGAAAATAGTTACTTGAGTGAAAGTACTGAGTGTAAAGTTCACTTAACTAGAAAATACTTTTCAAATACTTTTTAGTAACTGCACAACAGAATCCACAAATTTAAGTAATGCCACTGTAGTACTACAACTTTTACATCTACCTATATTACTATAGTTGCAGCACTATTGTTACTACTCATACTGGTACTACTACTACTACTACTACTACTACTACTACTACTACTATGAGTAGAGGTCAACCAATATATCGGCCAATTGTTGCACTTTGATGCAGATTTTTGGTCAGGCACATGTCTGGGCAACCATGTGACTGAAGGACCCCAATCTTGTAGCAGTTTGGGCTCTTACCCTGCAGTCCATAGGAAACATCCAAAATCACTTTATCTCAGCCTGAAAAGCTCAAAACGGAAATAAAAAGGTTTTCCTCATTTCCATGAAACAGAACCTTGTAGTACAAAAAATCCAAACGCATTTTGTAGCTCTCCCCAAGCTCTACTTGAGATTGTTTGAGATTTCCTTATTTGTTTTCTAAAAAAACCCAACTCATCTTCACATTCTAACACACTTCTGTTTCTGTTTTAATAAGCATTACTAAAACAAATGGCCAATAACTAAAAAAATGGGCAATACACATGGGTCGGCAGTGTTTATCGGCCATCGGCTGCTCTGAATTTTAAAAATCGGCATGGGCCATAGAAAAACCCATATCGGTCGACCTCTATCTACGAGTACTACAACTACTGCTACTACTACTGCTACAAGAACTACTACTACTGTTTCTTACTTACACACAAAATACTTTCAAAAATACTTCAGTAAAAGAAAAATTATTCCATCAAGGAATCTTCTCTAGTAAAGACATTTTTATAAAAACTCAGACAGTACATTTAAGATGAAATAACTTCAGTAAAAGTATCTAGTTACTTTCCACCTCTGGGTTATGCTCTGAGTAATGCTTTGGTCCTAAAATACACAGTCGAATAAAAAGACATTTGGATAACTTCCACTGGGAAAGATTCTGTCTGATTTATCAAATGGTTTGCCACTAAAAATAGACGTCTTCTCCAGTATACTTTTTGGAAACTGGATATCAAGTTTTTCCCAAAGTCAGCCTAGGATCCTGGATATAACTCCAGAGCAAGTGAGGATAGGGCCCATCCCATTGTTTTATAAGGCGCTGACAACTTTTACTGAGCAGCAGATTCTTTCCATCACCCAGACATCAGCGAAGTGTTGTTAAGCTCCAAAGACGACTGCCTCAAAACTCACACAAAACCTGGGTTAGATTCACAAAAGGCTTCTAATCATGATCATTCTTGGACCAGGACTAAACTGAGTGGAGACCAGGACTAAAGTGGACTTAAACCAGGACTAAACTGGGTCTAAATAAGAACTCAAGCAAGACTAAACCAGTCCTAAACTAGGAGTAAACTGGACCTAATCCAGTACTAAGCTGGACCAAAACTATGACTAAGCCAGGACTAAACTGGACTAAACAGGGCTTTACCAGAATAAACTAGACCAGGACTAAACTGGACCTAGATGAGGACTAAACGAAGCTGAAACCAGGACTAAACAAGGACTAGACCAGAACTAAACTGGGCCTAAACTTGGAGTAAACTGGACATAATCCAGTACTAGGTTGGACCAAAACTATGACTAAGCCAGGACTAAACTGGACCTAATCCAGGACTAAACACAGACTAAACAGGGCTTTACCAGAATAAACTAGACCAGGACTAAACTAGACCTAGATGACGACTAAATGAGGTTGAAACTAGGACTAAACAAGGACTAAAGCAGGACTAAACTGGGCCTAAACTTGGAGTAAGCTGGACATAATCCAGTACTAAGTTGGACCAAAACTATGACTAAGCCAGGACTAAACTGGACCTAAACCAGGACTAGACCAGGACTAAATGGGACCTAATCTAGGTCTAAACTAGATCTAACCCAGGACAAAAGGAGGAGGAGAAAAGCATAAAACAAACAAAGACTAAACTTCTGTTCAAAAAGGGTCTAAAGGACTAAAACTGTGCCTAAACCAAGACTAAACCCAGGACTAAATCAGGACTAAACTACATTCAACTTTCTCTGTGTAATGTAATGGTCTGCCATGATCCATATTCCTGTTACATTCAGGTTTCTGTGCGGCGTCCTGTACGTTGCTGCACACTAATGGTTTGCAGACGAGGCAGTGGTTCCCAGAAAAAAAAAAAAAACATGTTTAAAGTTCCCTCAAAGGTCAGTGTCAAGGTGGCAGCCCCCGGAGCATAAATTGTGCTTTGAAAATTCTCCTGATTCGGTGCAGAGCAGACCTTTTACTTTCTCTCGTCTGTCTTCTGCAATTAAAGTTTGAGAAAGGATGGGAAAATGCTGGTTTAGGGCTTTTTAACTTCTCTGTAAAAATAATTAGAGAAAGATGAGAAAATACTAAAGAAAGAGAATACTAAAGACAAGTACTTATTTATTAACCTGGATTATGCTTTTATTTGTCTTTTTAAAGTGTTTTCAATAATTACTTTACTACTAACATAAAGAATCAAGTGAAGAGACCAGCAGAGGGCAGAAACACTGAAAAAAAAAGCTTTTTACAACTTTAAACTTTTTGTATGATTTTACAAAATGAAAAACAGCTGTGAGGAATCAGTAGAAACAGAGCTGTACACTGTTTTTTTTTTTTTTTTTGATAAATGAATGAGAGCAGACTGGATGTAGAGGTACAAGCAAAGAACTAATCTCTTGTTAAACATCCAATATTTACCCATGTTTTACTTTACTTATTGTTTTTTCTTTTTTGTGTTGTTGCTCTATGTAAGCAGCAGACAAATCTCGTTCTGACAGAGACACAAATAAAGACATTTTAAGGTGTTTTTCTCCCACTGAGAGGATTGCATCAAGAAAGGCGTTCGGCATAAAAACGCTGCTGCATGCTAAGGAGGCAGATGATTTGCTGTGGCCACCCTTGAAGAGAAAAACTGAAAGAAAATAAGAAACGGGAGAAACCATTAAACTCAAATGCAAACCAATATTCAGTTTAATTGTGGTAGGGCTTAAAAGAAAAGTATGCAATTCATATTTTTATGCCTTTTATGCCTAACCTTTATTTCATAAAGACAGGAAATCATGGAGAGCAAAAAAAAAAAGTGAAGAGGGCAGCAGAGGGCATGCTCTTTTGAACAGAAACTATGAAAAAAAGCTTTTTACTTCCTTAAACATTTTGTCTGATGCCATTTTACTACAAAATGAAAAATGTGTGTGAGGAATCAGTGGAAACAGAGCTGTACACAGTTTTTTCTTGATAAATGAATGAGAGCAGACTGGATGTAGAGGGCGTGTTGTTTGTTCAGTGTTTCCTGGAGTGGGCGGGGCTTTGTGGTACCGACAGAGCGTTCTGAGGCCTCAGAATGGCCGTACCAGAGACTACATTATTATATAAACATCCTTGAATGAAACAAAACACAACTCCAGGCCTGTTTTTAATGAGGGAGCATCATTATAACACGAGAAAAAGCCCAGAAAAGTTGATTTTGCCCCTTTAATTTATATAAGCTTTGAGTACAATCTGTTTATTTTTTAAAATATTGTTTACCTGATTGCGATGAAGATGTCAGCACCCCATCAAACTTTAGGACAGACCCTAGCCTCACATGCTCTTGTCTCGTCTCCTATCAGTGTCCCTTTGCTATTTTTGGTTGAAATAATCTCGTACTCTGCCAATCTCCAGTTTCAGAAACATATGATGGCAAAGGTTAATTCTTCAAAAAGTGTGCGTTGGACAGAAATAACACAGGAAACTATTGCATTCCAGTGTTGGGTAATTACAGAGCCAGACGTGGACCACCTTTTGTTCGCCCCGAGCTGGAAACACTAACAGTATATTGGTCTATAAAAAGAACACGTGTTGACAAGCTTAATGTTCTGCTGTTTGGACTAAAAATAATAATAGTGATAGTGAGATTAAGTGAACAAGACAGTGGTGAGACCAGAAGAGTTTTACGGTTTAGAGAGGAACAGACAGGAGATAGAGCTGGAGATGTTTCTGTTCTCTTTGTTCATGACGAGGATGGATAGGATTAGGAATGAGTCCATCAGACGGACAGCTCATGTGAGACGTTTTAGAGACAAAGTTTCCAGATTGAGACGGTTCGGACAGAGGAGGGATAGAGCTGTAGGCCTAGAGGAAGACTAAAGAGGAGATTTATGGCTAGTAGTGAAAGAGGACATGAAGTTAGTGATGGGCAGCTCTTTTAAAAGATTGTACCTTTTGGCTTGGCTCCCTTAGAAGAGCTCCCTTCATTCAGTATCACACGGAACATTTACTTTAGCTATTCAACCATTATGATTGACTAAAGTGTTAGTAAACCATTTTTTTATGCAGTTTACAAACACAATATACAGTTACAAAATTCTGTCCTCAAAATGCAGTCAGACACTGCTCATTTTTAGTTTTTTGCTAATTTCTTCACTGAGCAGGAGAAGCTGAAGATTGACGGCTCGTTCCCGACTCAGGAGTCTTTTGCAGTTCAAGTCCTGACCTAGCTCAATTTGGAGCCAGTCCTGTTTTACACCTGGTCTGGGTCTAAATTTGAAGTGTAGACCACTGTTGAGTCCTGGTTTAGACGCAGTTTAGACCTGGTTTAGTTCTGTTTTTGTCTTTATTTAGTAACATGTTTTTTTGTCATTCAGTTTAGACTTACTTATGTACTAGAAGGTCACTTGAAACCTTTGAGAAGTACTTAAACAACAACACTTTAACAATAGATAACGCTGGCTTTTTTCACATTAAGCTTACCTTTTTTATTATGTTTTAAGACTAAACCTGCTTCATGCAACGCTTGGTGTCTCCTTCCCACAACAGGGTCCAGAGAGAACATTTTATCTTGACAGTTCGACCTAATTAGACTCAACATTTTGACACATCGCTCCTCCAGGGATGAGTTTGTCTGGCCTTGTCATGACTGAAGTAAACAGCTGAGAGTCCTCCATGGTTCCTGTAATGAGACTTTGACAGAAAACGTCCCAAGAGCTGAAGCAAAACCCTGAACCGCTGACAATTAACCAGAAATTATGTTTATCAGGGACGAGTAGAAGATAATTTTTCCCACATTTATCTAAAGGAGCGCGACAAGTGAGATCAGGCAGTGCTGTTACTTCAAAATAATACTCACAATGAAGTACAGCAAATCTACTAAAGCTATTCTGACTACTTACTGCTACTACTACTACTACTACTAATAATAATAATAATATTACTACTACTTCACATAGTTCTGCTACTGACTATGATCTGTAAGTACTCCAAAGTAAAGTACTGTTACTGTTACTAAATAATATTACTCAAGTAGAAGTAAACTCTATTATTGCTATTCTTAGTACTTACAACTTACTGCTAGTTACTACTTACTATTTACTACGACTAGCTACTTATTATTACTATTACCATATCACTAATTACTACATCAGCAACTACTATTACTTACTATTACAGCAAAATATACTACCACTATTACTACTACTTATCACTAACTACCATTACTACTTTCTTCTACAACTAACTGCCATTACAACTTCAATAGTACGTAGTACTTACTTAGTACTACTATTACTGTTTACTCAAATGCATTTTTTGCAAGTCTTGTGTTTTAATTGCGCAGCAAAATCTACTACTACTATAGTTACTAATACTGCTTACTACTAACTAACACTGGCATTTTCTACTAGAGGTCGACTGATCTGGGTTTTTCTGTTTCTGATGCTAATACAGATTTTTAAAATGCAGAGCAGCAGATTTTTGATTTGATCTGATTTTCAGAATCTTTATATTAATTATATGATAAACACTATTCCTCCCTATAGCATCCCGTTCATGTACGGTGCGTCCACAGCTTTTCACTACAGTGCTCAGGGTTAGTAAAGTATAATAAGGAAAAGAATAGCCATGTAGTTTTTGGAGTGTCCAACAACATTTTTAACCAGCGCCAGCTGAATTTTCAGTTACAGTGCAGCACTTTCCTACTCATTGACTGAAGCCAATGCTGCAGACTTGCACCAAAGCATTCAAACAAAGCCTCACGTATCCGGTCCTTCAGTCACGTGGTTGCCCGAACAAGTGCCTGACCAAAAAATCTGCATTAAAGCTCAATTGTCAGCCATTTATAAAAAAAAAATAAAAAAAAGACATCAGCCGACCAGTCTCTTGGTCTATCTCTACTTTATACTATACTTACCTTCAACTGCTAGTTGTAGTTATTACTACTTACTTCGGACTATAGAACTACTTACATTTGTACTTAGGGACTTTATATTACTTATTTACTACTACTCCCCAGCACAGATTCTACCCCATTTCCCCTTTGAAAATAATTGGCATGTTTTGGTTTCTTTTATTTCTCCCATACCTTATTTGGACAGATTTTATTATCCACGTCATGCACTCAGAGCCATTACAATTAAACAGCTATTATCTTGTCAAAACCTTACATTCTTCTCTTTGCACATCACTACATTTAATTTCCTGTGTGTTATTGTCACGTCACCGCTACACCGAACTTCAGCAAAAGATTCTCTTCACTTTCTCCATTTTCTGTCGTAAAGGGACTGTGAAATTCAGTCTCGAGCTAAAAAAGTCTCTCCGATCAATCAGCAGAATAACTTTCTCATAGCACAGCGATAGTCCTCCCTGTGGGTTTTAAATGGGAAAGATCCAGTGTTGTTCTAGAGACATGTGTTCGGTGAAAACAGAAGCCTTATGCAAGAATCTCAGGAGGAAGAGGAGAGAACCAGCAGTAACACAGGGAGGACTTTAGACCATGGCCCTAAAGCTTTGGCTCTATCTCGCAACAGAGCAGAATCCTAGATCCAGACAATGTTCAAGGTCCACACCGCATATTCATAATTTTTTCCTTACTGTTATCTTGCTTACAGACAAACAAACCATCAACGCCAACAAAAGATAAATATCCATGGTGGAAACCTCCTCTAAAACAAACCAAATTAGGATTTTTTTTATTTGGATGCAGCACAGATTGATTTGTGGAACAGATCATTTTTGAGTCTGTGATAATGATAAATTTGAGAAACATAACTCTTACTTGAGTACTCATCTATATGTTATCTGTGTATTTGTTTTCAAAGTTTTATGTTATGAAAAAGTGAGATTATTTTCTTGTGCCTTCATATTTAAGTTTTTAGTTTTCTATTTTTTTATTGTTTGGAAACAGCACAATTGTGTCATTATTTTTAGTGGTGGGTGGTGATTAAAAATGTATCTACTTATTTACAGGCCATAAAGTACAAAGAATCATATTTTTATCAAATAGCGACAGTAATATGGCAGAAATACATTGTAGAATCTTATTTGTATGTTCTTCATGTGGTTCTCGGAAACTCGGGAAATGTTTTTCCGAGTTAAAAGATGCACATTGCACAAATTGGAAAAAGATTTCGGGAACTAGGGTCAAAACCTGCAGCCCGACTTGATGTCATCTGCTTCATAGACAGCAGAAAAGTAGCTGATTTATTAATTTGCATTTTATACATGAGCTCTTTGACTAAACATTGCAAATAATATAAGTTAATTTATTTTATCACTAACTTCCAAGCTCTTTGGCTAAAGCTGTATTTGCAAAATGTATTAACGTTCAGCTTTTGAGTAGTTAGAAGGCTAACTTTAAATGTGACTAGTTACCTGTGTTTAATTAATAACATTACTGACCAATAACTTTGTTGGTCTACATGTGGTGACGTCAGTATCCCGACTTTTACGTTCTTGCATCGGCCTTGGCCCCTGACACAGGAGCGTGCCTGATCCTCGCGGGGTTCTGTCTCCTCTCTCCTTCGCACTGTAATAGGAATAGTATTATCCAACTGGGCAAAGCTGAAACCTCTCCACCCGCCTCTGCTTTATTGAGCAGCGAGCCGCCCTACGCCTCATTTCTTCTGTATAACGTTTACTCATCGCAGCACAGACCGTGAAGAAAACCCCACTGCTTCATTCCCAACATTTATTTTTCTGTCAAGTTCATTTTGACCTCGCAGTTCACTGTGCTGCTTACACGTGACCTCTGACCTCCCCAAAAAAACGGTCTCCTCGCTCACTCAGCATCAACAAATACACGCCACACACTTCATCCGCGATCGGGACAGGCTCAGACTTCTGATGCTTCTCAGGGGACCCGAGATGGAGTCCAGATGTTTTGGGGGGGCTTCAGGACTTCCTCCCCCCTCCCTCCTCCCTCTCCCCCCGAACACACGCTTCACATCACGGAGCAGATATGGAACATTCACTAAATCCCTTTGGCTTGTAACTCGCTGGCTCCGCTCCTCCACATGATGATTCGATTTGCATAAACGAGACCAGGGCCTGGGAGCAATCCTGCATATATGTATTTATTTAGGAGGGATTTTAACTCGTGACATAAGGACGGGGAACAAATGACGGGAAAGAGTGAAGAAAGGAGTATTATTTTTGCAGCAAGTGAAGGCTTTTTTTTCATTAACAGGGCTGAAGGAATCTACTCTTAGGGTGAATTAAATCACAGCCACACTATGCACCTTTTCAAAATGAAATGTAAGTCCTAAATGTCCTTAAGTTAGGGGTGTGACAAGGTCTCGCCAGATCAAAGTCGGTCAGAAAATCAGTCTCGTGATCTCAGGCTCTGTTTGCACTTTTTACAGAGGAGAAGTGAGTCAGTTGAGTTTGTGGCAAAACATTTGGCAGTAAATCTGTTCTGCTGTTGCATATAATTAAGATATTAGAAGTAAATACCATTCATTACAAGTTCATTTAAAAAATGTACCTAAATAGTTTAGCATTTTATGATTTTCAGGTTAGAAAATTTCATTTTTTATTCATGTAAAATACATATTTCAATGGTGTAAAAATCTTGTCTCGTGAAGTTTGAATCCTTCACTTTCAAACCTTTTTCCACCAAAATCATTTCTACCTGTTTATCAAACATGGGGCGGGCTTTAGGCAAATCCTTTCTCTGATTGGTTGTAGGTTTATTTTAAAGATTTTTAAGCAGCATGTGCTCTAGTGGTTTGAAAACGGTACTGCAGTCTAAATCAAAACAATGGTCTGTGGGTTGCCAGTTTTTTTGCTTTTCTGATTGGACGATGGGCGATGCAGTTTTAGAACCAAAACAAAAAATGGAAACATAAACAACTTGGCCATTATCTCAAATATTTTTTTAATTGTGAATAAATGAGCAGTACCATTGTTATCAGTAAAACTAATGTTTGATTTAAACATGTTTACCTCATATATGGGCACACGTGTGGGTAATTTTTATGAAATATAAAAAATGTATACTGCTCGTAGCACCTTTAACTGTGGCAAATATGATTTATGCAACTTTTATTTGGTTTGCTGGTGCGATGTGTTATGCTGATGCATTTATTTCTTTAGAAAATCCACAGGTAGGAACCATTATTCAGTAATTTGGTTCTGCCTGTGGATGTAACTGAGACGCACGCTAAATGAGATCAGTAAAACCACGGCAAGAAAGCTAAGCTGATACAAGTTGAAGAAATGATTCGTTTCACATATTAAAGTTGTCATTTCCCCTCTTAGCCTCTTTTATACCTTTTTATCGCCTGGTTGTAATTTGTGTTTTATCTGTACCTTTTAGTTCGACGTGCTCTCATGGGGGCATAAAGGTGGTTTCACACAGCGATGTTGAAGTTTATGTAACAATGCCAAGCTCAAGACTGTAAGCCACAATAAAGTTTTATTGGAGCCATCAGTAAAAATAACTCTTTATTGACTACGAGAGAGGGGGGAGTGATATTTATCAAATTGGGATGTGCCGAGGCAGTTTACCGTCCACCTCTTGTTTCCGGAAGTAAATTTACTATTCATTTTTCCCAATACATATTCATTCATGTGCCCTCTGCTGGACAGAGGGGCACGGTCGTTAACCTTCCTGAGGATCATTAGCACAGTCTGCTCCTCCTCATGTTAGGTTTGGTCTGGGTTTTAAAAGATCGTTGTAAACAGATAGAAGGTTAAATTGCTTCTTTGACTCCTCGCCTAAACCATTCTTTCTCTGTGGTTAAGATTCAGACCTCACTGTCCTCAAAGGATTTAGGGGATTTAGGTCCATAGGAGGTGAGGTTGTCCCCTCCTGCTGCATCCTTACAGACTTGAACTGTGATCATATAGATGAGCTGATGGACTTTTTAACAGTCCTAGATGCATTTATAGCCTGTCTGTCCTGGGAGAGCATTTCTTTTTCAATTTCAACTTCTTTTTTTTTCCACAGCTGGGATTTTTTGAAGTTTTAGGAGAGTGAAGAGGAGATGTCCTGGGACATCCTGTTTAGTTTAGTTATCGTTTATGTTTGATTGTATGTTTATGTTTGGTTATGTGACTAATTGTATTCTGCTGTGATATTGGGCTATATAAATAAAAATGAATTTTTATGGTTTATACAGACTATGCTAATGGTCCTCAAGAGAATAAACGACTGTCCCACTCAGTCCAGAAGAGAGCAAAGGACTTCCAACCACATGAAACTACTAGCCTTTCAAGTATTCTAAACCAATAGAATTTAGTTTCAGGTCAGAAACTCCTCCCTCCTAAGAGCATATAACCCTCCTCTCTCCCTGATTTCCTCTCATTACTCAGTGGTCCTATCAAATAAATCCCCAAAAAATGGCTGAAAAAAATATCTTAAAAAAAAGAAAACAAGGCAAGATGTTTTATTTTTTATTGTGATTGTTATCCTGGATGACTGGGAGTCTTCACAAACATACTTAATTTCAGATTTATTCTTTTTTCCCTTAGGATGGATGAGAACTATAACATCATTCCTCATGGGGTGAACTTCCAGGACGCCATTTTCCCGGACACTCCTGAGAACCACCGCATGTTCTCCAGCCTCTTCCAGTTCTCCAACTGCACTCCGGGGACGCAGGTGCACAGCTTCACTGCAGAGTGGGAGGCTCAGGAGGACAGCCGGGTACGTCACTTAAAAAAAAATATATATATATTTTCATCATAATAAACTATACATTAGATCAGTGTTTCCCAACCAGGGGTACGGGGACCCCTGGAGGTACGCGAGCACATTGCAGGGGGTACGTGGAGTTATTTGATTATTTGTAGTAACTTCATATATTTGGCTTTCAAAGACTAAAATAAACCTAAGTCAGGACTAACCCGGGACTATAGCGAGATATTGGACATGTGAAGGACAAAACAAAGGACTGAACCAGGACTAAACCCAGACTTCAACCAGAAAAAAAAACCGGTCTCAAACCAGAAGTAAATCAGTACAAAACTAGGAACAAACCAGGTCTAAACTAAGACTAAACCATTACCCTAGCTAAAACCTGAACAAAACTAAGACTAAATGGACTAAACCGAGTCCAAACCAGGACTAAACCAGCAACAAACCAGGTCTAAACCAAAACTAAACTAGGCCTAAACCAAGTCTAAACAATGAGTAAACTAAGAATAAACCAGTGCTAAGCAGGGTCTAAACCAGGACTAAACCTAGACCAAACCAGAACTAAACTAAGACTAAACCAAGACTAAACCTATTCTAAAACCAGGGCTAAACCTAGACTAAATCAGGACAATACTAAGAAAAAAAAACAGGACTAAGCCAGGTCCAAACTAGAACTAAATCTGGTCCTGGGAGTACACAAAACCAAAAGTTCTGGGAACCACTGCATTAGATAATCAGACAAGAGCAGAGCTGGAGATGTTTGTGTTCTTTTTGTTCATGATGAGGATGGACAGGATCAGGAATGAGTCCTCAGACGGACAGCTCATGTTTTAGAGAAAAAGTTTCCAGACTGAGATGGTTTGGACAGAGGAGGGACAGTGAATATTTGGGTAGAAGGTTGAGGCTGAGGTTAGAGCTGCCAGGAGACAGGAGGCCTAGACCTGTGGTTTTCAAACTGTGGTACAGGAACTACTGGTGGTACTCAGGAGTCGTTTGCAGTCCTGATTTAGTTGAATTCAGAGCCAGCAGTATTTCTGTTAAATGTTCTGTTAAGAGATTTAATTTGAAGTTTAAAACACGGCTTTGGGCCTGGTTTAGTTCTGGTTTAGACCTTTTTTAGTCCTGATTAAGTCCTGGTTTATGCACAGTTGTCCTGGATTTGTCTTGGTTTAGTTCTGGTTTAGACCTGCTTTTGTTTCATTTGAGTGTTGTCTTTATTTATATTGGATTTTGCGTGTTTCTATTTCATCCATTGTTTTTGACTGGGATTTAAGCTCATTTTAGTCCAGTAACAATGGTACTGGAGGAGCTAAATGTTTTCTGAGGTGATACTTGGTGTGAAAAGCTTGAGAACCATTGGCCTAGAGGAAGAGGAGATTTATGGACATAGTGAAAGGGGAAGAGGATTTACTGTGGCGACTTCTAAAGGAAAAAGCCCAGAGGTTTCTTTGTATGGATTGTACCAGGACTTGAGACTTTCTTCCTGTTGCTGCAGAATCCAAATGTTCTTTTAATGTAATGGAAACCATAAAACACATTTTGGTCAAAGCAAAAACCAAGATTAAATGGAAAAATTGCCGAATGTTTCACCGCACTTGGCTCGGGTGACGTGTGTTGTTTTTGATGTTGGTGGATTACTTTCTGATGCTCAAAAACATCCTGATGTGGAAATAATTGGGATCATGTGACCACTCCTGGCCTTTTACAATGGATTTTTATAGCTTTGATATGTGTTACTGCAGCATTTACTGGGGCCGGTTCAGTTTAATATAACTCACAAAATGGGGTACACTCAGTCCAATCTCAAGAACATACAAAATAAAGGATTTTATTTTATTTGCAGAGGTGACATTATTAGGAAGGTTACAGGACGTGTGAGTTTAAGCTCATTTATGGCTGAACTTTGTCAGCTACTTCAAAGCAACATTAGAGGGTTAAAAATATAGCCATGACCATTCTCCAGAGTGTACCCTGCATAGGTTCTTTTTTTTTTCTTGGGACCGATATGTAGGGCCAATTTTCTAAATTTTATGAAAGAAATGAATATACTCTTGCCATTTGTTTTAGTAATGCTTATTAAAACGCAAACAAATGTGTTAGAATTGGACAGTGAGAACAGTTAAAGATGAGTTTTTTGAGGAAAAACAATAAGGCAATCTCAGTCAAACTCTCTGTGCAGGTAGAGCTTGGGGAGAGCTACAGAATGCATTTGGATTTTTTGTTCTATGAGGTTCAATTCCAGAAAAAAACTTTTTACTGCCATTTTGAGCTTTTCAGGCTGAGATAAAGCGATTTTGGATGTTTCCTATGAACTGCAGAGTAAGAGTCTAAGCTGCCTGACCAAACTAGGGCTGGGAATCACAGGGTACCTCATGATACACAATACATGCTCCACGGTACCTATAAATATCATAATATGGCAATATTGTGATTAGTATATTGCACAAGAAAACCTATGATATATCACTGTATTTTTAAAGAAAAAAGCACCATTGTTGTTCTTGTCTGTATTAATGTTCTCTGAATTACAAAAGCCTACATACATACATGTGATATATTATTGCTACTTGATGCCACTGGAGCAGCAGAACACGTTCAGATTGCGGCAGTAGCTCAGTCAGACACTCGCCGACTAACAGTTTGATCCATATCGATCGTTTGGCAGTTCCATCCATAGTCCCATCATTGCACCCTGTCGTTGTGTCCTTGGGCAAGAGACTTAACCCTTTTTGCCTTCAGTGTCTGTATGAATATCTGTGTGTTTCTAAGAGTGAATGTAAAGCGCTTTGAGTATCCATGGAGGTCGAAAAACGCTGTATGTATTAGGGCTGCAGAATATATCACAAAATTATCGTTATCACAATATCAGCAAACGCAATATCCGTAAATATATCGCTGTGGTCTTCCATCTGACAGAGATTTACACTGAAGAATCATTTTCCACCAGAGCCTTAAAAGAACATGTGTTGTGACTAAATAAAAATGTTTAAAAAGTCCAGTTTTAGTGGCAATTTAATTAATTTAGTCACAGCTTAGCCTTGTTTTATTCCTGGTTTAGTCTGTGTTAAGTTTTGATTTTGTCGCTGTTTTGACTTGTAAATACAGGAATTTATATTTTTGTGAAATGTAGTGAATTTAACTTACTATGTTCAAAAAGTAGGCTCTATTTTCAAATATCACAATGATATCGTTATTGCACTTTTCAACATAGTTATCAAATATCGCATGTTTTCTCCATATCATGCAGCCCTAGTATGCATTAAGCCATTTACCATTTACTCAGTAACGTGTCATAAAATCCATATTTTTTCTTAGCCCTGTGTAAAAGCTTGGTCACTTATAGGTTTGGGATATCTCTTTGGTCCAGTTTTATCCAAAAGAGTTGGAGTTTTACGCTAAAGAAAACAGTTTACAAGATAGTTTGCCAGTTTGGGCCAAAAGAGGCTTGTGGGCATGTTCTCTTCGCAGGTTGTGGGGTAAAGACAAAAGTTTTAGTTTCTGGAGACTTTGATGAGATTACAATGATGTTAAATTGTAGACAACATTGGAAAATAATATAATGCGTGTCTTATCAAACTGATTATGGAAAACTTTGCGACCCAGGATGACAGTAGTTTAGAAGTTACTTGGCCTTATTGTATATTCAACAACACTGACACCAGGTGCTCTTTGTCTGTTCACTGTAAGCATTTTCTTTTATGTTCTGCCTCTGCATCCAAATTCTTTCCAGTCCCGAACACCGCCTCATCCGCTTTATTGAAAGTAAACTAATGAATCTTTTGGCCTAATCTCACTCACGTACCTCCGTTTTCTCTTCTGCCTGTTACCAATCAACAGCTGACGTCTCATAAAAGTAAATAAAAGCAGGTTTTGTGGAACTTCAGGGTCAAAGTGGTGATTATAATTACAGACTGACGTTATGATATCAGCGCTGCGTCCTTACAACATTTCCTCCAAACTAAATAAAAACAGATTTTGAGATACGGCTTGGACAGAGAAGCTCAAATCAGGTCACGCTGTTCACATCACAGAAATGAATGTCAGTGAGAAGTACACAGATGTCTTCACAAGCTTGGCCAAAAGTTGGATTTCATGAGTAACAAGTGGTTGACAAGATCACAACATCCTGCTGTTAAGTTTTTTATGGCCATACCAACTCATACCAGTGCATAGACTGAGAGATTCATATTTTTGTTCTTATTTATTTTACTCCTCAACTCCAACAATCCTAACTCTGTCAGGGAAATAAGTCAGCATCCACCCCATCTAAACTAGTTTCTCATGATCTAAAGAAACCAGTGGTTTATGGTGTTCAACTATTTTTAGACTTTTTATTAATTTATTACCTAATTTCCATTTTTACCTTAAACCTTCAGTAACAAGAGCCAGAATACCATAACAATTATAATCTGTGAGGATGTAATTTCTGTGGGACCAGATTTTGCCCGCAGACCACAGGTTGGAAAACTCATGGTATTTACTGTCAGCGGCTGCAGTGAAGCACTGAAATAAACTCAGGCTGGACCAAATCACATTGTCCTGTCTCTGTGACAGCAACAGGACTGAAACTTTAGTTTACCTACAGTAAGGGCCATATTTACTAAGACGGGTGCTAAACTGCGAGTGCAGTGAGAAAATATGCAGCCGCTATTAATGTGCGTGTTGCGCGTGAATTACTAAGACAAACTTCGTGGCTGGTGACAGCTGCAAACAGATGGGCCGGAGCTATTTAAACAACATCATTGCGTGTATTGTTTTGTGTCATGGAAGGTGCGGAAGTGGAACACAAACGGAATCAAAAATTTAACTAAGAAGAGCTGAAAATGCTGGTGAATAATTTTTTCATCCAGTCATGGCAAATAGATCTGCACGCGTGGCAAACACTCTAACCCTACGTATTTGTTCATTTCTTCTCCTTCGTCTCACACGAATCACAGCAGCCATATCTGTGCAAAAGATTAGCACGTCCTTCTCCAACGTGCTAAATTTATACGCTATTTTCGCATGCAAAGTCATGGTGAGCCTTGATAAATAATATTGCGGGCGGTAAATGAATGAATTTGCATTTTCTCTGCCTTCCATTTTGCGCACTCTGAGAAGAACGCCTCAGTTTACAGATTCATTAGGTCATAGGAGCAAAATCTGCATTGCATTCGCTCTGCTCCTGTAAGACACGCAAATCTCAACTGCGTCTGGGTTTGCTCCAATTTTAGCGCATATTATTCAGTTAGCAGTGCACGCAAACCTTTGATAAATCTGGCCCTAAATGTTTCCTTTGAAATCCTTAGGATGATAGCATCAATCTATTTATAGTTTTAGGCTTTACTAAGCTAAATGCCTGTTATCAGCTGCTCCGCCTCAGAGTCAGGACTTGCTGGACCAGGCTGGTTGAGTTCACTCGGAGCGCTCCGTGAAGCACGTCGCGGCAATGAGCGAAAGAGTGACTTACTTACTAAATTGGGTTAACCTAACCTCTGAAATACAGACACACCTCTTGTGACAGTGTGGCTTACTTCATGTTCAGTGTGCAGAAGCTAAGGTGAGCACTGTTGCTGCACAGCTTAGACTCAAGTGGACATGGACCTGAATCAAACTCATTAATCCACCAAACCAGCTGTTGGCTCTGGATTGGTGCAAATCCCAATACCAGTATCAGATTGGTGCATCCCAGACTGTAACTTTAGTATTCAGAAAGTCTGCATCATTCAGTAAAAGTCCAGTAGCTAAATAGACATGCTGACAAGCTGTGTAGACCAACATGATCCTCCCTTATTTGATCTTTTTTTTTTTTTTGTGCAAGCATATGATTGGACACAGGTTGATGCACAGGGTGAACAGAAATACTTAAACAATTGTGTTTATTTTGATGAATACTATTGTTCAACCGATCAGTCTTATAATATATTTTGTGAGGTGGTTTCTTCTGTGCCTTTTTGGGGTTTGATTCCCTGATGTTGAGCCAAAAACCCCAGCCATTTCTGTGGCAGTCCCCGTCTCGGATAAATGGAGAGGGTTGCATCAGAAAATGCTTCTGTACTAAAAACCTGCCGTGATTGGCCATGATTTGCTGTCACGAAAAGGGAGCATCTGAAATGGAGTAGTGATAATATGTTCAGCAAATGTAATGATTTAAATCTGACTGAAATATATTATTTTATGACGGTTGACTTCTGACTTCCCATCCATCCATCCATCTTCTTCCGCTTTATCCGGGGCCGGGCCGCGGGGGCAGCAGTCTAAGCAGAGATGCCCAGACTTCCCTCTCCACAGACACTTCCTCCAGCTCTACCGGGGGCACCCCAAGGCGTTCCCAGGCCGAGAGACGTAGTCCCTCCAGCGTGTCCTAGGTCTTCCCGGGGCCTCCTGCCCGGTGGGACATGCCCGGAACACCTCCCCAGGAAGGCGTCCAGGAGGCATCAGGAACAGATGCCCGAGCCACCTCAGCTGACTCCTCTCAATGTGGAGGAGCAGCGGCTCTACTCTGAGCTCCTCCCGGGTGACAGAGCTCCTCACCCTATCTCTAAGGGATCGCCCAGCCACCCTGCGGAGGAAACTCATTTCGGCCGCTTGTATCCGGGATCTTGTCCTTTCGGTCATGACCCAAAGCTCATGACCATAGGTGAGAGTAGGAACAGTAGATCGACAGTAAATCGAGAGCTTCGCCTTTCAGGCTCAGCTCCTTCTTTACCACAACAGACCGATACAACGACCGCATTACTGCAGACGCTGCACCGATCCGTCTGTCAATCTCACACTCCATCCTTCCCTCACTCGTGAACAAGACCCCAAGATACTTGAACTCCTCCACTTGAGGCAGGAGCTCACCCCCAACCTGGAGAGGGCAAGCCACCCTTTTCCGGTCGAGAACCATGGCCTCGAACTTGGAGGTGCTGATTCTCATCCCAGCCGCTTCACACTCGGCTGCAAACCGCCCCAGCACATGCTGAAGGTCTTCTGACTTCCCTTTATCCTAAAAATACCACTAACTTCAACTTCAGCCAACTTCACTGCTTCCAACACCACTTTATATAAACACTTAATCTTGCATTTCCTTCATTAAAACCCAAAGAAACCTCTGCGTATTTGATTACATTAAGGTAACTCTGTCTATCTCCACTTTATTTCCACTGTTGCCTGAAAGAACCTCTTAAAACAGACATTTATAGCCATCATTAAAAGCCATCTATTGTCTGGGTGGATCTTTTCCAGACCTGCAGCTGCCTAATTACGCTTGTATACTGTTACTCCTCTCTTATTTATGGACTTTATGAGCGCCTTAAAATATCCATGTGGCAGTAATTGTCTTTGAATGTTTGTGATTACTGAAGTATTCCTCCACACAGCAGCTTAGAGGTTGGTAGGAGTTGATGAGGGAAAGCTTGACAGTTTCCTTGTTGTGAGCCAATGGAAGAGGTCAAAAAACTGGAAGAAAGTGCTATTTTTTATTGTTTAATATATATTGGATTATTATTTTGGTCATTAATGGGTTTTGAAAGATTATTTTGTATCTGAAACCAATGCAAAAGTCAACTGTGGCACGATAACTCCAAAAGTAATGGGTCTGTGATGAAAATTTGAGGAAAATGTCAGCAGTGGATCAAGGAAGAAATTATCTGGAGCATGTTCTAGATCCATACCATTGTGAGATAGGGCCAAAGCCTTGAAGGATGTGTGTATTTACTGAGTGTACTGTTGCGAGTGGGTAGATTTTAGGTTTACAGACAGCAACATGTCTCTTATTGAGATTTATAAATAATATGGTGACGCTGAAAGATGTTAGTGTTTATGCAGCCAATATACATTTACAAAAACAGCAAAAATCCAATAATTTTTAATTGCGTTGTTTTATTATTGTAACGGTTTGTTGTTTAGCAATGTCATAAAAGCTGTTGCTGTGATTGGACAAAAACAAACCTTAGTAGAAAGACATTCGCTGGAGCTTTTGGTTGGACTCGCACCAAAAGCGTCAAAATTGCTTTTCTAAGTTCAGGTTGCTCTATCTGCGTTGTCAGCCTCCTCTTTAGGTCGTTGACGAGGGGCGGGAGGTTTAAAATGCTGCTTTTGTGCCTAAGCCAATTCCTCTCCAGTGTCTGTCAATCCTTGTTCCGTGATTGGCTGTGGCTCGAGCAGTGTTGCTTTACATTTGCTTAAAGTTGACTTCAGGTCAAATCAAAACTGCGCTCCAGTTGCTTGATTCGCTTCCCTCGGCTTGTTCACATCACTAACTTGCTCGAGCGTACATAGGAAATGAATGGTCATTGGTTGCACGAGCCATTTGCAGCTCACAGAAAGTCAACGCCAGAAAATACAGGATTACCGTATTTTCCGCACTATAAGGCGCATCGGATTATAAGGCGCACCTTCAATGAATGGCCTATTTTAAAACTGTTTTCATATATAGGGCGCACCGCATTATAAGGCGCATCCACTAGATGGCGCTGCGCTAAAGGGAATGTCAATAAAACAGTCAGATAAGTCAGTCAGTCAAACTTTATTAATAGAATACAAACCAGCGTTCTTACAACTCCCTCGTTGAAAACAATGTATTTCCAACTCCATTTGTCACAGTTCAAAGCTACATGAACAGCGTTCGAGCGCTCAGTTTTCTGTCCCCTCAATGTCGTAACTCTTCTACTGAGATGGAGCAAAGGCCGCGCCTCCTTGTTCTTTTGCGGCAGGATCCATAAACACGCCTATGGCACACATGAACAGCTGGGACTGGAATTCCCCTTTACCGTTTTTACCGCGGTCACTTCAGCGACGCCCCCTGAATACGGTAGCCATAATTAACCAACATTGATCCATATATAAGGCGCATCGGATTATAAGGCGCACTGTCGGTTTTTGAGAAAATTAAAGGCTTTTAGGTGCGCCTTATAGTGCGGAAAATACGGTACTTAAGCATGAGTGAATGAAACAGAACATAACTCCAGGTATGTTTGTGTTAAGGGAACATGGTAGAAAAGTAAATTTCGCATTATACAGCCCCTTTACCTATAACCTCTAAAGTTTCTCCCCTTTACACACTTTAAACTTCTCTCCCAGATGGTTCTGTGAAACTGTGCTGAGCTGACCATCGTCTGTTGCAGCTTATTATGAGGCACCTGCTAATGAGTTAACCAAACTGTTTTAGCGAAACATCCTAAATCTGACCACAAGTATCAAGGTTTGACAAAGTTTATCTTGACAAAACTCAGTAGGTTTTTATTTTACACCCGCCCCGGTCCTTTACATAACTCGATTTACCTGCTCCCAGCGACGCATTATAAAGTTTCAGCGCCTGTGCTTTTAAATCTCGACGGGGCATAAGTGAGAACACATGTTAAAAATCCACAGCTTATGTTTCTGGAGGTAATGCAGTTAGCAGAGCTGTGTCCCGGAGCCCTGAGCAGTGCGTTTCTGATGGTCCTGGGACAGTGCAGGGTCTCTGTGTAAAGCGCTGGGATGTGTTTGAGGAAATCCACACTCGGTCCACACCATCTGGACCTCATAGTCCCGCCTCAGAGGGTCTGAGTCCGCGATCATCTGTCACCGGTCTGCAGCCGAGTTGGGTTTCATCTGAGAAGAGCCTTTTGTGTAACTTAGTAGTAGTAGAAGTATGTTGTCCTTAGTATTGTCATGTACGGCAAGTTTAAAATGAAAGTATTTGGGGAAAACTGTTCAATTACCGAATAGCATTTTGTAAAAGGAATCATCTGAAAAAACAAGAGCTTCACGAGTCACCTAGGGTTATCATCGAGCTGCCATTGGTTGGTTTACACACTACAGGCCAGGGCAGCAGTAGCTCAGTAGGTAGAGCAGTTTGCCCACTGACCAAAAAGTTGGCAGGATCGATCCATGCTACTGCTGTTTAGTCCTCAGGCAAGAAATGTATGAATGTGTTAGTGTGACTGTGTGAAGGAATAATGCACCTAAAATGCACTGCAAGACTTATTAATATTATTATGCAACACTTATTAAAGCTGCTGACAAAAGAGAAAGTGGCTAGAAGTAGCCATTCCACCACTTGGCTACGTCTAGAGCAGTGTTTCCCAACTGAGGGTACACAGGCCCTCTAGTGGTACATGAGCACTCTGCAGGGGATACGTTTGAATTATTCCATAATTTAATAATAACATTTGTGCAATTGTTTCATATTAAACTATTGAAACTTGAGAAAAACAAGCAAGCTCAAGTGTTAAATGACAAAAAGGAGGTGAAACTGCTAAAAAATATTAGTTAGGCTACATTTTTTGTTATTTAATAACTCATCTCAAAGAGGGTGATTGAAATAATGAATATTATTTTAGATGAATTAAATTGATTTCTTAGTAATGTAAATTTCTTTATTATGAACATGAAATATGTAGTAAAATAAGTGAATGTAATAGAAGTTTATTTTATTTGTATTATTGTTATTTAAAGGCATTTTTATCTTGAATTTAATTTTTAAAGCAAAAAATGTAGAATTAATATTTACAATAAAGTATCTATAAAATCTACTAATAAACACAGATGTTTTCTATGAACATTGTTCTGTATTAATTTAATTAAGTGAATAATGCACCAAATTGTAAAAGCGACTTTGAGTGTCTAGAAAAGCACTGTATAAGACTAATACAAATATTATTATTATTATTATTATTATTATTATTATTATTATTATTATTATTATTATTATTATTATTATTATAATATGACACAGTAGCCCAGGGAGTACGCAAGACAAAAAAGGTTGGGAAGCATTGGTCTAGAGACACAGAAAAAAGCACAAACTGAAAAAAATAAAAATAAAATAAATATAGAAAAGGAAATTGAGAGGCGTACATAATTAATGGATCACTTCAACAGAAAACTCAGAGCTAAAAGTTTGTGATGAGCTCTAAACTTCAGTTTGATTCAGTGCATTTATCATCATGCGGTGGATAATTGGTCTGAAATAGAAACATGATTCAAATGAAATCCAGCCAGATATAAAACACAAAGTGGAGAGAGGTCAGGAAGAAGAATGCACCCCCAGAGGAGAGAGAGAAAGATTTTTTAAAAACTTGATGTGGAAATGACTTCATGACTGATGATGTATGGAGCATGTGTGTGTTCATGGTAACGCCACAACAAACATGGAAGTCACTTTTATTTGTTTATTTGACACTATATTAAGATTTATTATGTGTTTACAGGTGAACTTGGCTTTTTCACCACTTCATTCTCTGCCCATATTAATTAATCATTTTTGACTCTCCGTTGCTGATACTCCAGATGAATTTTGTGCTGCCAAAACATCACAAACTAACTCTGTGGGAAACTTATTTTACAGTAATTTGTAGTTTTTTGTAGTGGTCACTTCATGGAAAGAAGGTCCAAGTTTCACTTCCCGGACCGTGTGGGGTTTTCTGTGTGGAGTTTGTTCTCCCTGTGTCTGGGTGGGTTTCCTCTGGGTGCTCTGGTTTCCCCACCAACCTTAAACATGCTCAGTAGGCTGATTCTAGGATCCTGGTCTAGATGTGGAGAAGGATCCCTGGGTGATGCTCCTCACAGGTTGCTCCAGCAGCATTGAAGGATGGGGCTAATGCAGAGAATACAAATAAAGAATACCTAAACCTTAACCACCACAAAATATTAAAGCAGAACTCAGTAAGATCAGTGTTTCCTGTGGCTCCAGAGGCTTTTTGTGGCGGTGGTGAAAGTCACCTAACCAAGCGTTATTGGGCTCTTTTTATTATAGTTTGCAAATTATTTTTATAGTCACATTGCAGTGATCACACATTTAAATAAAAAATGAACGAAAATGTAAAAAAAAGCTCCCTGAAAAAACTGAATATTAGGCTGTCTCTCAGATGAAGGGGACAAACTCTGACAAACTGTTGGCTGCAGGTCTGCTCCACCTCAGTCTGAGTGTGTGCGTCAGTTGCTGCTATGTAAAATAAAATAATAATAAGATAATAAAACACACACATCATGTAACACATCTATTTCTCAGCCTTAGCTTATTCTCAGTCTTCTTACTGCTGCTAAAGTACGCTGTTAACTGTGTGCAAGGCCAAGTAAACTTAAAGGTGAGCTTTTACCGTGGCGGGCTACACAGAAGTGAATGCAGTGGAAACATTGAACTCTGCTCATTTCTGCGTGTTTTTGCCTCATTTACCTATAGAGCTCCCCCTACAGTTCAGAGTAAAGCACTGTCGTAAACACTCACAAGACCAGTTGACTCTTATTATGATCCCTTGCTCGGCTTTATTTCCGTTTTTCCTTCCTTCTGACTGTACAATGTTTTTTCTGATATTTGGCCTGTGCAATGATGTTCCACTTTAATACATTTTGAGCTTATACTTGAAACAACTACAGTAGTTCTGAGTTTATTGGTAGAACAGTGAGGATCTCGGCCTTGATCTTGGCGTTGAACATCTCAATGAAATGCTTTGCTAAATCATGTTTCATTTGTGCCATTTGTTTGTGTAAGCAGACGCAGTCAGTGCTGGAATAGACACAATCCCTGTAGGATTTACTGCAGCTGTTTATTAAATGTTAACAAGCCGTGTAGGATCAGTATAGTAATAGGATTAGTTCCCTTTCTCTGTATGTATTTGATTGGCCAAAGGTTCCAGTCACGTTCTTAACATTCACATCTATTAAAAATCTAGTGTAGTTTAGTTTTTTCACAGATGATTCCTATTACAGATGCAATTAGGAGTCACTAATCCTCAATAACAAAAAATGCCTATAATTACTTAATGAAGAACACCAGCTTAGACTAAAGGTTTCTTTGTTCTCCACAAAAATACATTACTTTTCACATTTCTGCCTTGCGTCTACTTGAAAAGACTTACGGCCTCTGGCGCTGACTGTGAGCCCGGCGAGGATTCCCAGAGTGCGTCGAAAGGAAATCCAGTTTTCCAAGAATCTGTCAACTTTTATGTGATAAAAGTTACTCAGTCTGACAGCAGCCGAGTGAATTCAATCAGGACTGACAGAGGACCTCAACCTCACCGTCTAACGTTTATACAACACAGGTGACTTCTCTGTAAACGCTTATGGAGCTATAAACAGACTGCACAATATTTTTAATACTGTTATACTGTGAGTTTGTGGGTACGATCCCTGTGTTACTGTGGGTTTTCTCATCCTCCTCCCATCGTCCAAAGACACGCATGTCTGAGATAAACTCTACATCGATCAGGCATAACATCATGACCACTGACAGTTAAGTGAATGACACAGATTCATCATGGCGCCTGTGAGTGAGTGGGATATATCAGGCAGCAAGTGAACATTTAATGCTCAAAGCTAATGTGTTAGAAGCAGGAAAAATAGGGTAAGGATTTGACAAGAGCCAAACTGTGAGGGCTCTAGACGACACAGGGTCACAGCATCTCCAGAACTGCAGCTCTTGTGGGGTGGTCCCATCTGCAGAGGTCAGAATCTATCAACAGTGGTCCAAGGAAGGAACAGTGTTACATATGTTAGTAACTTTGCCACAGTTCTCCCCTAAACATCCAGGATACTATATTTTGTCATGTATACAGGGAAATGAGAACCCTGTTTCTCTGAGTGCATATGAATACCATAACCTGGATAAAGTGCATATAAACACACTCATTGTCTATTTTCATATTATGGACAGTTAAAAATCCTGAATTTGACCAAAAAACAAACAAACAAACAAAAAAAAGCCCGCCATTGGTCCATTGGTCAGAACAGGCTGTGGTGCACCTGCTCTATGGGCCACACAATGCGGAAATAACACAGAAGTAAAAAAAACAACAACTTGGTAACACTTTATTTTAAGATCCACCTATTAACCATTAACTAAGTGCTAATTAGCATACTGGTTAGTGGTTAATGAGCCCATAATTGGTAATTATAAAGCACTTATTAATCCTTTATTTTACACAAAAAAGACTGAAGCCCTAATTTTTGCCCCAGAAAATATAACCCCATCAATCGTTCAACACCTTGGCTCTCTGAGCTCCTCTGTCCAGCCGAGCATCAGAAATCTTGGTGTCTGGTTCGACCAGTCACTGTCTTTGGACCGCCACTCTAGACTTTTGGTCAGAAATTGTTTCTACCATCTAAGAAATATTGCAAAATTGAGGGCAATTTTATCAGACTCAGATCTTGAGATGGTTATTCATGCTTTTATTTCTTCTCGTTTAGATTACTGTAACTCTCTTTTTAATTGTTTTAACAAATCTGCTCTTACTCGTCTCCAATTGGTTCAAAATGCTGCGGCAAGGCTTTTAACAGGATCTGGCAGAAGGACACACATCACACCCATTTTATCCTCCCTACACTGGCTTCCTATCAAATGTCGTATTGATTTTAAAATTTTGGTTTTAACTTTTAGAGCTTTAAATGGACAAGCTCCACAATACATTGCTGATTTGTTGTGCCCCTACTCTCCAGGCCGGGCCCTCCGATCTTCCGGCCAGAGTCTTTTAAAGGTCCCAAAGACTCGCTATAAAACCCGGGGAGACCTGTCCTTTCAGGCTGTAGCCCCCAGACTCTGGAACGCCCTGCCCCAGTCCCTCTGTGTGGCCGACTCTGTCGATTCTTTTAAAAGGCAGCTTAAGACACTGTTATTTAAACAAGTTTTTGGTTAACTGGGCTTTATTTTGACCTTTTACTTTTATTGATTGTATGTGTTTATTATTATGATTGCACTTTGTAAAGCACTTTGTGCTTTTATCTGTGAAAAGCGCTCTATAAATAAACTTTACTTACTTACTTACTTACTTACTTATTTTGTGTGACCAAATTCTACAACTAATTAGCAACTAACTAACATTTTCCCCTTAATAAACTCATAATTACTGCTCATTAGTAGGAAGTAGGGAAATTGTTGGACATGAATTATGATCTTAATAGGATTTTTGTTGTACTATTCCCTAATAATGCTCCAATACTCCATAAAGATCATAATTGATGTCCAACAACTTCCTTACTTCCTACTAATGAGCAGTAATTATGAGTTTATTAAGGGGGAAATGTTAGTTAGTTGCTAATTAGTTGTAGAATATGGTCACACAGAATAAGGGACTAATAGGTGCTTTATAGTTAACAGCTAATTAACCACTAACTAGTATGCTAATTAGCACTTAGTTAATGGTTAATAGGTGGACCTTAAAATAAAGTGTTACCACCAGTTTGTTGTGGCGCTGCAAAGTAGGCAGGTGGCTTGATCGGTGCACAAAGCTCTCAGGCTCTAAATGCATCATTGTTTTCACAGGCAAAGAGTCAGTGTCTGTTACATGAAAAAAATAACAGTATTTTGGTTTTGTGAAGTTGTTTTTTTGCAATACAGATATTTTAGCAATGACTAACTTGTGATGTTGTGTGCAGCCCTAGTAACCACCTTCATATTTTGTTTTTTCCTGCAGTTGCTGTGCTCCACGATACAGAAGGCCCTGTTCGAGGAGGAGGAGCAAGTGAGGAGCTTGTCCCAAAAGGTTCGAGTTCTGGAGAAAGCAAACGGCCACCTGAGGGAGAGGGTCAAAACCTTGAAACGTCAGCTACGGCAAGCCCAGAGGGACAGCAAGGACCAGCAGACTCTGAACCTGAAACAGATGTACGAGTCCACACAGGCCCACCCCGACCAGGACACGACGGGAGAAGAGAAGGCAGCGCCGAGCAAAAAGGGACCGAACAAGAAACTAAAGGCTTAGATTTAAACAGGAGTGTAATGGACTAAATACAAACATTAGTGAAATTTACACAAGTTACAGTTTCCCAGTTCTCAATTACATTTGCTGCCTATTGTGTGAATCCATCTATGAAGTAAAGTCTACGAGTCTATGAAGGGAATAATATCAGCCATAGGGGTGTAACAGTACACATGGTTGTAGTGCATTGATTCAGTACGGCATGTTCACTTGTGTACCGTCTGGGATTTATAATTAAATTTAATGATTTAGTGCGAGCTTAAGCGTGGCAGAACTAAATTTAACATGCAAGTTTACGCACGGACACTATTAAGTGACGGACTGCATACACCGTTACCATGGCAAACACCAAACCCCACGGCCTCCTGTATGGGAACATTTGGGCTTCCCTGTCAAAATCAACGACAGCAAAGACAAGTGGATAAGACGAGAGGCGTGTGCTGACATCGTTCTGCAGAGATGAGGTCTGCAGCAGGCATCAAGTCATTCAGATCAAGCTAAAGCAATAACCCACATGGACACATGGTTTAGTCCTGGTTTAGTCCTGGTTTAGTCCTGGTTTAGTCCTGGTTTAGTTCTGGTTTAGTCCTGGTTTAGTCCTGGTTTAGTTCTGGTTTAGTCCTGGTTTAGTTCTGGTTTAGTCCTGGTTTAGTCCTGGTTTAGTCCTGGTTTAGTTCTGGTTTAGTCCTGGTTTAGTTCTGGTTTAGTCCTGGTTTAGACCTGGTTTAGTCCTGGTTTAGTCCTGGTTTAGTCCTGGTTTAGTTCTGGTTTAGTCCTGGTTTAGTTCTGGTTTAGTCCTGGTTTAGTTCTGGTTTAGTCCTGGTTTAGTCCTGGTTTAGTTCTGGTTTAGTCCTGGTTTAGTTCTGGTTTAGTCCTGGTTTAGACCTGGTTTAGTCCTGGTTTAGTTCTGGTTTAGTCCTGGTTTAGTTCTGGTTTAGACCTGGTTTAGTGCTGGTTTAGTCCTGGTTTAGTCCTGGTTTAGTCCTGGTTTAGTTATACAGTAAACATATTAGATAAATCCTCTGTGACAGATGGATGGACATCACAGGCTACAGAAAGATATTTAACAGTAACTTCATTACATCACAGTAGGAGATAAATATATTTTGCAAGGGTTTTTTTCAAACTTTATTTCAGTGTATTGTTACACCCCTAATCAGCCATAAATCCAAATAATACCAAAGTAAGCCTTTTACTCATGTACAGTCTGAAGATATATGTGAGGTTATGCCACTTGTAAACGCCTGCATCACAACAAATGCTTCCACAGTTACATCTGTGTCATGAAGTCATGCTGTTGGCTTCATTCACATCATTGGACAGTTTGCATTGTTAAATGCTTAAAAGGCATCGCAGGATTTGCATTGTGCCTTTACATAGACCTAACCTAATGTAGATCACCTCAGACGCTTCATTCGTGTTTGTTGTGACCGCCCTCCAGGAGGTAGTACAGATTCATAATCCCTGCGGTGCATTTTGCATTAAACAGTGGATACAAGTTGTAATGTCCTGCTCTTACATTTGCACATTCAGACAGCACACAGGTGTATCTTCAGCTTTAGGCCGCAGGTCTGTGACCTATAGACAACTTTAACTTGCAATTACATGCATTTTATGGCCAGAAATGCTTCAAGCATAAACACTTTCACAGCTGTATTATTATTATACCTTTATCTCTTTGGCTCTTTGGTTTCTCACAAACAACAGCTCTTTACTCTAATAACACAGTACTACTCTTATTAAACGCTGCACTATAACAAAGCATAAGTCATTGTTCATGTTATTGCTGGAGATGCACTGATGCTGTATCACTTTTAAAAAGCTTTTTCTGTGCTGGACACATTATGCATTCTTTTACTTTAAATAATATTTTTACAGCACAGTCATCTGCAGAAATCTGTCTCTTTAAAGACGCAGAGACAAAAACATGCTGTACATCACTGCTACAGAGCTCAACCTTTTCAAGTGAAAAGCTCCTTGTTTTATTCTGTAATACTGAAGAAAGAATTTCAGCTTGGACACAAAAGTGTGTGAATAGCATTTATGTGCGTTACTTTAATTGATGTGGTCCATATCCCTGTGTCTAGAATTAGTTCATGTTTAACTTTAAACAGTATTTGAATATTACAATAATAATGCAGTATTTGTATTTGTAAGAAAGGTGCTGAGCGCCCACAAGAGCCTGTGAGGTACGAGATTATTTTGTGTTAAATGCACACTTTTTTTGGTAGCAAATGGAAATTTGTTTATTAAAATGTTTTGCGGACTGTTTACTTACGTGGGCCTATCCAGAATGTGTCAGCAGCCATGTTGTTTACAAACACTACTGCATTTTTTTTAAATTGCAATGTCCAGTTTGCTTTTTTCATTGCATAATCTTTTGTATTACAGCTAGTTTTGATAAATAAATGAGTCTTTCTCTAACCCTGCTGTGGCTCCTCTCATGTATTTTTACACAGTGGCTGCTTCGTCCCGCTCAGATGAATACTTCAATGGTCCGGTGGCGGTCCAACACTTTAAAATCCTGGAGTCCTGCCTCTGTCCCGCACCATTTCTCACAAACAGCCGTCCCATTTAACAGGATCTGATTTACTGCGCTCGGCTCTGTGACTTTATTTAACTGATATCATAGTGTCTGGACAGAGAGGTACTCGAACAATGCAGCAACGACTGAGACAGAGCTCAAGGAAAAGTACTGTTACTGCAAAATAATCAAATAGAAGATAGTACAAAATAGTTATGTGAGTAAAAAGTAGTCTGTGTAACTTGGTCTTAGGCTACTACTATTGTTACTACATCTGGTACTGCCACTACTACTGGAACTACTACTACTCCAGCTGCTACTATTTTGACTGCTACTCTGGCTACTGCTTAGACTATTACTATTGCTACTACTATTACTACAAATAAAACATCTGCTACTACTACTACTTCTGGAACTACTACCATTCCAGCTGCTACTATTTCTACTCCTCCTCCTCCTATTACTACAAATACAACTGCTGCTACTACAACTGCTACTATTGCTACTACTATTACTACTTTTACTAGGACTATTACAACAACTACTAGAATTTCTACTACTTCAGCTGCTACTACCTCTACTACTGCGGCTACTGCTTAGGCTACTACTATTGCTACTACACAGGGGTGCCACCAGGTATTCTGGGCCCACTGAAAAGATTTTACATTGGGCCCCCACCAACATTTTTTCAGGACCAGGTTTAACACAGCCTATTAAAACACTCATTTACCTTTAAAAACGTCTTAGATGGACGTTTTACAGCAGTGCAACATTAAATAACATTCATACTTTGCTATAAGACCAAATAGACAAACTAAAAAACTAACTTATTCTGCTGTCTGTTTAAGGTGAGAGTCAGACAGGTGAGAGTCAGACAGGTGAGGGTCAGGCAGGTGAGAGTCAGACAGGTGAGAGTCAGACAGGTGAGAGTCAGGCAGGTGAGAGTCAGGCAGGTGAGAGTCAGGCAGGTGAGAGTCAGACAGGTGAGAGTCAGGCAGGTGAGAGTCAGACAGGTGAGAGTCAGGCAGGTGAGAGTCAGGCAGGTGAGAGTCAGGCAGGTGAGGGTCAGACAGGTGAGAGTCAGACAGGTGAGGGTCAGACAGGTGAGAGTCAGACAGGTGAGAGTCAGGCAGGTGAGAGTCAGGCAGGTGAGAGTCAGACAGGTGAGAGTCAGACAGGTGAGGGTGAGACAGGCGAGAGTCAGACAGGTGAGAGTCAGGCAGGTGAGAGTCAGGCAGGTGAGAGTCAGACAGGTGAGAGTCAGACAGGTGAGAGTCAGGCAGGTGAGAGTCAGGCAGGTGAGAGTCAGACAGGTGAGGGTCAGACAGGTGAGAGTCAGATAGGTGAGAGTCAGACAGGTGAGAGTCAGGCAGGTGAGGGTCAGACAGGTGAGAGTCAGACAGGTGAGAGTCAGACAGGTGAGAGTCAGACAGGTGAGGGTCAGAGAGGTGAGGGTCAGACAGGTGAGAGTCAGGCAGGTGAGAGTCAGACAGGTGAGAGTCAGGCAGGTGAGAGTCAGACAGGTGAGGGTCAGACAGGTGAGGGTCAGACAGGTGAGAGTCAGACAGGTGAGAGTCAGACAGGTGAGAGTCAGACAGGTGAGGGTCAGACAGGTGAGAGTCAGACAGGTGAGGGTCAGGCAGGTGAGAGTCAGACAGGTGAGGGTCAGACAGGTGAGGGTCAGGCAGGTGAGAGTCAGACAGGTGAGAGTCAGACAGGTGAGGGTCTGACAGGTGAGGGTCAGACAGGTGAGGGTCTGACAGGTGAGGGTCAGACAGGTGAGAGTCAGACAGGTGAGGGTCAGACAGGTGAGGGTCAGGCAGGTGAGAGTCAGACAGGTGAGAGTCAGACAGGTGAGAGTCAGACAGGTGAGAGTCAGACAGGTGAGGGTCTGACAGGTGAGGGTCAGACAGGTGAGGGTCTGACAGGTGAGGGTCAGACAGGTGAGGGTCAGGCAGGTGAGAGTCAGACAGGTGAGACAGGATTCAGCGTTTTCTATGGAGATTTCTCTTTCTATCGCTCGCTCCCTTCCATACTGTATTTCTTATGCAGAGGAATGAGCTCCTGCTGTCACAGTGCGCAGACATTTAGCTCCTACAGCACTCTGGCTTCACTCTGTTGTGAGCGCGTCAGGCTCCGTGCGAGAATAAATAGAGAGAGGAGAACGACATGCACTGCATGATGAGCACCGTGCTTTGTAGGCTACGTTGAAGACAACTTTTGCAGCGAAGTGAAAGTAAAAAGGTTAGAGACGCTGCTTGGGAGCGGGGCTTAGAACCGGTTCTCGGGTAGAACCGGGTTTCCATGCCCATCCCTAGTTAATACAGACCTTTCTTTAGGAAAAAACTGGGTGACATATTGCCGCCCTTACCATTCCCTTTCTTCTCTTTCCCTTTCTGCCTTTCGTTTTTTACAGCCTGACTTATGTTGGAAGTGGGACATGCTGACAATACAGAGGTCAGCTGCATCACAAACAGCAGCAGAACTACTCTTGTTCCCGGCCTGGTTAGGAAGCGGACTGAACCATTTGCGGAGGAGGCTCTTAGAAAATGTAAGGACTTTGTTGGTTTATTTTGAATCGACTTTATTAAATAATAATAATCATATTCAGGGCCCCGGCATTATAAATAATACAGCAAAACATAAAATCTAAAAAAATTTGTACAACAGAACAGGGCTATATGCAGGAATTTTTCCTGGGCCCCCCTGCCAGCCACGGGCCCTTGGAATCATCCTAACCTTTCCCCCTCCTACAGCGCCCCTGCTACTACAAATCCTACAAATACAACTGTTGCTACTACTTTTACTAGGACTACTACTACAACAAATACTACTGGAACTACTGCAGCCACGACTATTTCTCCTTGTACTATGGCTACTGCTTAGGCTACTGCTAGTGCTACAACTACTACAACAAATACAACTGCAGTTACTACTATTACTAGGACTTCTACTACGACTACAGCTATGAATACTTCTTAGGCTACTTTCTCTCCACCTCTGGAGATGATAAATGTTTTTTTGCTCCTACCACAGTGAGAAATGATAAAGTACAAAGTTGTGGTGTCAACATGAGAGAACCATAAATCTTGGTTATAAACTCTGGTCTGTTGTAACCTCCTTTTGTCCGGTTTAGGATCCTCAAGCCCAGGATTTCCTCAAGCCCAGGATTTCCTCAAACCCAGGATTTCCTCAAACCCAGGACTTCCTCAAACCCAGGACTTCCTCAAACCCAGGACTTCCTCAAACTCAGGACTTCCTGAAATCCTCAAATCCTGTTGTCAGATTTTCAACAGGATTTCCTGGAGGTGAAACTAATGTCTTCCATATGGGGCATAAATAATCCGGACTGCTTTATGTCTGCTGCAGGTGTCCTGTAGTACTCTGAGTACAAAGGGCAGTCAACGTTAAAACTAATACTACTACTACTGATCATACGCCTACTACTTTTGCTACTATTAGTACTACTACTGCTACAAATACCACTGCAAACGCCACTACTACTAATGCGGCTCAAACTACAACTACTACTTCTGCTACTACCGCCATTACTACAACTATTATTACTACTACTTCCACTGTTACTACCGCTGCTGCTACAATTAGTACTTCTACTATAACAAATACTACAGAAACTGACGCTACTATTACCATCGCTGCTAATACTACAACTACTACTTTTGCCACTACTACTTCTACTGCTCCTGTAAAATGTTACTCCAAAATAATAAAGGTTGAAGTAAAAGTAGTTGAGTACTTTACTTAAGAACAAATACTACTGCCACTATTACTACTGCAACTACAAATACCACTACTATTGTTACCACTACTACTGCAACTGCCGCTACTATTACTACTGTGGCTCCTTCCACAACTACTACTTCTGCTAATACTATTACTACTACTTGCACTGTTACTACTGCTGCTACTACTATGACATCTACTAGTCCTAATCTTTTATTACTACTACTGCCAATACTACTACTTCTGCTACTACTATTACTACTACTGCTATTATTACTACTACTGCTGCTGCTTATACTATTACTTCTACTACTGCCTTGTGGGTAATTGAGTTTGCAGTTATTGCCATTGTTACCACTACTGCTATAATTAAAACTACAACTGCCCCCACTACTACTACTACAACTACTACTATTACTGCTAGTCCTGTTACTGTTTCGGTTACTAGTACTGCAGATATTTTTTGGCTACTGCTGCAATTGCTGCTCCTATTCTTACTACCTCGACTGCTGGTTAACTACTGCTATGACTGCTAATACTACTACTACTACTACTACACTTTTCATACCAGACCGTTCCTCTTCCCCTCAGAGTCCTGTGGAGCAGAGCCAACGATGATAAACACATGAACGCATGAGCACATGACTGAAGCTGCAGAGCACAGATGTCCACAACAGGACCGTCCCGAGGAGCTGCGGGCCATGGACGAGGTTTATTTATCCGAAACTGACTGGTCAAGGCCATTTGTTCGGGTTTTAGTCTTCACTTAGACCTGATTAAAGTCACCAGAGAATATTGCAGTATTTGGTAAGCGTGTACTAGTGTCTTGGTCTCGAGACTGGTCTTCAGACTTTTGTTTTTTTATGGTCTTGGTCTCGTCTTGGTCTCATCTCTGTATCGGCTGCAGTTTTTCTCGGTCTTGTCTCAGTCTCGGATTTGGCGGTCTCTGAGATTTGATTTATCAAACATTCAGGGCGTGACATTTACTTTTATTTAGGTTTTTACTAGCCACAGTTATATTAGTGGAGTTTTATGTACATTTTACCGTATAGAGTAAGCTTAAAGAAATGTAAAATTTGGTTTACCTATTGGCAGAAGAAAGTATATCTCAACAGCATGTGGTGTCACGTCTTTTAAAACGTCATATTTTTTAAATTACTAATTTTCTTTCTTTAATCATAATGAACTACTCTATAATAAATGGTGTACACTTGAGTAGAGCAATGTATTAACTTCTGAAGTTAAGATGGTCTAGGTATAAGATCAACCTGTCAAAGTGGCACTGGGTGTATTTGTGTTCTTAGACAAAATAATAATCTACCCACATTTGTCTGGTTGGCTCGTGTTAATGTCAAGCCCTGTGAACATTACATGAAAATCATATCTTTCTTGATTTTAAAAGACATTCGTTTTCGGCATTAGAAGAACCAGGAACATGATCTGTCTCTGTTTGTTTGTAAAATCTGTTGCATTAAAACAATCATTAATGTATTTGAACCACTTTTTTTTTTTTACTTTTCCTCTTTGTTTAGCTGTAGTTCACTGCAGTTCTTGTCTTGGTCTCAGTTCACTCTGGACTTGGACTGGTCTTGGTCTTGACTACAACACTAGCATGTACTATGGTTTGTTCTATGTATTTTGACAAAAGAGGAAACTAAAACAAGCCCGTGCGTTTTTAGGAGACAACAATGACTGGTTGTTGTGGATGTGTTTGTTTAAAATAAAAATAAAAAAGCAGCACACAGATCTGGAGTCAGACAAATGGCCATGGTTCTGTAACCACTGTCCACAGAACACAAGAATTCACTGACTTCAGTGAGTAGACTTTAGCTTGTGGGGTGCTTAATATAGAATTAATCAAAGTTGGACAAAGGACTCAGTCTGTATTGAAATAAAAGTTACTTCAGAATATTAAAAGTACAAGCAGTACTCAAAAAATTAAAATATTGACATTCAAAGTAACTTTTTTTTTCACAAAATACTTAAAGGTCCTATATTATGCTTTTTAAGACTTTTTAAAATAGTTTTGGACACCTTTGCTTTAGTATTTCAAATAATGTATATGTAGGGAAACTGTCTTCTTTTGGGGAGCTGTTACTTTGACTTTGCAGAGAACGTTTGGATCAGGTTTGTCACCATAAACATTTATACACGGACGTGGCGTAGGCTGCTGGAGCTAACGTCACGTCACTGCCAAACTACTCCGAGCATTTTTCAGAATTCTGTAGACTGTAGTTCTCCCTATAGCAATTAGCATTAGCATAAAATATCTCAAATTATGAATATTCCAGACTGTTTTGGCAGCTGTCACCACTCGACCACATGTGTGCGATGTCAGAGCCTGGTTAGAAATCATTAGTAAGTGTATCCACTTTTAGAAGTTTTATTTGATATAGCAATTAGCATATACATTAGCATGTGAGCTAAAGGCTAAATGATTCTGAATGTGTGCTCTGCTGGACAGGAGTAACAGAAATGTGGCGGAACACAAAAGTTATAGACCACAGTTTTATTCCAGTAATTAATCACCACAAGTCCTCCTTTAATAAGTTGGCATCAGATAATTAGTTAGTTTAGTTTAGTCACAAGTATAACAAAATTAGTACAGATACATTTATAACTAATTACTCGTCATACATTCTTAAAACATAAATTCTCATTCTGCACATAAACGAACAGACCCAAAAGGTGTAGGCTGAAGCTAATCAGTAAAATAATAATCGTGGAAACACTTTTTCTTCAACAAAGTAATGGTTCTTACACATTTGGTTATAGTGGGTTATATCCATAAAAACAAAAGCATCACTAACTTTACATCACTGGGGCCATTTTGGCCCTGGCGGTCATTGGCAGCAGATGACAGCAACCAACGCGTTTACATATTTATGTCTGTCACCCCCTGCTGGCAATGGTAGGTAATGGACAGAGCATAAAATGGCTATTTAGCACAGCTATAGCAACATGATGCTAAGAGATAGATAAATGAGCTCAGCTACAGAATTAATCCAACACAAAACTACTCCAGGTCTGTTTTTGAGGTGTAAACAACATTAGCCCTATTACATCAAAAAAGCTAAAAAAAGTTCATTAAACAGAATAAGTGGCCTTTAAGTAAATTACTTGAGTGAAAATATTTACTTAATTGAACTGAACTTAATTTAATCTGGGTATAAAACGACTTATTTTAAACAAAATCTGGTGCAGTAGAAAATGAAGCTAAAGTAAAACTTGGCAGCATTGACCCAACACTGCACACCTCCCGTTTCTCCATTTAATTAAACTGACAACTCAAGCTTTTTACTGCTGTCATTACAACAACTGTACTCATCACTCAACAGTAAATAAGATAAGATCCTTTTAAATCACATTGATCCAGTCTTCTCTCGAAGGTGTCTGTGGTGAACGTGGAAACTCCAGGTCATTTTTCACTTCTGTTCGTCTGTGTCTCGTCCAATCAGAATGAATGATGTGAGGCTGAGAGACCAGAGCTGCGCCGCTGTGCCATGGTTTGGACTCAGCTCTGGATTTCAAAACTCTCCACAGACAAAGAAAATGTAGCAGAAGAATGTTTGTTTTGGTCCAGAGAATGAAGTCAGTGTATTTTCTATGTAAATGGTGCAATAATTACTAAGTTACTGACAGATCTGGAAGGAAAAGTTACTCTAGAGGACAGAAACACCCTAAATGTTAAAACTTGACTCGCCATATGGTCTGTTACATCTTGTCTTGGCTTGCATAGAAAGGTTTTTTTCAAACAGAGAGGTACAGCAATTCATCTTTTAAAAAAACAATCTTCGTCGCCTCTAGAACAGCAGATCCTTTTACAACCATTAAAAACATTATCTGACTAAAAGAAGGTGTTTCCAATAAATACCTTACTCCTGCCATAAAGGAACAGGTGAAGAGACAGCAAAGGGCATCTCTTTTGAAGAGAAACAGAGAAAATTAGCTTTTTATTTCATTAAACGTTTTGAATTTTACTACAAAAAGAAAAATAGTGGATTTTTTTGATAAATGACTGAGAGCAGACTGAATGTAGAGGGCTTGTTGTTGATTGGTCAGTGCTTCCTGGAGTGGGCGGAGATTTGTGGAACAGAGCGTTCTGACGTCTCAGAAACTCAGCGCCAGAGAATACAGGATTATTCAAACAGACATCAATGAAACAAAACACAACTCCAGATCTGTTTTTGATGAGGGGACGACATTATAACATTATATCTAGCCTCTTTAATGATTCTCAACTGGTGGGTTGGAACAAAAAAAGTGGCTTAGTAGAGGCTGAACATTAAGTTTTCATCTTATTTGGAGACTAAATATAATTTTAATTACATAAAAACACATTTTAAAATAAAATATGTCATGAAATTGGTTGTAAAATTATTTAGAAAATGCCTTTGGGTCTCAACAGAATGAGAAGGGATGCCCCAAAAAGGCTTGACATTTGGTGTGCTTATGGTTTAAGAAGGCTCTGAACTTTAGATAAGAAATAGCTGGTTTTCATGTACAACAAAGAGGTTAAGAAGAGTCAATATTAATAATACATTTGGGTAATTTTTTTCACAAAAGCATCTAAACTTAAACTTATAATGCCCTGTTTGCATGAAAGAATAAAGAAATAAACTGCATAGGACACAGTTGCCTTAAAGCAGACAGTAATTAGTCCTGTGTGTTTTCTGTTGGGCCGTTCCTCTCTGGGTTTGGGTTTGTGGGAGTGAGGTTTACGTTCCCTCTGCTCCTCGGATGTTTACACACAAACTCTGATTCTTCACATTTTCCAGAGAAACAGTGGGATTCTGTCTCTTTTTGTGCATAGGCCGTGTTTTTTTTTTTTATTCATCCAGAGGAGAGGACGAGTTTGTGGCCAGAGTCTGACGCATGTATCGGTCTAAAGTCTAAACTGTTGGTGAAAAGACGGACAGACAGGTGGAGGTGAAGACCAGAGCAGAGGGTTAAACAGCTGTGTATAACAGAGAAGAGAATAAATGAGGATCTTACTGTCTGTTAATATGGTAACCTGACTGGCCAGATGGTTTGTTATGTGGAGGGTTTAGAAAGCGTTGACCATCACAAGTTAAAAATTTGACAACCATAAAAATACATAAGTCACGGCAACTCAAATTCCTCAGTTGCAGCCAGAGGTTGACAGTCATGAAGTAAATTGTAAAATGCATTGTTTACAGGTGTAAACAATGCATATTATTTTTTTTACGGTTGGACTGTTGAACGAGCTATTATTAAAAAGTTTTCCTGTTGAGCTATTCCCTCTTTTCCTGGGAATTCCAGCCTCACCGCTGTCCCAGTGGATGAGTCTGGTCGCCATTTAATCAATTCGATTTCTAGAGCGGAGCAAACCCGAGTAAACTGACAGCAGAGTAAGCCAATCAGAAAATGGCAGACGTGATGTTAACAAAGCGACAAGAAAGTGAGCAGCGCAAATACATCTTTTATTAAATAAAGGCTTCTAGTGCTGTAAGCTGCTGTGGTTTTAATCACTCGATATGTTTTTGGTCATTTAAAACAGAATTTACCGCTGAATGAAACAAACTCTTGGCTCCTCTGTGCGTCATCTTGATTGTTGTTGTTGAGGACGCTGCTCGCGAAGAACACGTGACTTAAATAAATGAATCAAAATGCAGGGTATGGTTGGGATTTGAATCCAACCACGGCGGACGGCATGGTGACCAGACTGATGTTTCTCTGTATAATAATACAGAGACATATCATTCTGGATTTTCCAGGCAAATTCCCTTTCCATGTCCTGCTATCTTCACCTACAACCTTTTTCTGGCAACACTTCAAATATCTCAGAATACAAGTGTTACAGTAGTAAATGTAGCAGTAGTAGCAGCAGCATTAGTAACAGTAGTTGCAGTGGCAGTAGGAGTAGTAGAATCAACAGTTTTAGTAGTAGTAGTAGTAGTAGCGGTAGTAGTAGTCGTCACAACAGTAGTAGTAGTAGTAGCAGGGCTTAATTTGTAAATAAAACGATGCCGGAACAAAAATTGCGCTTTGACACTGAGTCCACAAGGCCAACACTGTTCCCAGAACATACACAGAACACAATGCTTAGGCGCACACACACATGCCAAAATACCAAGCAACTGCTCATTTATACTGAGTTTTAAATTATATTTTAACATATTTGTTAACATTATTATACATTATAGTGTTTCACTTCAGTGTAATGTGTCAGTGTACGTTTGTGTGATTGCTCAGCTGATTGAGAAATCAGCTGAGCAATCACAGCAATCAATCTGAGCTTTTGTAGACTCTGTCATAGACCTACTGTGTGTGGCCACCAGTCTGAAGCAAGAACACAGACTCATGCAGCTGTGGTCTGTAGAAACCAAGTCTAGACTAGGAAAGGGAGCACACAGCAGCAGTCAGCTTTCAGCCTATGTTTCTCCTTTTGCTTTCACTTCTTTTTAGTGACTGCCGTGGAACGCGCAGTCTTCTCTGCGTAATAGCGTTTCACGACTCCAGGCTCTGTGAGCCTCAGTGCGTTAGCTCGAGCTTACAGATGCTTCGGAACAAACTGCTGTGGATCTATGTCCCGTGTGCACAAGGGGTTACAATGGAGGAATAAAAAGCGCACATCGAGGGCGCGTGGCGTAAGGTTTCCCTGCATAACTATGGCTCTGTAACAGTGACACTGGCCCTGGGTCTCATCCTGTGACCCACGGTCAGTGTTAGCTCGAGCTTCCATATGCATTTGAGTAAAAGAACAAACTGACGTGGCACTGCCCTGTCCTGTTCGCTCTCAGGCACAGTGGGGAAATAACGTGGCACATCCAAAGCCCATCACATAGGTCCCCTCCGCGTAACCAAAGTCAGGACAAACCTCAACAGATTTACTGTCTTCTGGCTGTCAGCAAACACACCACTTTTGAAAAGAGCAGCAGTCAGCTGTAGCTCCACTCGTGTTTGCAAACACACAGCCTGCTATGGCTCTGTGAGCTCTGTGGATGCAGCAGGGATTGGGCGGGGTCAGGGTCATCTCAAGGTACGCACAGTGTGTACTGCTGTGCACCTGCAGACACCACTGGTGTTAACAGTGGTGAATAGATCTTTCACTTTGACGTGAAGGTCTTTTCCACCGGATTCCCTGTACACTCTATAGACACGAATTACAGTGCGGGGACAGTCTGTGTTGAAGCGCTCACGCGGAAATGAAGCATGGCTTTTATGTTTAAAACATTGCATTTCTGTGTAATTACACCTCCAACCTTCAGCACAAGTTTAGGTCAAAAGAGTCAAATGTAGTCCACACTTTGTTCTGAGTTGTGCCTGAGTTACTGGATCCAAGCAAACAGTTGCTGGATCAGACGGAGTCAAAATAAGGGAGTTTCCGGATCCTGTTCCGGCAAGATCCGGCTCAAATTAAGCCCTGAGTAGTAAATAGATGAAGTCATGAGTGTACAGGTGACTTTAAATGACTGTGATAGATTCTCTGCTGTTGCTGCTCTGCTCTGGCACTGTCCCTTTAAGTTGTCCAGAACTGGTTCTAACTATAGCCCAGTCTGAAGTGGTTCTCATGGACATATTTCAGATTGTTTTGGGCACAAAGTGACCTCAGTGTGACCCCACATGGCCCAGAATTCCTCTGTGTCTCGTCTGAATCAGGCTTTGATGTGTGGCTGCTGCAGAATCTCTAAACCCTGTATTCTGGATGTGCAAAGGTGTGTAAATGTGCTCTTTGATCGGGCTCCTCACACTGCATTCATGTGCTCCTCCTGACAGTGGGCTGCTTTTTTTGCAGTGGTTCTAACAATCTTTTTGGATAAACTTGCAGCCACACCAGTCCAGGATGTGGAACTGAAGTCCTGGGCAGAGTTTGACCCTAAATTGCAGAGTGAAGCTTCCCAAAAGTGGAAAATGACTGGATATCTCTGTACCACAAGACGCTCAGCACATTCTCTAAACCAAACTTTAATATAAACAAATTTTAGATTAAAAATGTTGTGTTTCTAAACGAGTTTAGCCACAAAGTCCTGGGTTCAAGCCAGGCACAAGTCTGTTTTATAGCAGCAGCAGTGAAGGTAGTACTAGTAGTAGTAATGCTCTACAAATTCCTTTGCTGGACTCTGTGCCATAGTAGTAGTAGCCATAGTAGCAGTAGTAGTAGTTGTAACAGCAGTAGCAATAATGGTAGTTTGAGCTATATTAGTAAAAACAGTAGTAGTGGGCTATAGCTGTATTTGTAGTAGCCACCCTAAAGTTCCTGAAGTTCCTAAAGTTCATGTAGAGCAGAAGACACTAGCAGAGACTTTCTGAGTTCAACCCTAAATTGCAGAGTGAACATCCCAAAAGTGGAAAATGGAGGATAGGTTTGAACTACGAGAGGTTTGCTCTTCAGGCCTCTTCCTGTTTACTCTGCATCACTGTGGTCTGAGGCTCTGGGGCTCTCCACTAAATCTGGCACCAAGAGAAGCCCAAGTGATGCATTAATAACTTTATTCTCAGTAAAAATACTGCATGTTTTTGTTTTCTTTGGATAACTTAATACAAATCACAATATAAAAGTTGTTTTCCTGAGAAGACGAGAAAGTTTGGAGTTCTGACCTCTGTCATCTCACCTCACGTGCTTCCCCTTTGGAGGACTCAAGTGGAGGAGTTTAAGTATCTCGAGGTCTTGTTCACAGTGAGGGAAGGACGGAGCGTGACAGGAGGATCGGTGCAGCGTCTGCAGTAATGCGGTTGTTGTGGTGAAGAAGGAGCTGAGCCGAAAGACAAAGGTCTCAATTCACCGGTCGATCTACGTTCCTACTCTCATCTATGTTCAGGAGCTTTGGGTCATAACCAAAAGGACAAGATCCCGGATACATGCAGCCAAAATGAGTTTCCTCCACAGGGTGCCTGGACGCTCCCTTAGAGAGAGGGTCAGGAGCTCAGTTACCTGGGAGGGGCTCATAGTAGAGCCGCTGCTCCTCCACATTGAGAGGAGCCAGAGTCTCTGTGGAGAGGGAAGTCTGGGCCTCACAAAGACAGGCACAGGTGTATCCCCAAAGGTTTTTTTTATCGTATAGGTGTTTCATCCACATGGATCCGGCATTTTGGGAGGCTGAATACAATCATTTTTTTAAACCCAGACTGGAATAATTTCAAAACACTGTTGACATGTTTCTGTCTTTACGACCGATGCACATCTTTTCTGAAACAGTGACGCCGTAGCCCCACCTCTCCCTTAACCCACATGTGCTATACTCTGACAAAAGAACTGTGGTGTTGTACAGTGCTGTGTTTGAGCTGCAGAGACTACAGAGCTTATATTCTGCTCCTCTCACCACAGACTAAGGTCCCCTTTGCAGCTCGTACATTCATTCTCCCACCATGTTATGTTTACATCACACCAGTTTTCCATTTTTTTCCCCAGTGTTTTCAGTAGTTTTGCATGGGCCTGTGTGGACACAAACATTTTCTGAGATGGTGCTGTGTTTATGGAAAATGTTTTTGCCACGATAACATTTTTGTCTCTGTGTAGCTATAGCCTCAGTAGTAGTAGCCACTGGTAGCAGTTGTGTACTCCATGTAGAAGCAGTAGAAGTAGATGTTGTGCAATTACACCGCTTTACATTCATTACTTTTATTACTTTTACCCAAACTTATGCAAATATGTGACTGTTCAAAAGGGTTAGGGTCTATTAAAATCCATCATAATAAAGACTGGAAAATTGTGTTTAGTATTTGGTCTTGGTCTTTCTTGGTCTTGGTTATCCAGTGGTCAAAATGTTTTCTGTTAAATACAAGACAAAACCTGGCTTCCGTCCCGTTAAACGCTGTCTATGATCTCATTGTGTCTTTCTCTTGTGGGACCTGATTTTGTGAAAACTCAAACAGTCTGTCTTTAACCAGAGTTCTGCATGCCCCTGAGGAGATGGACCGACAGAGTCCACACACAGAGAGTCCACGCACAGAGGGAGAGGCCAGTGGAAAACCAGCTTTAACTAATGAGTCCTGTCTGTTTCTCTGTGTGTTCTTCCAAAAACAATGTTGTTCCAAAATGCTCCGAGCAATTGATGCATCCAGAACAAATGCAAACGAACTGAAATTTGTAATGAGGTCAGTTGTTTACTTTGTCCCAAAAGTGACAGGCCGTCCTGAAATTTAGGTTAAAATAAACATCTAGAAGGACATTACGCCAAGGAGGTGATAATTTTGTCCGTGTTGGTTTGTTTGATAAGTCAGTTAGCAAGATAACTTAAAAAGTAATGGCTGGATTTTGATAAAAGGAAATGGGACAAGGGGATAAATGAGTTTTGGTGTGGATTTAGAAAATGGTCTAGATCCAGGAATTGTTTTAAAAGATTCTGTCCAACTACCACAGGGCAAAAGATACTAACTCCAGCCACCAGGGGTCAGTAAAGGATTAAGCAGTAGCAGTGTTAGTAGTTGCAGTAGTAGCAGCAATAGTAGTAATGAAGCTGCATGTGTAAATTCAACCAGGAAGACTCCATTTATAGCACGACTTATTCATTTAGTGTGCACACAAGCCTTTGATAAATCTGGCCCCAGGTCTGTTTTTAGGTGCAAGCAACATTATAACATGGTTAAAAGCTCAAAAAAGTCAATTTAGCAGATCAGGAGACCCGATCTGCCACAGGATGCAATACAGTGCACACCAATATAACACACCAAAAAACATAAAAATAAACATGACTTAAAGTATATATATTAATCTACCATCATCAAAGTTATAAGCAAAGATAGCACCATTAACCAAGTAGTGTCGAGGAATACATGTTAGAAATGGACACCATTTCCATGAACAGTTACAGAGGCAAAGACACCATCAACAGCTGAACAAAGGCAACAAACTCTTGCTTCTCAAACTAGCAACCTTGCAACCTCTACCGCTAAAATAACCTGAAGAATCGCGACTCGACGTCCGGTTGAAAAAGCTGAAGTGTGAAAAAGGCCTCACTTCAACCTGAGGTGTAACAGAGACAGAGGGTGAATCCCAGCAGCCTCAACTCCGTAAGCCCTGCCCACAGAGGAGAGAGAGCTGTTCTTTCCTATGCGCCTCTCTCCTCTGTGGGCAGGGCTTACAGCGAGGAATCGAGGAGTTGAGCTGCATTTTTTTTTTGCCTTTGTTGGGTTTCTTACACACCTGACGTCCCATACTGCCGTCCAGGCCGGCTGACAGGGTTGCCGGGGCCCGGGGCAAAAAGGCTTCCTATCGGCCGATTTTAATAGAAAATATAAGAAGAGGGACAATTTCTGTGCCCCTCTGACTCTGAGGACCAGGACATCAGACCCCTTTGCCTCCCCTTGTAGACTGGCCTACTGCCCCCTACTGTTGAGGAGTGTAAGTCAATTACACTGTGTTTATTTTACTCAATAAAATAAGATAAGAATCACTGGTAGCATATACTGCAATCTATATTTAAAGCACTTCTAAGCAGCTGAAAAAATCCGGAGAGAAACTTAAACTTAAATTATCATCTTCATCTAATTCTGGTGTTATATTTTTAAAGTAATCCAATCCTAACATTTAGCCCCAATAGAACATGCAGTCCCTCCCTGCAGCCTCCTCCTCTCCTCTGTACTTCTCTCATGGCTCTTCGTCTCTCTCTGGTCTCTCTGGACTCTCTCTGGTCTCTCTCTGGTCTCTCTGGACTCTCTCTGGTCTCTCTGGTCTCTCTCTGGTCTCTCTCTGGTCTCTCTGGACTCTCTCTGGTCTCTCTGGTCTCTCTCTGGTCTCTCTGGACTCTCTCTGGTCTCTCTTGTCTCTCTCATCTCTCTCTGGTCTCTCTGGTCTCTCTCTGATCTCTCTCTGGTCTCTCTGGACTCTCTCTGGTCTCTCTGGTCTCTCTCTGGTCTCTCTCTGGTCTCTCTGGACTCTCTCTGGTCTCTCTGGTCTCTCTCTGGTCTCTCTGGACTCTCTCTGGTCTCTCTTGTCTCTCTCATCTCTCTCTGGTCTCTCTGGTCTCTCTCTGGTCTCTCTCTGGTCTCTCTCTGGTCTCTCTGGACTCTCTCTGGTCTCTCTGGTCTCTCTCTGGTCTCTCTCTGGACTCTCTCTGGTCTCTCTGGTCTCTCTCTGGTCTCTCTCTGGTCTCTCTCTGGTCTCTCTGGACTCTCTCTGGTCTCTCTCTGGTCTCTCTGGACTCTCTCTGGTCTCTCTGGACTCTCTCTGGTCTCTCTCTGGTCTCTCTCTGGTCTCTCTGGTCTCTCTCTGGTCTCTCTCTGGTCTCTCTGGTCTCTCTCTGGTCTCCCTGGTCTCTCTGGTCTCTCTCTGGTCTCTCTCTGGTCTCTCTGGTCTCTCTCTGGTCTCTCTGGTCTCTCTCTGGTCTCTCTCTGGTCTCTCTCTGGTCTCCCTCTGGTCTCTCTCTGGTCTCTCTCTGGTCTCTCTGGTCTCTCTCTGGTCTCTCTGGTCTCTCTCTGGTCTCTCTGGTCTCTCTGGTCGCTCTCTGGTCTCTCTGGTCTCTCTCTGGTCTCTCTGGTCTCTCTGGTCTCTCTGGTCTCTCTGGTCTCCCTCTGGTCTCTCTCTGGTCTCTCTGGTCTCTCTCTGGTCTTTCTTTTCCGCAGCAGCCAGCAGATCCAGGAGGTTTCGGGAGGTAGTACTTAAGTTAGAAAAGGATGTGTCGAGTTTGCAAAAGGAAATCACTGTACATTTAAAACACACCCACACTTTATTAGGTACACCTTCTAACACCAGGCTCACACTTTTGACCAGAACTGCCTTAAGGTGAGGTTTGGATTTATACAGAGGTGGACAGTAACAAGAAAGGTCCCCTATTCTGCCATATCAGCTTTTTTTTTTACTTTTTAACCATGTTATAATGTTGTTTCCACCTCAAAATTATGTTTCATTTACACATGTTTGAGTAATCCTGTATGCTGAGGCACTGCCCTTCTCAAGAGCTGAAAACGCTCGCGAAAGACTCGTGAAACCAGGAAGTGCTCCTGAGCGTTTCTAAAGCCCATACTCCGTCACTCGTTCTGATCATTTCAGCCTTAAACCTCCGTCACTACAAAGGAATGTTAGCTCATTTATCTATCTGTTAGGCCCATGTTGCTAACAGCAGTGCTAAATAGCCATTTTATGCTCTGTCCATTCCTAACAGTTGCCAGCAGGGGGCATCGGACACTTAATCTAAGCATTATCTGCAAAGTCAACATAACAGCTCCCCAAAAGATGCGGTTTACCACATATACAATATTTTAAGTTATAAAACATGGTCTCTCTGGTCTCTCTGGTCTCCCTCTGGTCTCTCTCTGGTCTCTCTGGTCTCTCTCTGGTCTTTCTCTGGTCTCTCTCTGGTCTTTCTCTGGTCTCTCTCTGGTCTCTCTCTGGTCTCTCTCTGGTCTCTCTCTGGTCTCTCTCTGGTCTCTCTCTGGTCTCTCTGGTCTCTCTCTGGTCTCTCTGGTCTCTCTCTGGTCTCTCTCTGGTCTCTCTGGTCTCTCTCTGGTCTCTCTCTGGTCTCTCTCTGGTCTCTCTCTGGTCTCTCTGGTCTCTCTCTGGTCTCTCTGGTCTCTCTCTGGTCTCTCTGGTCTCTCTCTGGTCTCTCTCTGGTCTCTCTCTGGTCTCTCTGGTCTCTCTCTGGTCTCTCTCTGGTCTCTCTGGTCTCTCTCTGGTCTCTCTGGTCTCTCTCTGGTCTCTCTCTAGTCTCTCTCTGGTCTCTCTGGTCTCTCTGGTCTCTCTCTGGTCTCTCTCTGGTCTCTCTCTGGTCTCTCTGGTCTCTCTCTGGTCTCTCTGGTCTCTCTCTGGTCTCTCTGGTCTCTCTCTGGTCTCTCTGGTCTCTCTGGTCACTCTCTGGTCTCTCTGGTCTCTCTCTGGTCTCTCTCTGGTCTCTCTCTGGTCTCTCTGGTCTCTCTGGTCTCTCTCTGGTCTCTCTGGTCTCTCTCTGGTCTCTCTGGTCTCTCTCTGGTCTCTCTGGTCTCTCTCTGGTCTCTCTGGTCTCTCTGGTCTCTCTGGTCTCTCTGGTCTCTCTGGTCTCCCTCTGGTCTCTCTCTGGTCTCTCTGGTCTCTCTCTGGTCTTTCTCTGGTCTCTCTCTGGTCTCTCTCTGGTCTCTCTCTGGTCTCTCTGGTCTCTCTCTGGTCTCTCTGGTCTCTCTGGTCTCTCTCTGGTCTCTCTGGTCTCTCTCTGGTCTCTCTCTGGTCTCTCTGGTCTCTCTCTGGTCTCTCTCTGGTCTCTCTCTGGTCTCTCTCTGGTCTCTCTGGTCTCTCTCTGGTCTCTCTCTGGTCTCTCTGGTCTCTCTCTGGTCTCTCTCTGGTCTCTCTGGTCTCTCTCTGGTCTCTCTGGTCTCTCTCTGGTCTCTCTCTAGTCTCTCTCTGGTCTCTCTGGTCTCTCTGGTCTCTCTCTGGTCTCTCTCTGGTCTCTCTGGTCTCTCTCTGGTCTCTCTGGTCTCTCTCTGGTCTCTCTCTAGTCTCTCTCTGGTCTCTCTGGTCTCTCTGGTCTCTCTCTGGTCTCTCTCTGGTCTCTCTGGTCTCTCTCTGGTCTCTCTGGTCTCTCTGGTCTCTCTCTAGTCTCTCTCTGGTCTCTCTCTGGTCTCTCTCTGGTCCCTCTGATATTTTCCGTCTCCAGCTCTGTCCTCAGTGTGCAGTCCGCTGTTATTCTGAGGCCGTAGCTTGTTCCTGGTTCGACCGCATCATTCCCGCTCCTTCCATAGCACTGCAGCAGCCAAACCACAGGCCTCGAAATTACCCAGCATTCCATGGGGCAGACTCTATGTTCATATTAACATTCAGGACACAGACCGCAGCAGCCACAGCAGATCCAGGAGGTTTCGGGAGGTAGTACTTAAGTTAGAAAAGGATGTGTCGAGTTTGCAAAAGGAAATCACTGTACATTTAAAACACACCCACATTTTATTAGGTACACCTTCTAACACCAGGCTCACACTTTTGACCAGAACTGCCTTAAGGTGAGGTTTGGATTTATACGGAGGTGGACAGTAACAAGAAAGGTCCCCTATTCTGCCATATCAGCTTTTTTTTTTACTTTTTAATGTTATAATGTTGTTTCCACCTCAAAATTATGTTTCATTTACACATGTTTGAGTAATCCTGTATGCTGAGGCACTGCCCTTCTCAAGAGCTGAAAACGCTCGCGAAAGACTCGTGAAACCAGGAAGTGCTCCTGAGCGTTTCTAAAGCCCATACTCCGTCACTCGTTCTGATCATTTCAGCCTTAAACCTCCGTCACTACAAAGGAATGTTAGCTCATTTATCTATCTGTTAGGCCCATGTTGCTAACAGCAGTGCTAAATAGCCATTTTATGCTCTGTCCATTCCTAACAGTTGCCAGCAGGGGGCATCGGACACTTAATCTAAGCATTATCTGCAAAGTCAACATAACAGCTCCCCAAAAGATGCGGTTTACCACATATACAATATTTTAAGTTATAAAACATGAAATACTAATGCAAAGGCATCCAAAAACATTTTTATTTTTTAAATGAAAAAAAGCATGTGGGACATTTAAGTAAACCTGACATTCAATACTTCAATACTAGTAACAGTACTTTTACTTCAGTACTGATATAGAACAGTTCTTCCCCCTCTGTTAGAAAGTGATAATAAGTAGAAAGTAGTAGTTGTAAATAAATCCTAATAGTAAATAGTAGTAGTAGTAGCAGTAGTAGTAGTAGTAGGAGGGTTGGTGGTTCGAAGCACATACTGTCGTTGTGTCCCTGGTAAAGACACTTTACCCACATTGCCCACTCTAGTCTCAGTGGCTTCTACCGTAAAGGCATCTGCCGTGTACTCACTGCAAAAAAGGGAGCACCTAAAAACCTAAAAGTATGATTGGTTTTAATCTTGTAAATCATTGAATGTACGCAGATGGCCTTGTTGTATTCTTAGTTCTAGTAGTGCTGGTCTTTAACATCTGCTCTGCGTATGGCGTGGAGTATGATATCAAAAATAATGCCAGTAAGAGTGTTATAATGATCTGCAGAACAAACGCTGATAAATGGTTAAATCTACCCCAGTTTACATTATGTGAGAACAATCTCTCAGTATGTGTCAAATGTAAATACCTTGCACATTTTATCAGTTGTTCATAGGTCTGGTGCATGTATGGACAAAGTGAAAATCCTACTGTATGCTGTTATATACTGCATATTAATGGTCGAAATAAAAAAAGAGCAAGATTTCGTAAACTTCATGTGGCGTACGGTGACTAAGAAAAGGCTGAGATGCGAAGTCAGTTGTTTGTGTCAGCAAGGATTAAAACTTTTCAAGATGTTTAAAAAAAAAATTCTATTTGTCGTGTCAGCAAAATGTAGTAACATGAATATCTTGTGCTTGACTCATATCAGAGCGTCACTCGACCGAGCTGTGGAGGCACTGGCTCAATTGTTTCCTGTAGTCTGTGGTGTAGGATATATTTTAATTAGTGTATTATGGCGAATGTCAATTTTATTCCTTGTTTTTTTTTGTGTGTGTGTGTTTTGTGTTTTTACTCTGGACTCTGCCAATAAAGTAAAATGATAAAAAAGTTGTAGCTACTAGTATGTTGAGGAAGAATGGACATATACATACAACACAGCAATATAAGTCTCAGGTTATCAACTGTGGTGCCCTCTGACCTCTGACATCAGCAAGACATTTTCACCACAGAACTGCCCTTCACTGGATATTTTCTATTTTTTTTCTGACCATTCTCTGTAAATCCTAGAGATGTTTGTGTGTATCAGCAGTTTCTGAACCAGACCAGTCCATGCCACGTTCAAAGTCCCTTTAATTCCCTTTCTTCTCTGTTTTGACGCTCGGTCTCAGGACTAAATGAGTTGCTACACTGCAAAAAGAGACAAACAGAGACACGGATAATGCATAGACAGGAATTTTAATCACTCACAAGTCACTTTCAACAACCCATAATGCATTGCACTTACCAAAAGCTACAACCCAAGACAAGGCAACATATTTATGGTACAAACCTCATTTTTCAACAACATATTTTTTTTGTTTCCAACCACCAGAGAAACCTTTTTTTCACCCATAATCTCTTAATCTTGTTCTTGTAAACGTGTTGTTAGCACTGTGTCCTCATTAGCTCCACTCCCGTTTGAGTTTTTTTGCTGCGGTGGAGCTCAAGCGGTGACGTAATGCTTAGGTTCATGGATCTAGTCACCACTTGGTTCATTCCAGACCAATGGCATAATCTGTATTTCCACTGCTTCGATGCAACTGCAGAAAATGAAGAAAGAAAAAATCCTGCTTCAAGCCTTTTTTGGGCTAAGAAGCTGGGGAATGTGAGCTTTTGGGACAATTTCCATTCTCTGTAAGTCTAGCTATCAGTAAAATCTGCTTACTTTTAGTGTATGCATATCTCGCTATAAGTATCTAAGTATTTTTGCTCTTCAGTTTCTTTTGAACTGTATGATTTGAGACTAAGGCATGCTGTCACACTTTAAATAACTTTAATTATAAATCGGGTAAGAACAAGATCGTCCTAAGAACTAGAAACCAGATGTCTGAGCTATGGGGTCAGTTTTCTATCTTCAACATAGACCTACTTTGCTATAAAACACCAGAATACGGCGTATTATGAGCAGTAATATTTGTGAACAGGGACAGCAGCAGAAGCCAGTTGTACAAAGACTTGTAGAAAAAAGTGGGTTTGTTTGAATGTGGTCGTTGCGTGGGACGTCAGAGGGACTTTACTGTTGTTAAAATGAAAACAGGACAAAGACAAAAATCCTACAGAGGACTGAAAACAACGAGGACTTCAGCAGAACCAACAGGTGACGAAGGAAAGAACTAAACGCCGTTAATCAGATTAGAAATTAAATTCACTCTGTATAAGCCGGCGCCATATTGGTTACTTTTGTTAGGAGATTATCTTGCACTTTTGTAAGACGCGGTGCAGATAAACGGCTGTGATAGGATGGTTTCAAAGGAGTCGAATGGAAATGACTCGCTAACTGTCTAAAATGTGTAAGGGTGCTATTATAAGGTGCTAATTATGCCTTATTCAGGTCAGTTGAAGGCAGAAACAGGTATCCTACTTTTTTTTATTTTGAAGAAACAGAATGACATTAAGGGGACCGGCCTGAGCGCAGAATCGAACCTTGGCCAGTCCAGTATGTGGTAGGTGCGCTACAGGGTGGGCCACCGAGGCACAATACTCGTCTACGTTTAGGTAACACCTTATGGATTTATACAGGTATCAACAGTGTGACGACAGGCCTCAGTCTGCCTTACTTCAAACAGAGTCTTCATAGTGTATTGTATTAGGGCCGCACAATATATCGCAAAATTATCGTTATCGCAATATCCGTATCGCAAGAATCTAAATATATCGCAATAACGCTGTGGTCTTCCATCTGACAGAGATTTACACTGAAGAATAATTTTCCACCAGAGCCTTAAAAGAACATGTGTTGTGACTAAATAAAAATGTTTAAAAAGTCCAGTTTTAGTGGTAATTTAATTAATTTAGTCACAGCTTTTACAGTTTTATTCCTGGTTTAGTCTGTGTTAAGTTTTGATTTTGTTGCTGTTTTGACTTGTAAATACAAGAACTTACATTTTTGTGAAATGTAGTGAATTTAACTTACTATGTTTGAAAAGAAGGCTTTATTTTCAAATATTGCAATATCATTATTGCAATATTTAACATATTTATTGAATATCGCATGTTTTCTCCATATCGTGCAGCCCTATATTGTATATACTGTTTTATATAGGGGAGACCGGGGCACGTTGTCACACTTTTTACATTCCTGTATATAAATTGGGGACAGATAATAATAGAGTTAAAAACTATCAACCAAATGAACATTAGATTACTCTGGGTTATCTGCTAAACTTATCTTACCAATTTAATTCATTGTGATAAGAGCTTTTGTGCTTTTCTCTGTATTTATCTGTATTTAGAAGAAAATTATGACAAAAAATATAACGTTGAATGATTTTTACTTTTGACCCTGAAAAATGCTTTACTGGAGCTATCTCAGGAAAACAAAAATCTAATGTGTTCATATTTAGGGCATAACAGCAGACCATGGAAAAAGTGCAGTGACACCATGCCCCAGTCAAACCTATACTATGGATATTGAGTAAAACTGTTTCAAACCACTTGTTTTTGGACTGAGAAAAAATAAAAAATCAATGTATGACCTCTGCTGCTGAACCTCCGCCAACGTGAGAGGATCATTACCTTTGTGGCCATATTTATTATAAAATAAATTATTATGTGCATTAAGGAGCTGATGACTCCCTTCTTCTGCTACTTCCTCCATATTTAAATAAACAACAATTTATACAGAAATCCCTACAACACCTTCCATTTTTGAACTCAGCAATTATTCAGCAACGCTCGCCGCCAAAAATATAAACGCACAACTCTGTAACAACCCACAAAAAAAAAAAAAAAAGGTGCAATTCAATGCTTCATTTGTGCTGGACCGATAAATATTTAAGGTGGACCCACTTTATCTGCAAACAGAAAAATCCACAATATGAAGCCACGTCATGCAAACATGCACTGAATCTTTTGACCAGAGAAAGAAATTAGGATTAAAAAAAAAAAGGCCAAACTGGAGATGGTGGAAGATCCCACGGTCACATGACTCAATAGCTCCAATAAAAAAAGTCACTATACACTCACTGGCCACATTATTAGGCACACCCAGGTTCTCCTCTGACCTCTGGCATCAACAAAATGATGCTCACTGGATATATTTTTTCTCTTTTTGGGACCATTCTCTGTAAAAACCCTAGAGAGGTTTCTGAAATACTTAGACCAATCCATGCCACGTTCAAAGTCCCGTAAAAAAATCTCCATTCTGATGCTCGGGTTGAACTTCAGCAGGATTGTCTCGTGGTTTGTTGCTGAAACAGGTGTACCTAATAAAGTGGCCAGTGAGTGCATTACATCATTATTTACTACAGGTTTAGTGGAAACAGATGAAAAATGCATATATCAGATTCAACAGCTACACAATCTACAGTCACTCCAGAGCAGTGGTTCCCAAACACTGGGTCAGGGACCTTAAAGCTGGTCACCAAAGAGATTGTATGGATTGCCAGAAACTCTAGTGGTTGATGGTCTATGATCCAGCCACGAGGAATCACCGGCCAGTGTTTGTGCTGGTCCCAAGCCAGGATATATGGAGAGATTTGCACCAGGAACAGCATCTGGCGTAAAACTAAATGCCAAATCAATGTAAATCCTCACACACTGACACATACAGTTAGGTCCAGGGGTTAAAGTCAAACTGGTATATGTATTATGTCCTAGGTTTATAATAATACACGTCATTTATTTTTATTCATATTATTTAAATGAGCTATTTACGATTTATGATGCATCTCTGAGAAAGTCGACTGTCATCAAACAAAAGATGATTTGAAGCTCGAGACCGCTAAAACGCATTTATGGACTCAAAATTGTTCCCAGTGTCCATAATTTTTGCTGTTTTTTTTATTTTACTGTGATTTGCAAGGCTCATGTCTGCAGCCTTTCCCGAGTGTTCCTGCCCACTTCAGCTGTTTACCAAAAGGCCAGAGTCATCACAAAGGAAGAAACCCAGCGTTTGGAGATGTCCATGGTCTCTAAAAAGTATATACATTTTTATTTATTTATTCATGGTAATGTTAATTTGTCCAATTACTTTTGAGTTCCTGAAAAAGAGGCAGCTACACAGTAAAAAGCTCTAATTCCTGAAACCCTTTTCTCCCATTTGAACGTGAATACTCTTAGATTACAGCTGAGAGTCTGAACTTTGAGCACATATTAAATAACTGTATTCTGAATATTTTAAGGTAAAACGCAAAAATAACAAAACTTGTGTCACTGTTCAAATACTTATGCACTGTAAAAAATATCTGTAGATTTCATGGTAAAAATTTGTAAAATCTCAAAAGTAAAAGACCGTAATTGATATATCGGTAAAATACTGTTTTGGTTACGGTAATTAACTGTAATATTAAAAATAAGGCAAAATTGTATTTTTTTGTTTTATTTTTTGTAATGTATACAGTATAGCACTGTTAAAAAAAGTTGAGTCCAGTGTTTATTACAGTGTAACACCTTTTTTAAAAGATAACTTTAAATTTTACAGTAAATGTTGATTAAAATGTAAACTGTAAAATATACAGTTAATCTATTTTTTGAAAGATTAATAACTTAATTTTACAGTAAATAATAATAAAAACTCAAGTCAAAAACTGTAAAAACAACATTTTTGATAATATTATACTGTAAAATGAAATAAAGGCCAGAGCTGCCAATTTTATACCGTAAAATTTACAGATTTTTTTTTACAGTGTGGACCTAACTGTAAATGACCAAAATATAATTAAAGATATTTGGGTAAAAACCATAAAGGTCCTGTGTCTACCCCACCCCAGGCCAAAAGTAGCTGGGATTGGCTCCAACTATTATTAATATGATCTTTTGAAATAAGAGTCCCATAAAAACAAATTAGGAACCACTGCTCTAGATTTACCAAGTGTTAAAATGTTCCATAAAAAAATCTTTACACAAAATATATTCATTTGTATCATTTACATATAAATCCATTTCACAAACAATGCATTTTACAGAATATTTGTCTTTTATGTTCATGTTTATTCTAACTTCCCTTTATAAACTTTGCTAAATTCAGGAAAAAAAATAAAACAATATCTGAGCTTTAGCAGCTTAAAGTTCAAAGCTTTTCTACGACGGTGACTGTACAAGAACAATATGAAGTCATTAGATTTGTGCAAAACTGACCATTGTTTGAAGCACAACACACCACCAGACTGCTGCTCCTAAAGGCACCAAAGACAAAAGTAAAATCCCTGTGCTGCTGTGGTTAAAGGGGTCTCACGGGCGGGGCTGGGGGCGGGGTCACAGGGGTTTGCTGAAATCTGATTGGCTCCTGGAATGCCCCTGTCCTGTCAATCGTCTGTCTGAGATGAACGGTGCATTCACGTGGTTCTCGGGAGTTAAAAGATGCACATGAACGCCTGCAGAAGTCGGAAAAAAAACTCCCGACTTTCCCACCTGATGTTATCTGCTTCAAGGATGGAGTACACTGTAAAAAATATCTGTAGATTTCATGGTAAAAATCTGTAAAATCTCAACAGTAAAAGACGGTAGTTGATATATCGGTAAAATACTGTTTTGGTTACGGTAATTAACTGTAATATTAAAAATAAGGCAAAATTGTATTTTTTAGTTTTATTTTTTGTAATGTATACAGTATAGCACTGTTAAAAAATCGAGTCCTGTGTTTATTACAGTTTAACACCTTTTCAAAAGATAATAACTTTAAATTTTACAGTAAATGTTGATTAATAGTCAAGTCACAAACTAAAATATACATTAACTTATTTTTTGAAAGATAACTTTATTTTGCAGTAAATAATAATAAAAACTCAAGTCAAAAACTGTAAAAACATTTGTGATAAAATTATACTGTAAAATGAAATACAGGCCTCTTGTAGTTTTTACGGTAGAATTCTGGCAACCACAGCCGCCAATTTTTTACCGTAAAATTTACAGATTTTTTTTTACAGTGTAGAAAAGTAGCTGATTTAATAATTTGCGCATTATACATCAGCTTTTTGGCTAAACGCTGCTAATAATATGAGTTTACGATAAGCTGTCGATCACACAGAAACAGATTTGCGTCAATCATGGCCGTTAATTTATTGTATCCCTAATTTCCAAGCTCTTTGGCTAAAGTTATATTTGCAAAATGTATTAAGGTTCAACTTTTGAGTAGTGCAAAGGCTAATGTTAAATCTGACTGGTTAGCTGTGTTAAACGCTAATTATTAACATTACTGGCCAATAATGCCATTGGTCTACATGTGGTGATAAACAAGTTGGGAAAACGACTTCTTATATCGGAAAAAGGCGAGCATCCGAGGAGCAAAACAGTGAATGACAGCAGGGTTTGAAAGACTTTAGCTACAGGCTAACTCATAGTGATAAAAAAACACTAGAGTGGCCATAGCAACCGCTTCAGTGGCAAATCCGGCGGCCATCTTGTGACTGCAGGATAAGGCTCATTCTAATGGTAAGTAATGTAAAAACAGTGACATACCTTAAAAAATAAATGTTGGAAATTGAGAAACAGTGATATTTTTGAACTTGTAATAAGTCTGGCAATCTCAGTCAGTACATTTTTCACTGGAACACAAAAAATAATATTAACATTATTAATGTTGCAGTGGCCTCTACTTTTATCCAGACCCACTATATGTTTGTATTTGTAAAGGAATTAGATTTAGGTAAAAATATTTAGCTGCTAGATTACAGATGACCACTGCACCAAGTAGAGTATAATAATGACAATGAATTAAAATATGCCATTATATCAAGTTGGAAACTGAGAAATGTCCAAAATGTCTCTGTGCTGAAGCAAGTACATTAATAAGACTAGACATTAGATCAAGCAAAAATATAAAAAACTTATCAAATTAACAACATTAATTAAAAGAATATGGTGAAAGCAGTGCAGCTCCCTTTTGTTTACATAGCACTTGGTAGAATGGCTACAGTCAGAATACGTCTCTGCAGTTCATCGTTAGAGGGTCCACTCTAGTGTTCTATCTCTATGGGCCAATACTGGCTTATCTGTTCTAAAGATGAAGTTATAAAATAGTAGAAACCTTTGTTAACCCAAGTTCATAATAAATCATTTATGTTTAGGAAAAATGGCATTTTGTTACTTTGTTGTTGCTAATAAAATGCTAATCCATGAAGGCTACTCATTTTGTTTAGGATGACCAGATGTCCCTGTTTAATGGGGACAGTCCCAGTTTTAGGCTCCTTGTCCCATGTCCAAACAAGGATGTCCCAGTTTTTAACAACCATCTCCCAGTTGTCTCTTTTTTAACTTAAATGCCAGCATAAGAAACTTAAAAAAAGTGTCTAAAGACTTCTGTCACTACGTTTATTTATCATGCATTTGTTTTTATCAATAAATTGCCATCAAATTTAAAACTTAAGCCCCAGCTTCATGTACTATGCACTACATGAAAGAAAATGTATTCAAATGCACCCTAATTTGTGAAAAAATCTGTCCCAATTTTGTTCTTTAGAAATCTGATCACACTTATTTAGTACTAATTCAGAATTTCATTTTAATGTTAACTCTTGTTAATATTGTTTTGTTACCATTTTGTTGTTGCTAATATACTGTAATGCTTATACGTGTAGTTACAATGGATATTAACTGAGAAATTATTTAAAAATTGTAGTCCCTTGATGACCCCTTACTAAGAAAAAAACTCCATATCCGCCAGTAAAGGGGCCAAGCTTAAAAAAACAACAAAAACCAAACCCCCACAAACTTCATCATAACATAAAACGTCACATCAACATCATATCAGAAGAAAGGCTACATACATGTTTCATTGCATAAACCACTCTGGGACTGATTGTCTTAAAGACTAGACTTTAATCCATCCCATACCCCTCTCTGGTTTAAAGAAACAGCGCCATCTACAGGCCAGAGGCTGCTGTTACAACCCAAAGAATGGCCCAAAAATGGTTTCAGTGGAAAAAATGTCTGGAGTTAATAACACAGGCAGTGTAAAAAGTTGTCTTCTGTTTGGAAAACCTTCACTTATTTTAAAATTGAAGCTAGACAAGGCCAACTACAATATGCACAGCTTAGTAAGATTGATTTTCATTGGTCAAAAGCTAAACTCAGAGCTAGAAGTTAAAGGTCAGCTCTCTGTAATTAAGTTTGATGTCATATTTGTGTCTTGAGGCGGCGAATTGGTCCATTTTTTATTTTTCTAATAATAAAAAAGATTTCAGATTTTAATTCTTTTCAGTTCATCCTTTAAGTAATCCAGCCACAAGAGGTCACTAGCCAATGTTGTTTTTTTCTTCTGCCAGTCCCAAGTCTGAATGGAGTCTAGGAAGGGCATCCAGCGTAAAACCTAAGCCAAATATAAAATGACAATCACTGCACACTTGGAGGCAGATGCTCTTCTTGTAGTGACACCAAAAAGAAAAAGAAAACAGCCAAAAGAGTGGCTTTTTGTGACATTTTAAAGCAGAACTCAGTAACTTTTTAACCTTAAACAGTTTCAGAGTCTGTGTGATGATTAAATGAGTTGTTGTGGGGTAAATAAAGCGCCCTGCATCTCCTCCGCCTGTGTCTGGGACAAACACGACACTTGTAAGTATGAGCGCCGCCGACTCAATGTCACAGGATTCTCACGAAAAAGTGGCGCATCAAGGTTAGAGCCAAACAAAAAGCTAAGGATGGCTTTATTTCTTGTTTTTTATCGTGGCAGAGCAGCCAAAAGGCAGAAAAAACTTTGTACAGATACAAAGAGGAGAAATAAAGTAAAGCTGAGCGAGGGATTATATAGGAGTCAACTGGCTTTACTCTGAAACATAGGGGGCGCTCCGTAGAGGAACATGAGGCAAAACCAGCGAAAAAATGAGCAATGTTACTGAGTTCCACTTTAAAATACTTTAACAATCCAACCCCAAATTTCTCTGCTTCAGAGCTTCAAAACCTGGCCCATAACTTTAATTTATGCAGTGCTTTAGCTTTCTTCTATGACTTGCGTTCTCAACTGGTGGGTCAGGGCCCAAAAGTGGGTCGCAAGCATGTTGTAAGCAGGTTATCGAGTGAAGAAGATGGTTGAAAAATATGTGATTTGATATATTCTGTGTCAGACTTTGATGAAGCTAAATTGTAAGGGAGATTGTAAATGTATTTAAAAAGCGGGTCCCAACAAGACATAGAAAGATTTTGACACCAGTTGAGAATATATTTCCAAAAATGCAAAGCTTTTCCCTTCATGCACAGATGTTAAAATTACATCAGAATCATATAAAACAATAATTAATAAAACAAAAAGTCAAATCCTTGAATAAAAGCGGTCTCCATCTTGTCCTGCTTCAGCCAAAAATATCCTAAAACAAAAACGCATCGTTTCTCTTCTGCCTTTTTGAGCATCCAGAGCTGTAGCCCAGTCTGGTGCCTCCTCTTCTCCTTCTTCTTCCTCCTCTTCACCTCCCGCCCACTGTGTTACTGGCTGTGGAGGAGCTCCCCCTACAGGCGGGGGCTGGAGTGACGCTGCTGCAGTGTTAACGGCCCCAGAGCAGTTTTTTTTTTTTTTTTTTTTACAGAAGAAGTTTAGTCCCTGGGTCTGTTTGCTAGTTTGTTTGTTTGTTTGTTGGTTTGATGGTTGTAAGGGAAGCAGGAGCAGAGCACTCCCTGCTGAAGTCTGGAGTGTTATGTGCAGTTGGTGCTGTCCACGGCGTGAGAGCAGCCGCCTTCACAGTGACCCTCTGAGAGAAAGACAGGGTTTAAGTCAAACTGTTACAATATAGAACAATACAGAGGTGGGAGATATAGTTTTACACAAAGTAAGACCGCAGAAACCATCTTTAACAAACTAAAATCAGCCAAAATCTGGACGAACTCAGGTCTAAACCAAGAAGTGAAATAGGCATTAAACAAGGTTACCACATTAGGATAAAATGGTGGCTGAACTAAAGCAGGTCTACACCAGGTTTGTTCAGGTCCAAACTAGAGGTCAACCAATATATCAGGCCAATTTTTGCTTTTTTTTTTTTTTTTTTCCGAAAATCTGCCAATTCTTGCACTTTAATGCTGATTTAGGGTCAGGCACATGTCCAGGCGACCATGTGACTGAAGGACCCAAGCTTCCCCAACCATCCTGTAGGCGTTTGGGCTCTTACTCTGCAGTTCATAGGAAACATCCAAAATCACTTTATCTCAGCCTGAAAAGCTCAAAACAGCAATAAAAAGATTTCTCTGGAACAGAACAAAAAAATCTAATGCATTTTGTAGCTTTTCCCAAGTTGTATTCGAGAGAGGTTGATTGAGATTACCTTATTGGCTTTCTCAAAACACTCATCTTTAACTGTTCTCACTGTCCAATTGTAACACTTTTTGCTGCGTTTCAGTATTACTAAAACAAATGGCTATATTTAATTAATTTCTTTCATCAAATTAAGAAAATTGTCCCTACGTATTGATCCAAAAAATCTGTAGTGTTTATCAGCCACAGAAAAACCTATATCAGTCTATATATCTACTCTAAACCAGGACTAAAACTTGAAATAAATCAGGCCTAAATTTGCAGAAACCAGAACTTAACTAAACACTGGTCTATACTTTATTAGTGGTTCTAAAGTTCTAAGTTAACCTAAATCTGGACTTGAACTGAACCTGACTCCAGCACCATAAGAAGAGGCCTGTGTACCACCAGGGGTCCCTGTCCCACAATTTGAGCTAAATGTATTTTTGAAAGCAACACTGTCAACTAATAATTTTACTACTACTTCCACCACTATTATTATTATTACTCTAACTACTAGTGTTATTTTTTTCTTACTTTTACTTCTGCTATTGCTCCTGCTTTTTATGTACAACTCCTATAACTACTACTACTACTACTACTACTACTACTACTACTACTACTACTACTACTACTACTACTACTACTACTACTACTACTACTACTACACTGTACCCTGAAGATTGAACTCAGGACTTCTTCGTTGGAGCAGACTGGGTTTGATCTTTTAATGAAACAAAAACATCTTTAATCCTAAGTAAATGACTCTCCACCTCTTATTGTTGCTGATTGTGCTGTATGTATGTTATGTATGTGTGTGTATGTGTGTGTGTGTGTATGTGTATGTGTGTGTGTGTGTGTGTGTATGTGTGTGTGTCTGTGTGGTGCGTTTGTTTTCCTCACCTGTGCAGTGGGCTCTACAGGGACTGGGCAGAGAGTTAGGACCCTCTGAACTGGTGCCGAGCTGCAGACGCCTCATGTGACGCACGACCGCGGTGGCATTGAACGCTTGCTGCAGAGAAAGAGAGAGACAGGGCCCGTTACCAAAACAACAAAAAATATATAAACTAGGAGTCAAAATATCTAACTACAGAGAATATTTCTGGTATTAGACATTTGACTTACTTTCCACTTGCTTTTGGCGAAGTTTTTCTTGATCTGTGCACTGACAGACTCGTGGATGTTCTTATCCAGGGCAGTGTCACCAGCAATCCTTATGGAAAAAAATAAAAAATCTTGTAGGGCTGCACAATATATCGCAAAATTATCGTTATCGCAATATCAGCAAACGCAATATCTGTATCGCAAGAATCTAAATATATCACAATAACGCTGTGGTCTTCCATCTGACAGAGATTTACACTGAAGAATCATTTTCGACCAGAGCCTTAAAAGAACATGTGCTGTGACTAAATAAAAATGTTTTAGTGGTAATTTAATTAATTTAGTCACAGCTTAACCTTGTTTTATTCCTGGTTTAGTCTGTGTTAAGTTTTGATTTTGTCGCTGTTTTGACTTGTAAATACAGGAACTTACATTTTTAGTGAAATTACTATTACTATGTTCGAAAAGTAGGCTCTATTTTCAAATATCGCAATAATATCGTTATCGAATATCGCATGTTTTCTCCATATCGTGCAGCCCTAATATCTTGTAATATTTATCACATGCAGTTATGGTTAATTAATTACTATATAATCCATATCACATACCAGGGATGCTGCAGAGCCTGGTCACATGTGTACCGCACGTTTGGGTCTTTCTCCATCAGGTGGACGATAAAGTCTTTGGCTAAAACCAACAACAACAGCATAGTTACAGATACTTCAGCAATGAATTATGCAGACAACCTTAAAGGGGCTATCTCATGTTTGTATTCATATTTTTAAACCAGTTTTGGTTGCCTCTAGAACAGCAGCAAATTTTACAACCTTTAAAAAAATTATCTGAGGTGAAGGTGAAGAGACCAGCAGAGGGCAGCAGAGTGTTGCTGTGTTTTGAACTTAAACTTTGTGTATGATGCCATTTTACTACAAAAAGTCTGTGAGGAATCAGTGGAAACAGAGCTGTACACTGTTTTTGGATAAATGAATGAGAGCAGACTGGATGTAGAGGGCTTGTTGGTGATTGGTCAGTGATTCCTGGAGTGGGCGGGGCTTCAGGTACCGATCGTTCTGAGGCCTCGTAAACTCAGCGCCAGAGAATACAGGATTACTCAAACAGGCGTGAATTCAATTCAGTTCACTTCAGTTTTATTTGTATAGCCCAGTATCACAACAAAAGTCACCTCAAAGGGCTTCACAACAAACAAATGAATGAAACCAAACACAACTCCAGGTATGTTTTTGATGAGGGAACAACATTATAACATGGGAGAAAGCTAAAAAAAGTCAATTTTGCAGAATAAGGCCCCTTTAATTATAAAGTTTAGATTACAGTATGTAGGAAGATTGTTGTTGCAAAACCTGATTGGATTAATCTATTACATTTAATTGTTAAAATACTCATCAACTAATATAATAATGGATTAATCTGAGGTTTTATTACTAAGACAGAGCAGTAGAGCCACAGAAACAGTGAAAGAGAATCTACATATTTTGTTTTTGATGAAAAATATTTAGTAAAAAACAGTGGGATTGTCATTGTTTTGTGGTATTATTACAAATGTTTAACAGGAACTAGTTTTTAACCACTTGTCTTTGTTAGGCCACCAGGTCATCATTAAATTATGCCTTATCATATTATTAAATGTAACAATACCCGACAAAAACATTCACTACGTTTACAAGCAGGTTGAGAAAACCAAAGTACAAACCAGTAAACTACATGTAAATGCGGGACTCCGATTGGAGGCGCAGTCATTTGAATTTCTCTTAATCATTGTGGAGTATGTGGATAATGGGTTTATTGTTTTATTGTAGACTACTGCTGCATGTTTACATTGTACTCTGATTAAAATGGAGAGGCATTCAACTGCACTTGGTACTAAACAGACAATGACATACGCACACACTTTTAGACCAGCAAAGACACATTTTATGGTCCCTACGACGCTTTTGTTTTTGATCATCGTGTTTAAAAGTGAGAGCTTTACTGCCATAGTTTAGATACGTTTATGGTGCTGCAGTGAGGCACTTTTTCCTTGTGAGAAACAATTTTTCTAACCTTGTTATTTTTTATTTATTAGAGTAAAGGTGTTACCATTTATAATTATTGGTAAAACTATGATTACCGAGTAAATTAGCCGCGTTTATTAGCATTTAGAGCTTCAAAGTTTTAGAGCTGAATGCCTCACAGTGCTGTGGTCTCTGGTCTACATGTAGACTGAGACAAGAGTGGTTTTACCTGTTCTCAGGAGAAATTGAAATAAAAACGGACAATGAGCATAGTCAGAGTACGCGCCACATGTAACAGTAGTGAATGACTATCAAAATAATCGTTAGTTGCAGCCCTAGTTTAGGTTTTTTTTACAGTTTCACAGATGTCTATCACAAAATACTATTAGGTAATTAAACATTCTTCCTCTACTACTGTGTATAGTGTATTGTTTGTTCTGTACCTGAGTCCGAGATGTCGTCCCAGTACGGAGAATCAAACTCATATTCAGCCTTCAGGATCTGCTCGAACAGTTTGGCGTCGTTCTCATCGTAAAACGGAGGATACCCACACAGGCTTCAAGATATAATAAGAGATCTTTTAATTTAAAAACTATCAGCATCTCTGTAAACATCAGGGGTATTTTTGTACTTACAGAATATAAGCTATGACTCCAATAGACCAGCAGTCCACGGCTTTACTGTAGGGTTTCTGAGCCAACACTTCAGGGGCTGAAATTTTGGGGAAACATGGGGAAAATATGAGTCTCTAAATGCCTCGTAAACGCCAGAAAAGTTGGTGTAGTGTGTATTCGTACCGACGTATCCCGGAGTCCCGCAGGCCGTGGACATGACACTTCCTGTTCCTTCGATTTTAGACAAACCAAAGTCGCTGATCATGATTTTAGAGTCTTCCTCCATGCTGTAGTACAGGAGGTTCTCCGGCTGCAGGATACACACACGACATGAACAACAGCACTAACAATGATGCTGAATAACTTTAACTTAGGTTATTTTTGGTTGACGCCGACACTTAACCATTACTTTAGATCAGTGGTTCCCAACCGTTTTTGTCTCATGAACCCCCTGGACTTTTTGAATATACTGTGGCATTTATACTTTTTTTTGTTTGTTTTTGTAAATGTTAATTCTCCTATGATTGAAATTCAAGATAAATTAATAAATATCAAAATATAAAATAAAAATATCAAAATCAAATTATATAATAATCTAAAAAATATAATATAATAAAAAAAAATAAAAGAAAATAATAAAAATTTTAATAACTCCCCTTTGAAACAAGCCATTACATAAAATTATATATAAACCTAAAAAATAGTCAAATAACAGTCAGTCAGTGAGACACTTTAGCTTTTTCTTTTTCAATAGCTCACTATGAAATGATTTTAAGTATTTTCTTATGTTGGAAATAAATTATGATGTCCCCGTGTCCCTGGTTGGGAAACACAGCTTTAGACAACTGTATAAGAAAAATAGTTATTGCATTTTGTACATCAACTACTCGACTGACCACTGTTGGTAATGTCAAGGTTAAGGCTGGGACATGTCGGGTTGATTATCGGTCGTTTGGCTCGGTCTGACGCTTCACAATTTATTATACAGCTCTCGACTGACACTAAACTATCCCGGGGTTTTGTTCTAACTATTCATTGTTTCCTACTTTTGTGACGCTAATGTGCTGCAGTTAGCTTACCTTAGCTTTAGCCTTGTGCAAACAAAAATATAATCCTCCTCTGAGGCCAACAAATGCAATAATCCAGGCCCTTTTATTCATTAAGGTAAGGCAGTGGTTCCCAAAGTGGGGTCCGGGTCCCCTGGGGGTCCGCAAAGGTACTGCAGGGGGGCCCCCAGAGGCTGTCTATATTTCAATTTCAATTTTAATTTATTATTATTTATTATTATTATTATTATTATTTCAGACACATGGTTTTGGTTCATAAAACAAATAAAACATACAAAAATATAAAAAGTCAATGAAAATATTAAGTACCTAAAAACATTTGAAATTAATTACAGTTGTATACTTGTTTTAAAATATTACTTTAAAACAACTTTTAGTCAATAATCAGTGTTTTTGTAATGTTTTTATAAAAAAAAACATATGGAGAAAAACATGGCAGAGTCTTGAATAGAGGGAAGTTTTATCATTGGGGGTCCATGAGGGATTTTCTGAAATTTAAGGGGGCCACGACAGTCTTGACTTTGGGAATGGCTGAGGTAAGGTATACTTTATTGTCCCAGGACCTTCTTGCTGTGAGGCAGGAGAGCTAACCTCTAAGCCACCTTACTTTACCGTAATATAATGCATTTAATGTCACACATATGATTATTATACATTGATAAATTAAAAAAGCCCATTAACGGCAGATTTTAGACACTAGCACCGCTTTTTGCTGCAACCAGAGGAGACGTAAGGACACAGAGCAGTCGTCCTGCCTCTTCTGACAGCGGTCGGGAGCAGAGTGACCTGGTTTTATTAAAACAAGGATGTATCTAGCAACAAGGTTTGTTAGACACTTATTAAAACCTAAACCGATAAGTGATCATAGAGCGCTAAAGTTTAATGATCAAATACAGCATTAGTCCATCTTTTTTTATATATATATATCTGAAATAATTTCCCTTCACAAAATAGTAATACTGTGAATAGCATCAAACAATGTTGACAAAATATGCAGATATTGTACTTTTGACCCTGTGCTCACCTTGAGGTCCCGGTGCACGATGCCCATGTCATGGAGGTATTTCACTGCGTCCAGAATCTGCTGGATGAGTTTACTGGCGTCTTTCTCTGTGTAGAAGCCCTTTTCTATGATACGGTCAAACAGCTCTCCACCAGACACACTGCACAAGGATAACAACATGTACATCTAATCCAGATATCTGTGAGCTGAACTTTACACACAATAATACATCAATAATACATCAAATGGACAGGTTTTGGAGAAATGAATATTTTTTAATTGTTTGTAAGCCAGAGAGTACTGCCCACAAACCAGGCCCAGCAGACTCACCTCACCACCAGAGAAGACAAGTATATACAGAAGTATATACAGAAGTAGAAGTGTTAGACTTTGTTGTGCAGAAGTAATTATTCAGTTTTACATTTTTTATTAAACTGTTTAATATCTTTTACTCAATTTTTATGTTGACTACTTAAAGGACTTCACAGATTTTCTAAAGAATAAAGTGGAAATGCTTGATTACGATAATAACCACTAGATGGAGACATCAGACTTAATTTCATCCAAGCTTGTTCATCTGCAGACAACAATCTGCATAATGATGAATGATTTATTCATTTGCACAGATGTTTTTTACAGTCTGCAATATTTTACAGAAAAGTAGTAGTAGTGGAAGCATGGACACAAGTGATGAAATGCATTAAACTAAACACCTTAATCATTTTGACATTTTCTTTATTTCAGTGTGAAAGCCTCATGTTCAGGGGAGAACTGTCCCAAAACCTCCACATGTCCTGTCTCCACTTCACTAAAATGAATGAGTCTGGCTGCCCAGACTTCCAATAACATTCTGTAAAGCAGAGAAAACATATTATTTTAAACAGAGTATGCGTTTCCATGGTAGCGTGATACACGGAGGCATGTAAAATTAAATTAGTCCTCCTTTATATTTTCTTTGATAAACGCATGAATGATTTATATATTTCGGGAAGGCTCTGCATTTGCACAGCTCTTAATCTGGGTGCTCTTTCTTTGACATTTCAGTTCTGGAGGTGGGTGGGAGCTCACTGCCCCCACCTGCGCTCACCATTAGCCCTTTGTACGATGCGGCTACAGCCTGCAATTAAAACCATGTGATCAGGAGAGCGGTAGAGGAGGAGAGAAAAGAGAACAGGGCTGAGTAAAGGCAAAAACCTGGCTATGTACGTGTCATTATTCCATTTATGTAAAGATATGGGACTGAGTAGAAGTCTTAGGCGGGTTTTAAAAAGAAATAAAGGTGTTTCAATGTAAGCACTAGACCTCTGCCAAGGCACTGGTTAAGATATAGTGTCCACTGCCCAGATCTGGACTCAAATATCTTCTAGTTCAGGGAAAAATGCTTATATACAGAGCCCTTTTCTCTCACAATGTTAAAGAATCTACCAAAACTAATCGTGTTCTTTTAGTGACTGAAGTTTGTGTCTTTGGTCCTGGATTATTAAGAGATTCTGTACAATTTTATGATACAGATCCAAGACACTAACTTCACTCACTGAAATAACTCATGGTTCTTCGCACTTTGAGACGAGGAGGAGGTCTGCATACTCACAGCTGCATGATCAGGTAAAGGTGAGTCTTGCTCTCAAAAATCTCCTCCAGAGAAACGATGTTGGCGTGTTTGATCCTGCGAAGAGACAGAGAAAGAGAGGAAATACTCTTTAGTAAAGTGGAATAATAAACAGACACTTTTTCTTTAACACCTGCTTTTTTATGTACCAATTTGCCAAAAAGTATGAAGTTCAGAGCTGACTCTAAACCTCTTGCTCTAGCTTTGCTCCAGTTTTGCTCCCATTTTCACTTTCAGTTCCCCATCTCTCTCTCGCCCTAAATTTCCTGTCCATTGTTTCTTTCAAATAAAGGCTAAACGGCCAAAAAAACTCTCAAAAATCCTTGGCTGACACATGATCTCTGTGAGTGCAGTCTGCCTGTCCTCCCCATGTTACTGCAGGTTCCACCTACCATCCAAATACATGCAGGTACAGGTGAAATGGTGACTCCAAAGGTGACTAAATATGTATTTGTAGTAAAGTAACGACATGCTATGAGCAGTAAGTGTCCCAAGATATGAAGTAAATATTTTAAATCAAATATTAGTTTTACTGATAACAATGGTACAGCTGAGTTATTAACAATTCAAATTATGTTTTACATAATGGCCAAGTTGTTTACATTTTTAGTTTTGGTTCTAAAATTGTATTGCCGATTGTCCAATCAGAAAAGAGACGATTGTTTTGATTTAGACTGCAGTACCGTTTTCAAACCAGTAGAGTGCATGCTGCTTACAGTACGTTTAAACATTTATTTTAAACAGAAAATATGTAGTAAAATAAGTAAATGTAATAGAATTTGTTATATTTATATATTTTATTTGTTATATTTATATATATTATATTTATTATATTTTTATTTGAAAAGGCAGATTACTTATTTTATTTTGATCTTGAGTTTAAAAGAAAAATGCAGGAGAATTTGTAAAGTAAAGTAAGTATAAATGTCTTTGTAGTAATAAACACAGATGTTTTATAATGCCACTTTTTGAAGAATCACCAACACGTTTGACTAAGGGGGTACTCATGGTATGGTATGAAGCCCAGGAGGTCCAAAAGACAAAAAAAAGAATGGGAAACACTGCTCTACGTTAAATACGCATTCAGATACAGACGGAGCGTTCTGTTCATCCTCTGTGTTCATTGTGTTGTACGTCGGTCCGTTTTCCCAGAGCTTACAGGAAACAAACGGAGCAGTATATTTGTTGACCGTTGGGGGGGCGCTAGTGAACACAGCTGAACAGTCACAGCAGAAGAAACAGCTGAACTTTTTAAGGAGCGACTTGAGCAAAAGTTAGTCACGGTTTATTCAAAGACTGAACAGACCACTGCTATTTTTCGCTTCATTTTCTTGGCTCTTTTTCGTTAAATGTGTTGTAAAAACCTCCTCCAGCGCTGCCATGTTTCAAAAAATATCAAATGGTTTCCAGTTAACACAACAAGAAGTATATCTGTAGAAAACATCTGTGGGCCAATATGTGTCGGTAGGGGTGTAACGATACGTTTTTGTAATGATACAATATGTATTGATTAGAAGTGTTTCGATACGATTCAAGAATGATATTGGCTAATTTGGAACGATACGATTTGATATGATTCAACACCTTTGTATCGATAATCAATACAGCAACTTTTTGCCAAAAATCACAAAAGTTTAGTCTCAAATGTAGCACCGCGGCCGGGGTTGATTATGTCCAGCAGACAGAGAGTGAAGAAAAGTTGAATATAACATTTTATTTAATTAAAAACACAAAATTTATCTCCAAAAAGCCATATCTGGTTTTATTTTAACATACAAATTTCAAATTTCAATATTTCCAATATTATCAATCGATATTCACTTTCTAGAAAATGAAATGATTCGATACAAGGTCATGTTGTATCATAGGAAAAAAAAAGATACATTGATACAGTTACTGTATTGTTACAGCCCTATGTATCGAACCTAACAGCACACAACATACTCAAGTAGGATCTTTGTGTGTTTGAATGAATTTAGTGTTGGAGAGAGGAGGCCGGTTTGGTGGAGAGTGTTGGAGATAATTGGTGGAGAGAAATGTCGGTGTAGTGATGTGGTGAGTCATGTGTGGCCTCTGTCAGCACCTCTGGACCTGAACACGTCAAACACACAGACAATTAGAGCTGGTTTTACTGCAGCCAGTAAAGACCAAAACCAGACTTCAACACCTGATCCAGTGTTTATATATCCTCTTAAAAAACTAGCCTTGCCATTTGTACTAATACTTTTTCAACTGTCTACAAAGATTTAGGACACAGAAGCACAGATTTAATGTAGTGTTGCAAAACTAATTATGCAGCCTAATAGAAGTAATCTCTGAAAAAAATAGAAAAAAAAAATTATTAAAATGTAATCAAATTTAGTAAAAATTAAGTGATTTCTGGCAGAATTACCACACAACTATAAAACCCCTCAAGTTTTTAACCACTTTGCGGACGCTTCACAATCCAATGATTAATCACTTAACTGTAAAGAAAATCAACAGACTAATCAATTATCAAAATAATCAGCCCTAGTTCATTATTCCTTCTCTCCTCAGTCACACTCGGTGGTGGTGAGCTACTTCTGTGGTCACAGCGGCCCCTCTGTCTAGGGCGGCACAATATATCACAAAATTATCGTTATCGCAATATCAGCAAACGCAATATCTGTATCACAAGAATCTAAATATATCGCAATAACGCTGGGTCTTCCATCTGACAGAGATTTACACTGAAGAATCATTTTCCACCAGAGCCTTAAAAGAAAATATACTGTGACTAAATAAAAATGTTTAAAAAGTGCAGTTTTATTGTTAATTTAATTAATTTAGTCACAGCTTAGCCTTGTTTTATTCCTGGTTTAGTTTGTTTTGATTTTGTCACTATTTTGACTTGTAAATACAGGAACTTACAATTTTGTGAAATGTAGTAAATTTAACTTACTCTGTTCGAAAAGAAGGCTTTATTTTTCAAATATCGCAATAATATCGTTATCGTAATTTTCAACATAGTTATCGAATATCGCATGTTTTCTCCATATCATGCAGGCCTACCTCCTGTCCAACACCATTCACAAACTCATTCAAAGAAGCAAAGTGGGTGAAGTGTCTTGCCCAGGGACGGCAGTATGCAATGCTGGTCGCGGGAATCGAACTGTCAGTCTTTGGGTTAGTGGGCAAACGTCTCTGCCAACTAAGCTAGTTGCAAAATGCTGACCTTGTTTTAATTAGTAACACTTTTCCAGCCTTTTGTTGTCCCTGTTCCAGCTTTTTCAAGATGTGTTGCAGCTTTCAGATTCAAATGAGCTAATATTTTTTGTAAAATTGTAAAATACTCCAGTTTCATGTTCTTTATCTTCTATTGTCACATAAAGTTCAGTCCCATTTGAGATAAACTGTTATGACTGGTCAGGTTTATTTTTGTTGGAAATAGGTTAACTTCACTAAAAAAAGAGCCTGGATGGACAAGCTTGAGTCACAAAGTAAGTAAGTTTCTTGTTGAGTTGAAACTATTTCTCTCAGTTTCTTACACACACTACCTCCATGTTTTTAGTGACATTTAAAGGTGTTGAGTAAAAACATGAACCTGACCATGATAAAACAGAAAGACCCATATTTAACACCGGGACAAACTACAAAACCATATTATGACAAAATATTATGAATATTTGCATTTTTGCTCAAACACTGCATTCTGTCTGTGTTTGCCAAAGAGTGGGTTGGGTCCCAAAAGTGGGTCATGGGGAGCCTGAATATAGTTTAAATTTTCAGCTTATTTGAAGTCTATATGTTGTTAAATTGTATAAAATAGTGAAAAAGATAATTAAAGGGACTACATTATGCAAAATCAACCTTTTTGAGCTTTCTACCATGTTATAATCAATCTATATTTATAAAGCACTTTTCATACAAATTTGCAGCACAAAGCAAGGTCCTCTGCAGCCCTGACTGGGGGCAGTAGCACTGGCTGCTGCCTCTCCGTGAGTATGTGTCCTGACTTTAGGAATAATCAGGAGGCAAGGACTGGAGGATCTCAGTGTCCGCGAGGGTTTGCAAGGTAAAAGATTCTAAAAGCTAAGAAACCCAAGACCATTAAGACATTTAAAAAACAATAAAAGAGCCTTAAAAACAATCCTGAAACACACGGGGAACTAATGCAATGATTTTAAAACTGGTGTAATGTGGGCCTGTTTTCTGGTCTTCGTCAGCACATGCACAGCTGAGAGAATCTTTTTAGGAACCAGGAAGCAGGGCGTTACAGTAATCAATATGACTGGAGGTAAAAGCATGAATTGGCGTTTCTGTGTTAGCCATAATGTTTCCTCATCAAAAACATATCCTCCAGTTACATACTCCTGACCAGCTCTTATAGCCACAAAAACAAATCATTATTTTCTTTACTGACCCCTTGTGATCAGAGGTGGCCCTGTCTCGCAATAGTACAGAATCATTGGAGAAATTCCTGGTACCAGACAAACTCGGGGTGTAACGATACACTAGTACATGTATCAATCATTCAATCAAAGTTTATTTCTATAGCACTTTTCAACAACACAAGGAAGACCAAAGTGCTTTACATAAAAAACAAAACAAAATATAATATCCTGTAATACATGTATCGATTTTTTTTTCTACGATACAACTATATTGATACACATTACCTTGTATTGAATCGTATTGTTTTCTAGGGAGTGTTTATCGATGTTCATGGGGAAAATAAAGTATAATATTGGAAATAATGTTAGAAATCTGCATGTTAAAATAAAACTAGATGCATCTTTTTGGATGTTTTGGACTTAACCAAGCCCGACCACGATGCTTCATTTGAAAGTGAACTTTTATGATTTATGGCAATTTCTGTATCGACTGAATTGATATGAAGGACTTGAATCATATTGTTCTAAATAGTCCAATATTGTTCTTGATTCGTATTGAAACAATTCTAATCTATAGAGTCAGATCGTTACAAAGATGTATTGTTACACCCCTGCCAAAAATTAATAATTTCTTCCTTGTACCATTACTGGTCTTTCTTAAAAATGTCATGTCATGCAGCCATTCCTTTTTGAGTTATCTTAACGCTCAAACAAACCAACACAAGGGAAAACATAACCTCTTTGGTGGCAGTAATAAACATGATGAGTACAAAGACAATTGTTAGGTCAAAGACTTGAGGACACAGAAGTCTGGCATCCAACATGACTTCACTTCATGACACATCCAGGTCAAATGAATGAATTTATGACACAAACAGCTCTGGAGGTTCTCAACACAGATATATCACACTCACTTCTATAAGCTCCATAAACAGAAATGTGAATAAGTGCTTGGATCTGAGTAAATGTTTGGTCTGGATCAGATGAGAAGGATTAGTGCAATGACAACAGGCAGTAAGTTTCCGAGTGGATCGAACTGCTGTAATGCTTTATTCATACAAACCATATCTAATATGACACAGGGCAGAGGCTGGGGCTGCTCCAGAAGGCCCTTCAGTCCCTCATAAATACATTACAACTACTTTTAATAGGTTACATCTATGAGGGTCTCAATCTATCTGTATTTTTTGCTGTCAAATTCATAAATGGCAATGCACTACAGGGACATATCTCATTTATAATCCTGTAAAAAAGGAGAGTTAGTGTTTTTTGTGGAAGATATGTAATAATATGGTACAGTTACTTAGCAGGTTGTGTTCAGTGTCAGTACCAACAAAACTATGCTTGTGAATACATCTGGCCAGGCAGATGTAGTAAATCCAAAACTCAATGACAGTCTGTCTCTGCGATCAACTGGCCACTGTCCAAAGAATGTCCTACCTCAGGCCCAAAGTTGCTGATAAAATAATATTGCGTACAGTTAGTCCAACTGTGTAACTGCACTGTAATGTGATATGTGTCTAGTGAAAACAAGATGATAGATATTCAGAAGATATTTTCATGTTTGTATGAAAGAATATTTTAAGTAAGTCTGGGCAATAGTGAAAAAGCCTTTTTAAAGGAGACCTATTCTGTTGCAATGTTTCCTCCTGAAAAACATAACTTGAGTAGTGTCATGTTTCATTCATGTATGTTTGAGTAATCCTGTATGCTAAGGCGCTGCCCTCCTCAGGAGCCGAAAACGCTTGGTCTCTCAGCTCTACGTAGACAAATAAAACCCCACCTTCTCCAGGAAGTGCTCCTGCGCGTTTCTAAAGCCCATACACTGTCCCTGGACTCATGCTGATCATTTCAGTGTTCATACCATGGCCACTACAAAGCAGTCAGCTCATTTGTCTATCTGTTAGCGTCATGTTGCTAAGAGCCCTGCTAATTAGCCAGAATATCATGCACTGTGTATCTCCTATAGCTCAGCACAATCACTCTGAGATTCTCCTCTCATGGCTGAACTCAAATGCTCCCAACTTTATTCATGTGTGAACTCAAAAAGACGGGGCCAACAAGGCCTTAAAGCGACCGGCACCAAGCATTTTCAGCAAAGTGAAAGTAACAGCTCTCCAAAAGAAGACGTTTTCAATAAAATTAATCAAAATAAAAATGATCAGGTATAAAAAAAATGGGTCCCACAATCAGACCAGATGCAATAAGTAACTTGTATTACACATAGTTACTTAAATACGTATATAAAAACATTAATATAATATCTGGGCTACAGTGACATTATAAATATCCCCTTTCTCACCACGACCTTTTGTACTAAAGAGGAATTCAAACAGGAGCAGAAACATGCTTCACTGTCCCCCTCTTCACACACAGCCACACAAATCAAAATGCAACCAAACATTTTTCACGGATCATTTGTTGCATATTGGCTTGAGAGCTGTGTTTCTCCTGTAACCCAGGCATCAGAAAGTCTAAAAATAACTTCCACCATTTTCACCGTGGGCTGTAATTCCACACATCGACAGTGATCTGAAAAAAAAAAACTAAAAAACCCTGATAATCACAGCCTGTCACCTCCACTACCTTTGTTTTACAGGAGAAGACTTGAGCTGACTGTATCCAGCCAGCAGCGTTTTCAGATGAATGGCAGAATTTACTGGTGTTTAGCATGTAGCATTTAGCTTATGTAGTGGTAATTGCCCCTATAAATAAAACCCCAAAATATCGAGGCACTTGCTAATGTTCTCTGTACCCAGGCACTGACATCACAGACATCGTCGACTGGTTGCCATTTGCCAAAATCATCTATTTTAAACCCAACTGGAATTTTTTGGTGGCTAATGGTAACAGATAAATGGTCAATCCTACGGCTACTGCTAAACTACACAGTCTTAAAACGCTAATAACCTGTAAAAGTAATATCTGTTGCTTCTATCAATCTGTGAACCACTTTGGAAACATGTAAAATGCGTATTAACAGAGTGGGTGGAATTATATTAAAGCCTGGTCAAACCTGCATCTAAACTAAAACTAAAACTAAAACATCTAATTTTACAGGGTCAGGTTAAAACATGCAATGATGCTTCTGCAGAAAAACTGATTCTTGGGGGTGTTACCAGATAAACAAGACCTAATTCCTACAAAAAAACCTTGCTGCTGATTCCCTGGAATCTGTTCAGGCTAGAACAGGCCCTGAGTTTGCTCTGCTCCAGCACAGAGTCACACAAAGTCCATTCAGTCTGATCTTTTTCACAAAACAAACAAACAAAAAAAAAAAAAAAAACTGAAGTATTTAGTTGTTGCGTTATCCCATTTCCGGTTTGCGCTTGTCTAAGGCAAAATGCAGTGAGTGTTTTAACCAAGCTTACTAAAGTTCACGTTTGCGGATGCAGTGTCAGTTACAGAGCCAGAGACAAAGGCTACAAAGGCTTTCACGAAGAATTTATTTACAATTTAGGAAAGTAAAGAAGTTTAAATACTATTAACAATTAGCATTAGCTAACTACGGATGACAGCAGATAAAAAGTATAATGTTTAGGTCTGTGAGACAAAAAAAAAAATGTTTAAAATGAATTCTAACACAGCACAGTATTTAAAAATATAGTTTATATATTTATTGCAGATTTTGATCCTCGGTGAGATCGATGGCGATGTTTTGTAAATGAAAACATGCTCATCTGTGTAAATAGAGATAACCTGTTTTTGTAGGAGTTCAGTCTGGTTTATCTGGTAACATCTCAATAATCCACCCCCAGAAATCAGTTTTTCTGTAGAAGTGTGACATGCAGGTTTGGGCACCTTTAATCCAATTCCACCCACTCTGTTGAGAGAAAATGTTTTACATGTTTACAAAGTGATTCAGAGGCCGATAGAAGCAACAGATATTACTTTTACAAGTTACTGTGTAGTTTAGGCTCATTCTGTCAGCAGCTTCACTGAAGCTGCAGCATCGATGGCGGCTGGTGCCCCCCAGGCTTTCAGCGCCTGTAGCAATTTATTCTCTCATCCAAGCCACAGGATGGCCCTGATTCAGGCTCTGACCCCAGCTGCCAACCTGAGACAGAGCACCAAAGTCCAAGACTCAGTCCCAAGTCATTGTTTTTTTTTCTTGCATAACGACTTTGGACTTGACTTTGACTCATACTCTGACTTCTAATGCCAAATGATTCGACTATTTCAAAAAACTTAGCTTATACACAGTATTTTTATTTTTTATTTTAAAGAATTCAAAGCAAACTCCAGATGTGTGCTGTGTTATTGTGACAGCTCCTGGCTGTGGACAGACTTCCAGGTTTGTGTGAGACTTTGATAGAGCGGTGCCAAGGAGAGGAATTAGGAAAGGGGAGTGTATCATTCAAACTCAACATCTTTTTTAGACACATCACTTTTACAGTAAAAAATCAGGTAGGGCAGCTTTAAGTTTGGGTAAACAAACTAAAATTGCAACATTTGTCTCCTGGTGGTTTGTGGCTCCAGTTTGAACCTGTATCCATTACACAGAGCATGTGGCTAATTAGCACACATAAACAAAGTACGCAAGGACACCACATTATGCTGTTAGTTTTAGCCAAACTGCTGCCACATCTAAACGAGGACATTACAAAGGTAAAAGGACACCTTTCTCTGTGATTATTAGTGCTTTTAGCATCAGCAGAGTCTCCACAGTCAGTATTTAAGCTGCTCTGGAGCTAACAGAAGCATTTAGCCACAACACAGGAAACAGTGCAGCACTTGCTAATAATTGCTAAAAGCAAAAATTGTGTTATAGTTGACTCAGTTAAACTGAAAAACTGGTTTACAGCAGGATCCTGTTCTGCAGCACACAAAGAGAGAACTCACAATCACAATGAAATATACAAAAGACGACAAAGCATCAGAAACATCACTCTTAAATCAAATCCACACAGAGAGGTCAGCACCAGTCAGTGGTTACCAGTGTAGCCTCCAAGCTGAAAAAGTCTCAATGTTTTTTCTAAATTGTGTCTCAGAATTGATTTTAAAATTTGGCTAATTTTGAAATTAAAAATGCTAATAATTAAATTAATCTGATTTATTGCCCAGCCCTGGTCTGATAACTTAATGGCAATTTAATAATGTATTTTTTAATAAGAAACAGGAACCTCAGCAGCGTTATTATTTGAGGTAAAGCTGGCACCACTTCAAGAAGATGAACTATGACCAACCAGACACACATATTACATTACTCCCTCTCATATACCATTTACTCGGCTCATATGAGATCCACTCTTGTGATAAACTTACATGATGCTGTAACAGATCTGCAGTGATGAAAAATTTACCATCTCTGAGCTTGTGCTAGTATTTCAGATGGACATTAGTAAACATACACAGGTCTATGGTTACACAACAGCAGCGGCGGCGGCGGAGGTGGGTAACCCTTATGGCAGATCACATCATAATGACATATACAGAACGTACTTGTGCAGGACGGCAATCTCGTTCTCAATGCTGTTCTCTTTTCCCTCCAGAGCCTTTTTGGGGATGCATTTTACAGCCACGAGTTTCTGGGTCCTCTTCTCTTCGGCCAGGACCACCTCAGAGAAAGCCCCCCTGGAACACAGACAGAAAAAGTCACTTATTATGTTTACATGTAACACTTAAATAATGTTTTCAGCTTTTGAGAAAGGGAAAGGATTCAGCGTACAGGATTACTCAAACTTGTCTGAATTAAACAAAATACTACTCCAGCTATGTTTTTGAGGTGGAAACATTATAACATGGTCGAAAAAAGTCAATTTAGCAGAATAGTGGACCTTTAATGAGATTAAGGTCACAGCTTGATGAAGTTAAATGAAGACATCCAATCTGGACTTGTTACTTGCCATCTTCACTGGCCCGATTGGGTTTGTCTTTCTTAAATTTGGGTTCATTTGACCATTTGGTCCAGAGAAGACAGCAGTGTTTCTGGATCGTGTTCACTAGATCTGCACAATAAATCGAAAATGTATCATTTTAAAATCAGCAAATGCAATATCCGTATCACCAGAAAATAAATATATCGCAATAATGTCCTTCATCTGACAGAGATTCACACTGAAGAATCATTTTCCATCAGAGCCTAAAATAAAATGTGTTGTGATCAAACAAAGATTTTAAAACTTCAGATTTAGACACAATTTCCTTAATTTAGTCTTCACTTAGGCTTGTTTTATTCCTAATTTTTAGGTTTTGATTGTGATACAGACAAGTAAATACAGGTTTTATATTTCAGCTTTAATTTAACTGAACTTACTATGTCAAAATAGTTCAATAATTGCTCAGTTGCACTCTGTCCACTCCAGGAAGCACTGACCAATCATCAAGGCCTCTACATCCAGTCTGCTTTCATTCATTTATCCAAAAAACAGTGTACAGCTCTGTTTCCACTGATTCCTCACAGACATTTTTCATTTTGGAGTAAAATGGCTCCATACAAAAAGTTGAAGGAAATAAAATGCATTTTTTTCCTCTTCTGTTTGTGTTCAAAAAGACGGCAATGCTCTTCATTCTGCTGCCCCCTGCTGGTCTTTTCACCTGTTTCTTTATGGCACCAGTAGAGTACTTATTCAAAACATTTTCTTTTAGTCAGATAATGTTTTTTAAAAGGTTGTAAAATGTGCAGCTGTTCTAGAGGTGACCAATAAAGATATGAACAAGAGCATCATACTGTAAATACATCATTTTTACTAAATGGGACAAAAAATAACACTGAGGAGTACCACTGTTCTTAAGTGTTGAAATCCGGTTACATTGCTAAAATATGCCTTGAGCTGTTCTTCACACGAACATGAACAAACTTTCATCTCCAGTTTCTCGCTCAAGGGGAAAAAACACACAACTTTAAACGAGGAATTTAGCTGCAGAGTTTTCCCATGACCTAAATAAAGGCAGAGGCTGAATCTGGCCGAGGTCCAGGCAGTTCTGACAGAAACCAACTCTGAGCTGAACATGCAACACACACGAACAGAGCTGAGCAGGGAAAGCCCTAAAGAAGATATACAGCCAGACGAAATCTCCACCGTAAGAACATAAAGAGGTCCAGATGTGAGGGCTGCACTGTTCTAACGTAACGGGACATAAACAAAACATGGGAGAGGTTTACAGTGTATGACATGTATGAAACAGTGGTTCTCACGCTGTGGTCCGGGTACCTCTGGTGGTACGCAGGAGTCCTTTGCAGTTTAAGTCCTGATTTGGTTTAATTTAGAGCTTGATAGTTGTAAAGTGCAGACCACTGCTTAAGTTCTGCTTTAGTCCTGTTTTAGACCTGGTTTATACCCGTTTTAGTCCCGTATTAGTCCTGGTCTTGTTTAGTCATGGTTTAGACCTGGTTTAGTCTTGGTTTAGACCTGGTTTAGTCATAGTGTACACCTGGTTTAGACCTGGTTTAGTCCTGTTTTTAGTTCTGGTTGAGACACAGTTCGACATAGTTTAGCAGTTATAGTTTAGACCTTGTTTAGTCTTGGTTTAGACCTGGTTTAACCTCTTTAAACCTTGTTTAGCCCTAGTTCAAAAATGGGTTTAGTCCGCATTTAGACCTGATTTAGTCCTGGTTTGGACATGGTTTAGCTAGGGTTAATCACTACTTTATCTTTATTTAAACTTTGGTTGGTCCTGATTTAGGCTCATTTAAGTCGAGTGAAATGGTACTCAAAGAGGCCAATATTTTTTGAGGCACTACTTGTAAAACAAGTTTGGGAACCACTGTACGAAAACAGCCAGAGTCTGTTTTTAGCCAAATCTAGCGCCCTCTTCTCTCACCCCAAAAAAACATCATGTCCTCTTTCACTATATCCATAAATGTCCTCTTTGCTCTTCCTCTAGGCCTCCAGCTCTAACCTCTGTATCCTTCTGCCCAAATATTCACTGTCCCTCCTCTGTACATGTCCACACCTTCTCAGTCTGAAAACTTTATCTCTAAAACATCTCACAAGAGCTGTCCCTCTGACGGACTCATTTCTAATCCTATTCGTCCTTGTCATGAACAAAAATTAATCTCAACTTATTCAGCTCTGCTTCCTTGGAAGGTTTTAAACCTGGGTTTGCTGGAGAGATAAAAAAATCCATGTTTTTATGATTTTATAAACATTATTTTTAAATTCTGATAAAGCTATAATAGAGGAGCAGAGTTGTCCAGTGTTAAAGCTGCAGGGTTTATTTTTTACTGTCTGAGTCACAGAGAAAACATGGCACATGTGTGGACAGTGATATCGCACTTATTAAACATAACACAATACAGCTGTTTATCTGCAGCTGGGAGATTCTCGTTCAGATTAAAGAAAATTAAAGCTTTATAACTATGTTATAAAGTTGTTTCCACCTCAAAAATATACTTGCTGGAGAAGTATTTCGTTTTATTCATTCATGTTTGAGTGATCCTGTATGCTGAGGCACTGCCCTTCTCCAGAGCTGAAAACACTTGGTCGCACTGCTCTAAGTAGACGCGTGAAACCAGGAAGTGCTTCTGCGCATTTCTAAGGCCCATACACTGTCACCGGACTCGTTCTGATCATTTCAGCCTTAAACCTCCATCACTATGAAGCAGCCAACTCATTTATCTATCTGTTAGCATCATGTTGCTAATAGCTGTGGTAAATAGTCATTTTATGCTCTGTCCAGTCCCCACTGTTGCCAGCAGGGGGCGACAGACACCTAATCCAAGTGTTATCTGCAAAATCAAAGGTTTTCAAAATTTTCATTTAATTGTGTATTTTTATTTTGTATTTTATGTATCTGTAAACTTTGTGTGACGACCCCAGGACGACTAGTGGCCATTAAATAGGCAGCTAATGGGGATCCTAATAAACAATAAAACAAAGTGACAGCTCCCCAAATGAAGTTTTCCTACATATACAGTATTTATTCATTCATTTTTATGTATTCTTTTCATGGTAATGTATTGTTAAGAAAACAAATGCAAGTTTATATAAATTCAATACAGTAATACAGTCCATGTAAGAACAGGAGACGAAGATCACTTCTAATAAGACTAAATAAGTTATAACATGAGAAATACTAATGCAAAGGTGTGCAAAACTACTTCAAAAAGCAGAAAATATAATATCTCTCAATGATGGGGTGCCACAATCACATCCATGTATAGGTATGCCTTTCCTCTCCAGCCCTCTCCATTTATCTGGGCTTGGAACAGGCAAAACTTCTGATTACTCCACAAAAAGGAGGAGACTGTACAGGCGAATTTGTGAATCTAAATGTCTCATAGTGAATGAATGTGAGAGTGAATGCTTGTCTGTCAGCGTTAGGCATGAGAATGACTGGCCATTGACCAAAGTGCAAACCTCCCCAGGCCTAGCTGCAGTCACACTCAAACACAACCCCTAAATGTTCCTAAGCTCTAACTCAATCTATTTCCTGTTTATAATAAAAGTTAGTGGCCCCATCTAATCCAGAGAAAGAGAAAGTGCCACTGTAGGACGCTCAGAGCTGGCCATGGTCCAGATCTGAGGAGGGACATTCCTCTGGAGCCTCTGGAGGACAGGACAGACTCTGTCCAAACACCCACAGCCTGAGAGACAGCACCCAGGGGTCAAATACTGAGTCACAAAAGCATCTGACAGGATCTGACTAAACCCGCTCAACAACACATTTAAAGCTTGGCATTTGGGACTAGAGCTCCACAATAAAAGTAACACCTGGAAAATGCAAAGATCATTAGGGCTGCACAATCTGGAAAAACATGCAGTATTCGATAACTATGCTGAACATTGCAAAATTTTAGTTCACAGTAAGTTAAATTCACATTTGTGAAAATTCAGATTGTGACTAAATTAAGGAAATTACCACTAAAACTGGACTCTTTAAACATTTTTATTTAGTCACAACACATTTTCATTTAAGTCTCTGGTAGGAAAATGATTCTTCAGTGTAAATCTCTGTCAGATGGAAGACCACAGCGTTGTATCGTTATATTTAGATTCTTGCGAGACATTTGCTGAAATTGCGATAATGATAATTTTGTGATATATTGTGCAGCCCCAAAGAATATTAAAGAGAAACATATGATTGTCCAAAAGTAGAAAGCACAAGCAGATGGTAAAAATGGTCACATTTATACATTTTCTACTTCCATGGGCACTCAAAGCACTTTACATCAAGGAACTATTCACAGATTCAAACTTACAGGCGCTCACACATTCATACACCAGTGTGCGCAGACCCTGGTGGGTTACTGAGCTACTGCCAAACATTCAGGTAAACCTATAGGCTTTCAGTGCATGCTTCAGTCCATTGTTCTGTAAAGTCAATTGCCCTGAAATAACACTAACAGAACATTTAAGAACAAAAGATTTATGGAACAACAGCCATAACCTTCCTCTCATTGTTCACACTGATGCTTCCTACTTTTACCCATTACAGGAATCGCAGCATTGTGAAGCATGTAACTGTTCACCTTTGCAAATGGCAGGAACTTTCTGATTTAGAACTGAAACAATGTTATCTTGTTCATCATTGTCACTTCATTATCGAACCTAAGGCATGTCCATAACCGTCAGTGGAGCTACATCATTGCTCTGATGCAGCCATGGTTTGGTCACAATGAGATTGTGAGAGGAAAGAGATTAATAATATTGAGAGGAGGCCCTGCAAGAGATAAAGGGATGTTGGTTGTTTCCTATGAACTGCAGAGTAAGAACCCAAACTTCTCAAAGATGGTTGAGGAAGCTGGGGTCCTTCAGTCACATGGTCGTGCGGACATGTGCCTGACCAAAAATCAGCATAAAAGTGTAAGAATCATCTGATTGTTTAAAAAAATGCAAAAGTTGGGCTTGAAATTGTGTCCATTTCAGTCACATATGCGACAAAAATTAAGTCAGTGGGTCTTAAAATATATTTGGTAGCATCATGTGCGATTGCAACAAATTGTCATTGTGTGATCTTTTTTATAGACTATAGACACATGCAGTTAATTTATACTGACAGACAAGACCTTAAGCTTCCCTACAGTTTTTGTTTCATGTCAGTAGGTCCAGTAATTACTGAGATAGTCACCATAAAAGATAAAAAAATAAGCGAAGGATAGTAAATATAACCCAATTACATATCGGCGGGAACACGCGCAGTTATGCCCGATAGTTACAGGATTTCTGATGTTTACAAAAACTGCTAAAAAAGATATTTACTGCCCATCAGGATGAGAGAAGACTGGGGAAAGAAGCTGTTCCTCTGCTCAGAGCACAGAGACAGGGAAGGGGGCAGGGCCATGGCAGCTGCACGGCACAGAGACAGCACCGGGATCACAGTAACTCCAGAGGTTTAGAAAACTTTTAGTCAAATAAATTTTCTACAAAAAATAAAAAAACAATGTGCCATCAGGTCTGACGGTGGATTTCTTCTCTACTGAATCTGTGAGTGTATAATGTAAATCATGTGTTGCAGAATCACAGATGTTTCTGAGTCATTTGAGCTGAGCTCAGTGACTCACACACTTTCACCTGCAGTTCCCCTGTTGTCCACAAGGGCCCCACAGTCTGCAGGGCTGTAGGTTAATGAGGGCACTGTCCACTTTGCAAATGACAGACTTGCTCTGGTGTGGCAGCAGTGGAGTTTGGTGTGATAAAATACATGAAAACATTCAAAAGAATTGGAGTTATCTCTCCAGGCCAGAATAATCTGAAGAGCCTAAAAAAAAAAAGTTAATTTCAGCCCTGTGTCTAAAGTCAAAGTCAAAAATAGCAGTTGTTATCAAAGAACAAAAGAGTTAAGTATGTAGTATATTATTAGGCGCATGTTTTCATACATTTTGTTGGGTGTTCCTAAATTTTTGGTGGTGCTTAGGAGCACCAGTGCTACCGTGGAAAAAAGTTAATTTTGAGCCCTGCATTCATACAGGCAAGGTGGTTGATGCGTCTTTCGCAAGGACACAACAGCAGATGAACTGTGGAGATGGAAACCCGAACCTTCTGGTCAGTGGGCGAATGGCTTTACCTCCTGAGCTACGGACAATCTCTGTTAGAGATGTAGACCAAGGCTGAAGGAGTCCTGAGTAATAATTCTGCTGGCCAATGCTCACTGCTATCAAGGGTGCATTAAGAACAGACAGTGAGTTATGTAAGAGCCAATCTGAGATTAAACAGATTAAGGCTGAAGAGGGAACAGAGACTAAACTCAGAGCAGCTTTATTTGTTACAAGAGTGAGGTAACAACCTGAGAAAACACTACTGCACTAACACACTAAACACACTGGAGTGGTGAGAAAACAGCTCCATTTTTAAACCTGAGGAACATTAAACAGGCAGAGAGCACATGGTGAAAGACAAAAGTGCTATTTCGCCACAAAATCAGTTTATTATGTTTATATTGGACAATAGAGGATGGCGAAAGGCTTATCATGTCTATTATCACGCCATTTGTGGAGAAATTTTAGAATAAAAACTTTTAAACACATGGCTCATCTGCATACATCAACAGTGCTGTCCACCACACTACGCTGTTTGTTTTTGCCAAACTGCTGCCACATCTAAACAAAGGCATTACAGAGGTAATCTGACTCCTTTCTCTGTGATTATTAGTGTAATTAGCGATTGCAGAGTCTTAGCAGTTAAGCTGCTCTGGAGTGCAGCACTTGGAGGAGCGTGCTTTAGATTATGTTTTTAATTGTCTCTATGTTTTTATATTGACTAATTATTCATGTATTTATTCCATCCATGGTCCGTCCATCTGTCCGTCCGTCCATCTATCTATCTATCTATCTATCTATCTATCTATGCCACTGTGCAAAGTGTTTAGCACTACTGCCTCACAGCAAGAAGGTCTCGAGGTTGATTCCCAAAGTGCGTGGGGCCTTTCTGTGTGGATTTTGCATGTTCTCCCTGTGTCTGCGTAGGTTTCCTCTGGGTGCTCCAGTTTCCCCCATCAACCTAAAACATGCACAATAGGTCCGCCATGGGGCCAGGACTCCCCTGCAAAAGAGATTCTGAATCTCAGTGGGACTTTCCTCGTTAAAAAATGTGAAATAAAAAACGTATATGTCTGTCTCAGCTCCAGTAAACTGAGGCAAAAGACGGCCTATTTATGAGTTAGTTTCTCCAATTATGGGTGAATTTAAGCTGTCATTTTTCAAGCATGTTTTGTTGAATACCCCCTTTTAAGACAAGGCAGAAGTCCAGTTTAGAGGTTGACCGATTTTTGCATTAATGCCGATTTTTGGTCAGGCAGATGTCCGGACGACCATGTGACTGAAGGACCCCAGCTTCCCCAACCATCTTGTAGCCGTTTGGGCTCTTACTCTGCAGTTCATAGGAAACATCCAAAATCTCTTTATCTCAGCCTGAAAAGCTCAAAACGGCAATAAAAAGATTTTGCTCAGTTCTCTGGCATAGAACCTCGTAGAACTAAAAATCCAAAAGTATTTTGTAGCTCTACCTGCACAGAGTCTGAATGAGATAGCCTTAACTTATCTTTAACTGTTCTCACTGTTTTGATGAGCATTACTAAAACAATATTATAATTAATTTCTTTCTGAATTAAAAAAAAAAAGGTATATCAGAATGGGCTGTAGAAAAACTCATAATGGTTGACCTCTAGTCCAGGTAGATGACTTAATTAAGCTATGAAAATTGTCCCATTGCGCTCTCCATGTAATCTACTTACCAACACATGTTTAAAACTCAAATCAACCAGTCCAGTGTCTGTCAAATACAGTGGGAGAGTTGCCTAAAAGTCTAATCCTCGTGAGCGCTTTGGCTGGATCCTTGAATAAACAGTGATGTTTACAGAAGTGCTCCTAACAGGACGTCCTTATCGAGGGAAGAGGATATTTATACACACTTACACACGCCCACGGGACAGCAGATAACTGTGAGATAACTGTCTGAAATCCCAACACATACACACCCAGACCCACTGTCCAAATACACTGACTTTTATTCTGAAATTTACACAAGGGTTTAAATATAGACGGACAGTAATGGAAGCATGGGACCTTGTAAAGTGCAAATATTTATGTGGAGGGAAGAGGGCGCAGAAGCTAAATGCTGTCATAGTTTGGTTTAGCGTAGTGGGCATAAAGCCAGTGTTAACAGCTTTAAATGATGGAAAAAGTGGTTTTTTTTACTCTTCTCTCTTTAGAGCGTCTCAGTGAAAGTATTTTCATTGTATTTGAAAAGAAAAAAAAAAAAAAAAAAGGAAAAAAAAGGCATCAATGATTCTCAAACGATTCACACCGAGTACCACCAATATTTGGCTTTACAAGGACCATCCAGGAATAAAGTGAACTGATTTAACCCCGATTTAACTGTATAATAACAGCTAAACCAAGTCTAAAAAGGATTAAACTAAGACTAAACCAAGTCTAAACCAAGGGACAAAACCTGGACTACACCAGGAATTCACAAGGCCTAAAACAAAGTGTTGTAGTCAAGTCAACATTTCTCAAGTCCAAGTCACTCTCGAGTCCTTAGTGTTTGAGTCCAAGTTACATAAGACTAGCCAAGTCCGAGTTGAGTCATCAATGTGCAAGTCCGAGTCTAAATCCAAGTCTTTAGAGTCGAGTCATGGGTTGTTTGTCCCTCAGAATTGACAAGTCCAAGTCAAGTTTTAAATCATCAGTTCTAAGTCCAGGTCGAGTCGCAAGTCCTGAAAATGAGGCCAATGACGGGACTCGAGTCCCAGTATGGGACTCTATCACTGCTAAACCACGTCTAACCTAAGACTGAACCATGTCTTAACCAGGTCTACACCAGGACTAAACTAAGACTAAACCAGGTCTAAACTAGAGGACAATCCAGGACTAATTCTTAACAAAACCAGGACTAATCCAGGACTAAACCAGGTCTACACCAGGGGACAGAACCGGGACTAAACCATGTCTAAACCAGGACTAAACCAGACCTAAACAAGGCCAAACCCATGGCTAAACCAGGACAAATCTAGAACTAATTCAGGACTAACTAATCCAAGTCTAAACCAGTTCTACACAAGGACAAAACCAGATCTGAACCATGTCAACACAAGGCATGCTTTAGACAACTAACAAGTTCTTTGGTCGACTACAGCCTTAATTTTTATAACAAAATGCTACAGAATTACATCAGATATTGTCCCATTAACATAAAACTATTCTTTTTATGTTCACTGTCCCCAATAATTGACTCTGTAAAAGGAAAAAGAAGTTAACCAAACATTTATAGACGCTACTATAATAATGCTACATAACATTTGTACAACAGTGAGCACAAAGGATTTAAACACTTCTAAATAAAGATCCTGGTTCTTTGTTTCCATCTGTTCAAATCTTTGTCTGAGCCAGAGAAGACATATGCTGTGTTAGAGAATCTAAAATAAATCATAAGTTACCCATTTACTGTAAAAACAAAAAAAGCATCTTTGTATTGTGTGTAGGGAGAATATCTTTGAGAACGGTCCAAGTGTTTCTTCTTCTTCACAGTGAATCCCACGTTTTTCTCCATCTGTCCCGCTGCGGCACTGGTCAGGGAGGTGTGCAAACAGACGACGAGATGCTAACTCTGGAAAGGTCAGAGAGACGTAGAGAAGAGCCATCTGCACTCAGAGCCGAGGGACAGGGCACGGGATCTGACAGAGACACAGTGAGGGGTTTAAAACTTGCTTCGTCACGTTCCCATGCTCTAATTTAGCAACAGGACTGCTTTTTTTTATTTGGATAACTAAATCTTAACCACTTCCTAACACTAATCATAGCCCCAGTTCTAAAAAAAAAAAAAAGTTGAGGCAAATGTGCATAAAACAGAATGTGATGAACTGCAAATCTCATAAAAACAAATTTTCTTCACAACAGAACAAAAACAGGGTGTTGAAATTGAGATACTTAACCATTTAAAAAAAAAAAAAAAAGCTCTTTTTGAATTTTATGGAAGCAACATGTCTCAAAAAAGTTGGGGCAAGGGCAACAAAAGGCTGGAAATTTTAATTATCTAGCAAAAAAACAAAAAACACCTCGAGACAGGGACTTTGTTTTTAATGCAGTGTTGCTTGAGTATCTGAAGATTACCACCATCCAATAATATATATTTTTTCAATCTTTTGGTTGTTCTCTTTTTCGTATGGGGTTGCCACAGCAAACTAAACCAGGTCTAAACCAAGGACTAAACAGGGTCTAAACCAGGCTGGATTAAGCCTGGTTTAGACCCGGTTTAGTGCTAAACTAGAGCTAAATCAATGACTAAATTAGGGCTAAACCAAGGACTAAAACAGGACTAAACCAGCGCTAAACAGGTACTAAACCAGGATTAAAATAGGACTAAACCCAGACATAACAAAGCCCAAACCAGGATCAAAGCAGGACAAAACTAACCAGGTCTAAACCAGGACCAAACCACAAATTAACCAGGACTAACCTGCCTTTCTAAAATGTTCCTTTTATACTAGGGCTGCAACAATTAATCAAGTTATTCGAGTAATTCGATTAGTAAAAAGCTTCGATTAGCATTCTTTGAACTCAAAGCTTTGTTTAATTAATGTAAATAAGACTGGCGCATGGCGCTGGGAACTTTGTATGCACTGGAACGAAAGTTTCTGCACGGTTAATGCACAACACACTAGCTGACAGTAAGGCAGTGGTTGGGCTATAAACTGTAAATAAAATAAATTTGAGTTGTAGTTTGTATTTTAAATGTAGATATAAACTACGTAGAGAACAGCACCATCGTGAAAGAGGTTTTAGAGGAAACGACGTCTTCCAAGCGTCGCACTGTTTGGCTAATGCTACAGCTAACGCACAGAGCAGCTTAAATACTGACTCTGGAGACTCTGCAGACGACAAAAACACTAATAATCACAGAGAAAGTATTCTTATTACCTCTGTAAAACCTGTGCTTCAGTAGGTGGCAGCAAACTGGCAGAAATGAACAGCGTAGTGTGATGTGCAATCCGCAGAGGTAGCTTGCGAACTTTGTTTATGTAGCTATGCTAATTAGCCGTGTGGGCTCAGTGGTGTTAGCGTCTTTAACAGGCCCCTGGTGTATAAATGATAATAGATATCACTTTTAGAAGCAGAGAGGGTTACAACTAAAATACTTTTTAAACTGTGAGGGGAATGCACACCTCTCCAGCTTTTGCATTGTTTTGTATAGGCATTTACAAATATTCTGATTAAATATATAAGTAGTATATAATAATATAGCCCAGTATAAGTAAGTATAAAGTATATGTAAGTATATATTAGTAGACCATATCATAATGTATAATAATAAAACCTACATTTACAAAGCTATTTGCAATATAATGCATTAAAATATGAAAAAACACTTCTTAATGTTAGACTGACAGATCACAGATGTGCATTAAAATGTGTTACTTTTTAAAATATGCAGACACGCAAGAGTATCTCTTATTCGATTACTCGATTAATCGAACAAAATCATCGATAGATTAATCGATTACCAAAATAATCAATAGCTGCAGCCCTATTTTATACCCAGACATCTTTCTGAAAGACACTTTTTGGCCACAATTAATTCAATGTTTACAAGACAAAAAGACCAACAGCCAATGGGAACAGGTCTTATTTAAATGGGAGCAGACCGAAAGGTTGGCAGATCAATCCCCAAAGACATAAATGTGTGCAAACATATGATTGTACAGGCTGACCATTTTCATCTATTAAAATCATTAATAATGAAGCCTATATTTCGTGTAAAGGTCTTTCATAATTCCCATTACAAGATGCTATTAGGTGATGAAACGATCTTCCACACACTTGCTTTTTCTTTGCTTCTTCAAATATAACTGAGTGTTGCTATGACACTGACTCAGCGTCACTCGAGCTTAGTGCATGCTCTACATAAGGCTAAAGACAGGAATAATGCACCTTAAAATGAAAATATAAAGAAAAATTAAGAATTTTCGCATTTTTTTCTCTTGTAACCACAGACACTGTAAAAAAATGTTGCAAAAACTCAAAAACTCGAGGCAACTGGATCCCTCAAGATTTTGGAGTTTTTTGGGCCAACTTAAAATCTCAAGTTTTCAACAACAAATTTTTTTTGTTCACCTAATTTGACGTTCGTATGTCTAAAAACTTTAAATTTAAAGTTTTACTCTATCATTTTTTTAAAAACTCATCTTACAGCCAACTTTAAAATAAAAAAAATATTTTTATTGATAATAAAAACTAGATATACTAAATTTAACAAAAAATAATACTTTTTTTGGACAATAGATAGTCGGCTTTTAAAAAAATAATGATAGTGAGTAAAACTTAAAATTAAAAGTTTTTAGACATCAAATTAGGTGAACAAAAAATATTAGTTGTTGAAAACTTGAGATTTTGAGTCAAAAACCTTGAGGGATCCTGTTGCCTCGAGTTTTTAGTGTTTGTAGCATTTTTTTATTACAGTGTATCATTTTAAAACTTGACAACAAGCAGAGCCCTGTCTATTCCCAGAAGCTCCACGAGAGTTTAATGACACTAATTTGACATTTTTATAAACAAACTTTATCACTGAGTTAATTGTGGATCGTTCTCTGTAAAAATTCTAGATGGTTGTGTGTGAAAATCCCAGTAGATCAGCAGTTTGTGAACTACTCAGATCCAGTCCACGCCACGTTCAGAGTCCCTTAAATCCTCGTTCTTCTCTGCTCTGATGCTCGGTTTGAACTTTAGCAGGTTTGTCTTCAATATAAATGTATTGGGTTTCAGCCACAAGATCTTTGATTAGCTATTTGTGTTGCACAGCAGTTAAACAGCTGCACCTAATAAAGCGGTCAGTCATGAAGATACAAGGCTCTGTGCTCAGTGGACAAAACTGAAGCTCAAAGGAATAACCCAGGACTAAACCAGGACTAAACCAGGACTAAACCAGGACTAAACCTGGTATAAACCAACTAGGACCAAACCAGACCAAAACCAGGGTTAAACCAGGACTAAATTTGGATTGAACAAAGTCTAAACCTGGACTAAACCAAGACTAAACCAGGGCTAATCCAGGACTTATCTAGGTCTAAAAACCCAAGACTAATCCTGGGTTAAAGCAGGACTAAAGCAGGACTACAGCAGGGCTAAACCAAGGACTAAACCAGGTCTAAACCAAGGACTAAACTTTGACTACACCAGGGCTAAAGTAAGACTAAACCAGGTCTAAACCAGGACTAAACCAGGACTAAACCAGGACTAAACCTGGTATAAACCAACTAGGACCAAACCAGACCAAAACCAGGGTTAAACCAGGACTAAATTTGGATTGAACAAAGTCTAAACCTGGACTAAACCAAGACTAAACCAGGGCTAATCCAGGACTTATCTAGGTCTAAAAACCCAAGACTAATCCTGGGTTAAAGCAGGACTAAAGCAGGACTACAGCAGGGCTAAACCAAGGACTAAACCAGGTCTTAACAACAACTAACCCAGAATTAAACCAGGGATAAACCTGGCCTAACAAGAACTAAACCAGGGTTAAACCAGGGTTAAACCAGGACTAAACTTGGACTAAAGAGGTCTAAACCAAGAACTAAACTAGGGCTAAACCAGATCTAAAGCAGGACTAAATTCAGGACTGAATTAGGTCTAAACCGTGAAGTGCTAAACATTGTCGTGCAGTCCTTTCTAGTACACAGCATGGTTCTGTAAGGATTTCAGTGAGATATTCAGTCGTCTAAGTGAAGATCAGGTCAGGCCACTTCTCTAATGCTGTCAGACCGATAGAGCCATCACTAAAGTACTACAGACAGTCCAATCCTGTGAGTTTACTTTAAAGTGTTGAATGTTTTCAGTGTGAGCAGATGGAGAAGTGTGACAGACAGACATGAGTGTGTTTGTGTTAGTACTGTCCAGGAAGTACAGGCCAGGGCCAAGCTGAGATCCAGACTGCTGTCAGAACTAGGTCAGGGCTAAAGGGCTAAAGGCACAGGCTTTAGAAACAATTAAGACTAGAAGAAGTACTCAGAAGCGGTACTCGAGTAAAAGTACTTTCAACTTTTTGCTTCTGGGGTCTCCACAGTAATTCTTCTGCTTCCTAGCGTGTAGTAATTTGCACACAGTAGATTTGGTGTGGGTTTTATGCCAGATGCACTTCCTGACACAACCCTCTCCATTTACCCAAAACCAAGCTAAACCAGGCCAAACCCAGAGCTAAACCAGGACTAAACCAGGGCTAAACTAGGAGCTAGACCAGGTCTAAACCAAGGACTAAATAAGGGCTAAACCAGGAAAAAAACAGAGCACACTGGTTTATGGCTCCCAGTAAAGTAAGTAAATGTACTGCTACTTTGGAAAACAATTACCAATACTGCTACTACTACAACTACCAGAAAATACTGTAATCACCACCACTACAACAACTATTATTGCTACTAGTATTACCACAGTTACCTCTGCTACTACAACTACTACTACTATGATTCTTGTGTAAAACTAACATTTGTTTCTCAAGTAAAAGTAGTAGTATTAGTTGTATGTTTTACAACATGAACTCATAAAACACATTTTCTTCTAAAATATGAATTGTTTGAGTACAAGTATCTCGTTACGTTCCACCTCTGGCAACAAAGAGACAGCTGGTCCACCCCAAGACAATGGTCTGGGTGTAATGTGACAAATACATGAACAGCTCTGTAACTTTGTGGAGGATAAGCTTTTACTTTGGCATCAAGCCTTAGCTGGAAGTAAACCAAGGTTCACACCAAGGTTCCTGGCACAGGTTTGGCAGCAGGAAAACAACAAGCAGGTAACACTGGCATAAGCTTATATAGGGTTACTGTGACCAAATACACCTTACAGTAAGACCTTTGTTACATCCAAAAAAGCACAAACAGTCCAGGAAACTGAGGAAATTCACTTATTGTAAAGTGTGCCTGAACCTGTTTTTTAACTGGTTGCATGTTTACATTTACATTCAGTCATAATTTAATCTGCACCACGGTACAGCTCATTTGAGAGAGCTGCAGTGCAGGGGTGACTACAGCCTGCCTCAGCATTGTGGGTTTGAGTTCAGACTCCGACAATTTGCCGAACATCTCTCCTTGCTCTCTTCCCCATGATTTCCTGTCATTACTCAGCTGTCCTATCAAATAAAGAAAAAAAAAAAAAAAGGCTGAAAAATAAATGAATAATAATAATAATAATATGTTAATCTGTGTCCATTTGTTTCTGTTCCTGGAAATCCAACTCCAGTTGACCAGGAAAAAACTTGGTTGAAAAAAAGACGTAAACAAAAACAATTGGTTAACAGTAACTACAAAAAATAAAGTGCCTATAGTGGAGCCTTGAGGGACTCCACACTAAAAAAAGCATTTTTCTCTGAGGGTCCGCCTACATTTTGGAGTAAAGCACTATCCTAATGCTGTGTTCACACCGGACGCGTTTGAGGCGTCAAATTCACGTCAAACGCGTCTAGTTGGACCCTTGAACATTTTGCGTCCAATTCGCTCTGTTTGCGCGTCAAAACAAATGTGTTCAGACGCGAATTCGCGGCATGGGAGGAGTCTGTTGTGCCAGGGTAATGGCAATAGGAGAGCAGAGATATAGAGGAGTTTTTTCTTGTTTAATAGCGGTCTCTAGTGGTTTTAGCGGGTTATAGGCTAGGTTAGCACTCAGTACACAGACTGTTTTTCCTGTTGTTTTGGGGAATGCAGTAACTGCTAATCCAACGAGCTCAGCTCAGCTCACGCTAAAGTTAAGGTCCCCTCTATGTCTTGTTACTATCTTTTTGACTGCTGTCTTTATAAAAGTAGCAGAGCTGCTGTAGGCTGTAGCTTATAGCTCCAGGTTCACATTGACAGCCTCAATACGTCCGCCGTGATTGTTTTGATGGATCTCTGCTTTCTACGTCCTCCCACTTCACTGCAGGCGCTAGAGCCTGATTGGTTAACGCTGCGAATATTCGCCAAAGTTTAGATTGTTCAACTCGGGCGTCAGACGCTCAATTCGCGCGTCAGACGCGTCAACGCTCAATTCGCGCCGTGCTATTCGCGCCGTGCTATTCGCGCGTCAAGGCCCGATTCGCGACGTGCTGGATGCTTGATTCGCGCCGCAGGACGTCCAGACGTGCGTTTACATAGACTTAACATGAAAACCAGATGCCTCAAACGCGTCCGGTGTGAACGCAGCATAACTCCTTACGAGGAGGAGAAAATTAAAGTAAAGTCAAGCGACCCCTTGAGTTTACTTTCGTTTTCCCCTCCTTGTATCCGTACAAAGTTTTTTTTTTTTTTTGCCATTTGGTCGCTCTGCCATGACAAAAGTTGAGATATAAAGCCATTACTAGCTTGTTGTTTGGCTCTAACCAATTTGCCACTTTCCTGCAAGACTTGAGACTTCTGTGACTCCAGGTTGGCATCCCTCATACTTGCAAGTGTTTAAGAAGAGTTTATTTATTTATTTATTTTCAGATATATTTTTTTGGCCTTTTTTTTTTTTTTTTTTTTTTTTTTTGAATAAACAGTGTAGAAGTGTCAGGAAATCCAAGGAGAGACAGCAGGGACAGGCATTCGGCAAATGTTGGAGTCCGGACTCAAACCCACGACACCTAGGCAGGCTGTAGTCGCCGTAGCTCTACCAACTAAGCTATACTGCGATGCAAGAACTGTTTATTTAAAGTTACTGAGATCTGCTTTAAGAGGATACAGCAGAATACTAGATCGGCAGGTCGTCATTGCAAATGAGAATTGGTTCTCAATTGACCTACATACATATACATATAACACATATAAACAAAATAAAAATAAAAAAATAGATGGACTTAGAAAATCCAGTCTGCCAAATATGATGCAAAGCACTAAAATTTTCCTTCATCTCTTTTCGCTTATTCCCATTTGCGTTTGGGGGTAGCTGGAGTCTTGTCCTGCAACTATGGCCTTTGGTGGAGTACACCTTGGACAAAGGCCAGTGGGTCACAGGACTGACACAGAGACTCACACTGACGGACAACTTTTTACTCATTCACTAGGTTCCCAAACTCTCAACTTACTATTTTTATCATTCTTATCTTTGCTTCTGACAGATTTGCAAATGTAGCCTGTATTTTAGGTTCTGCCCTCATTACTACTACTTTGACTACTTCTATCACGATTACTAATTATACCTAGGGTTGCAAAATTCTGGGGATTTTCAAAGTTAGAAATTTCCATGGGAATAAACAGGAATTTATGGGAATAACTTGGGAACTTACACAATTCAAAGCTGTCCCACAACAGGGCAATATACTATAGCATAAAACACACAAACACACTTCAATATCTGTGTTATTCCTCAGTCACATGTACATGTGGTACATGTAGTAACCTGTGGTACATGTAGTAACCTGTGGTACATGTAGTAACCTGTGGTACATGTAGTACCCTGTGGTACATGTAGTAACCTGTGGTACATGTAGTAACCTGTGGTACATGTAGTACCCTGTGGTACATGCAGTAACATGTGGTGCATGTAGTAACCTGTGGTACATGTAGTAACCTGTGGTACATGTAGTAACCTGTGGTACATGCAGTAACCTGTGGTACATGTAGTAACCTGTGGTGCATGTAGTAACCTGTGGTACATGCAGTAACCTGTGGTACATGTAGTAACCTGTGGTACATGTAGTACCCTGTGGTACATGCAGTAACATGTGGTGCATGTAGTAACCTGTGGTGCATGGAGTAACCTGTGGTGCATGTAGTAACCTGTGGTACATGTAGTAACCTGTGGTACATGTAGTAACCTGTGGTACATGCAGTAACCTGTGGTACATGTAATAACCTGTGGTGCATGTAGTAACCTGTGGTACATGCAGTAACCTGTGGTACATGTAATAACCTGTGGTGCATGTAGTAACCTGTGGTACATGTAGTAACCTGTGGTACATGTAGTAACCTGTGGTACATGTAGTAACCTGTGGTACATGCAGTAACCTGTGGTACATGTAATAACCTGTGGTGCATGTAGTAACCTGTGGTACATGTAGTAACCTGTGGTACATGTAGTAACCTGTGGTACATGTAGTAACCTGTGGTACATGTAGTAACCTGTCACATGCACAGCTGATTTCCAAAACACTATCAAACTCAAGACTGCAGACTCCATATTTCTGGTTCGCTCAACTATTAGAGTTGTAAAAATGTGTTTTGTGGTATGTTGTGATATCTTTGGGGCACAATATTAAGCATCATAATTCTTTATAGTTATCAATACATTTGTGACATCATGCATAATTAATGAGCTACATCTGTTCTGGTGGCAGGCCTAGCAACACTAGTTTGGCTGCAGTTCCCAGGCTGGCCACTGGGGGTGGTGCCGTTTTTTGAGCAGATTAATGAAATGTGGTGTTTGTCCACTGATTAAACTGTGTCAGCTCAGCACATGTTCTCTCTTTTGAACAATTTCCATTCTGTTTGACTGTGCCTCTATAAAACAGGTGTTTGCTGTGAACTGAGGACAACTCTGTTGTAGTTTGAACTGAAATTTAATTGCAGAATTGTATTGACCTTTGTACCAAAAGTTTAATTTGCTTATTAGCAATATAGCTGCTATGATATGCTAAATGCTACTACCTAAAAATGTATATATGGTTTCCAAATTTGAAAATTCCCCAAATTTCAAAGCTTAACTTCCCATGGAAAGTCTCCAGAAAATTTCCGGAAATTTTCCGCCCCTTGGCTACCACTACCACAACTGTATTTGTCAAGTAAAATTAAAACACTACTAGTACTACTACGGCTACTACTAATGGCGCATTCATGAGGTCCTTGGAAACTCGGATAAATGTTAAAAATCCACATGAACGCCTGCAAAAGTCAGAAAAAAAAAAACGTGGTGACATCAATATCCCGAGTTTCTGAGATAAAAGCACATGAACATAAACAAGTTGGGAAATCGACATCTCATCTCGGAAAGACGGGCATCTGAGGAGCACATGAATGCAGCACAATACTAAATACCTCTTCAGCTACTGCTACTATTATTACCTCTAGTGGGAACAGAAGTTTTTGCATTAGTTCCAGAGAAGAGAACGATGTTTAAATCAGATGAAAAATAGATGAAGGGAACTGCTCTCATGCTGAGGTGGATCATCTGGTCCAGCGAGGTGGCAGTACTTAATGAGTGACCAGGGCTGACAATCACCATTTCTTTTTACTTTTGTAGCTAACATACACCGATCAGGCATAACATTATGACCACTGACGGGTGAAGTGAATAACTGATTATCTCTTCATCATGGCTCCTGTTAGTGAGTGGGATATATCAGGCAGCAAGTCAACATGTTGTCCTCAAAGTTGATGCACTAGAAGCAGGAAACATGGGCAAGGATTTGAGTGAGTTCGGCAAGGGTCAAATTGTGACAGCTGCAGAAAACTGGGTCAGAGCATCTCAAAAAACTGCTGCTCTTGTGGCCTGTTCCTAGCCTAGGCGACCAAGCCTCTCCTACTTTCTTTTTGAAATCAGGACAGTCTGGTTCCTCACTCACAGCGAATGTTTCTCCTCGGTGTGGACGTGGTCTACAAATACGGAATCTAACCAAGGTAACACTGGCTACTAAGCTAATTTAACCCTTAAGCAGCACTTTAAAAAACACTCAGTGCCTTTAGTACTAACCAACTTCAATTCTTATAAAAAACTATTATATTTTATTTATATATTAACATCTTATGGTCTAAATGATCTTGTTTGGTTGAAAGGTGACTTGAGGTGAGACCTGTCTTGCACCTGGGTATATCATTGTAACATGGATCACCTGCTGCACATTTTAATGAATTCCCAGTGCATCACAGTCTTCTTACTGAAACCTCTGCTCTGTCTGTGGTTAGAGCCTTTACAGCTGTGACCGTTCAAACTTCACACCTTTTCTCACACAATTGACACCTTTTGCAAACACACTGTTTGTTTGTTTCGGTGCATTAGACAAATGGGCTGCTAGGCCTTCCTGTTACTGAACCACTTGGCAAGAAAAAGAGGACAAAGACAGGCATTAACACTGGGTAATGTAGCTAAGCGCAGTGCCAACTAATGGAATTTAACAATTAGACTACATACTGGTAAAGACAGGGTTTCCACTGCATTCACTTCTGTGTGGTGGCCCGCCATGGCTGAATCTCAGCCACCATGGTAAAAACTTCCCTTTAACTTCATCGGGCCCTGCCCCGTGCAGTGCACACATTTTTTTAACAGCAGTAAAAAGACTGAGAATTATAAGCTAAAGGGGAGTAATAGACGCATTTCATGATGTGTTTTATTTCACATAATTTAAATTGTGCGGTGGGACTGTTCTGACTGTCCCCTCTGTCAGTGGCAGCATCAGAGGCGCAACTACCACGCTACAGGAAGAAAGATACACCGCGATGATGCTAGCTTCATGTCGCTAATAGCCGTGCTAAATAGCCATTATATTATGCTCTGTCTCTTCCCACCTTTCAGTCCAAGCACTCTGAGATTCTCCTCTCTGTGCTCAAATTCACCTGTGATTCTCAGATCTTATTTGGGATGTTATTTTGTGACATTTGTTCTCTGTGTGTGAAATTCTTCAAAAGTGTTGCTCAGTTTCCAATCAATGTGTAAATTATATTAGCACATACTGTACTTGTAGCCAGGAAACCCACCCCACCCACTGTTCCTTTCCTTCCCTGATCCTTTGAAATGTACACACTGTATTTTAAATCATGCTTAAATACTACACAACCCCAATGCTTGGGGTCTGACAGCCTCAGTCCTGCCAGTACTCTGCCGGAGTACTGTCAGGCCTTTCTTTGTAAGGAAATAAAATGATCGTCTATCAAAGTCCATGTTTCAATAAGTGCTGAGAAGTTACAAATTTCCACAACACGCCCAACTTTATTTACGTGTGAACTAAAAAGGAAAAGATCAGGAGGCAGTACAGTCTTTAGTCAGAAGAAGACCTCAGCCCTGTGGTCCTCGACTGCAGCAGAGCTGCTACAAACTACGGTATGTGCAAAGAGCACAGAGAGAAGTGGGCGGGGCCAACAGGGCCTTAAAGCGACACACACCTAATCTAAGTTATTATTTTGCTCCCCAAAAGAAGACACTTTACATAAATATAAATAAAGTGTTTTTAATTGTGTGTTAAAATGTATTTCAAAAAGCTTAAAAAAGCACAATATATCCCCTTTAAAAATATATATATTAACATAAACCCTTGCCCGAACCATTTATTGAGTGTATCAGTGAATGTTACAGGCCACCTCTGGCTACGGTAAATGCCAGCTGAAGTTTTCCAGTAAATGACAAACCCTCAATACAACAACAGCTCAAGGCAATGACAGACCTACGGCATATATTATAGATGTATGTGATTATGAAACGTTTATAATCAATTGTAAACACACACTCTTTCCACTTGACTGGCCCGGGTTGCTGGTCATGTGACTGAGGCCAGGGCTGTCCCACATAAATGAAGAGAAACACGGCCAATCTATTATTCCTATTGATTTTAAACATTACATCACTCGCCCTGCTCTGGACTTTCACTCATGTGGTGGCCCTCTTGCTCCATGCTCTAAGCGCTCTTTGCAATGCATTCTGGGATATTCTGGCCTAGAGTTTTTCCTCAGTCCCCATGAGCAGACCGTGTGGGAGAATGTAGGGGCTACTGCATATCTGGAGTTTGTTATGACAAGGAAAAGCCATTTGTAGAGAAAAACACAACTCGCTATCAAAAAGGCAACCTTTAAATGTTTCCTTTTCTCCAGGGGTTGATACAGCAAATTATTCAAAAGCCCTCCTGATGCAACCCTCTCCATTTATCCAGGCTTGGGACTGGGACAAATTGTGGCTGGAGGTTTTGGCTGCACATCAGGAAATCAACCCCCTGATCTTTCACACCAAAGCAGGAGAAAAAAAACACTTTACTAATAGGGAGCAAAAAATACAACACACGCCTAAACAAACGTGATAAACAAACATTCACCAGGCAATTTATAAGGTACAGCAGTGGTTCCCAAAGTGGGGTCTGGGGCCCCTGGGGGTCCGCGAAGGTACTGCAAGGGGCCCCCCAGAGGCTGTCTATATTAAGTGATGGGTGGCACGGTGATTAGCACTCCTGCCTCACAGCAAGAAGGTCCCGGGTTTGATTCCCGGACTGGGTGGGGCCCTTCTGTGTGGAGTTTGCATGTTCTCCCCGTGTCTGCGTAGGTTTCCTCCGGTTTCCCCTACCACTAAAAACATGTACAATAGGAACCCAGGACTCCCCTGTAAAAGAGATTCTGAATCTCAGTGGGACTTTCCTGGTTAAATATGGTCAAAAAAAAAAAAAAAAAAAGTACATAAAAAAATTGAGTTTGAAATGCACTGTAAAAAACAATGCTGCAAAAACTCAAGGCAACAGGATTTTTGAGTTTTGGTGATCAACTCAAAATCTCAAGTTTTCAACAACTAATATTTTTTTACTCACCAAATTTAACGTTCATAGATCTAAAAACTTGAAATTTTAAGTTCAAGGTTTTAGATGTATGTCACTATCTTTATTTTTTCCAGCTCATCTTACAGCCAACTGACTCCACTGTTCAGAAGAAGTATTACTGATAATAATAAAAACTAAATATACTACATTTAACAAAAGAATAACTTTTTCTGAACACTAAGTTGGCTGTAAGATGAGTAAAAAAATAATGATAGAGATAAAAACTTAAAAATTAGAAAAGTTTTTAGACGTATGAACAGCAAATTAAGTGTAAGTGTGGAAAACCTGAGATTTTGAGTTGGCCCCAAAAATCTTAAGGGATCCTTTGCCTTGAGTTATTGAGTTTTTGCAGCATTTTACTTTTTTTTTTTTTCTTTTTTTTTTTACAGTGTATTTGTTTAAAAATATAACTTTAAAACACTTTTTAGCCAATAGTCAGTGTCTTTTGTAATGTTTTTATAGAAATATATGGAGAAAAACATGAAAATAAAATTTGGGATCGAGGGAAGTTGTATTGTTGGGGGTCCGCGTGGGATTTTGGTAAATTTAAGGGGGCTGTGACGTGGGAATGGCTGAGGTACAGCGTTAAACAGCTCGTTGAGTATTTCAGAAACTGGGAATTTCGCACAGAACAATCTCTAGGGTTTACAGAGAATGGTCCAGAAAAGATAAAATATCCAGTGTAAAGCGTGTAAAGAAGTTAGAGTTTCTGATTGTATAAACATCACACTATGATGGTGTCAGGATATTGCAGACTGCAATATTACTGCAGAATAAAAATGATTATTTATTTTACTAATTTTAATAAACCACTGACAAGTATTTGACTTGCACAAACCAGCTCTAATAGATGACATAGCCAGGAGTTACTGAATTTAAAGGAACTGAAATAAGCAAGTAGAAATGTCAATTCATTTATGGAGTCTCATCACTAAGATTCAGGCTAAACATAACTTGATGTCGACAGATATATCGGGACGATTCTAGCACTTTTATGCCGATTTTTGGTCAGCAGAGCAGTGGCACAGCAGAGAGGGTGAGAGCAAGCTACTCACAAGAGGCTCTAGTTTTAAAGGAAAAACAACTTGTATTATTACTTTCAAGGCTGCACATGTAAGGGCTGCTGCTTAACTTTTAAGCCGGTCTTTGGGAGGAAATGTAAATACATGAACTGGCTTTGTTCGAACGCTTTGGCCTGAAGCATTGACTTAACTCTGCATTAGCTTAAATATACAAGGAGGAAATTCCTGCAGTTAGTTTGTGAGCCTTACAGAAAACAAAGATGTAGCAGAGACTTAGCGCGCTTCTGTGTAGCAGTGAGTGCTTTTGTTTTCACATCAGTTTGTTTATCTACTGCAGCAGCCCTGTTTTACTGCAGTATATGGCTCTATAAGACAACATTTAACCACAGTCAGTGGAACTGAAGTTACACTACATACATCGTTGTACCTGTGGACTGAATCTAAGGCATGCAAAAGTGTTTGAACGTAGTCTAAATATCCAGGTGTTTATTTTCCTCCTAAAGAGACATTTTAATGTTAAACAACTTCATCACATGCGCAGCCTTTAAAAGAAAGAATTCAAGCCTTACTGTCACTCCAAGTTAATTAATTTCAACATGAATGTGCATTATTCACAAAACATTTATTGACAGTGTCCCTAAAGCAGCCCTTGACTTTACAGCAATTTTAAAGAAAATACTTTTCTCACTGTCTTATTTTGACACATTTGTTTCAGTTTTAATCAGCTTTTTTAAAACAAATGACTATATTAAATTAGCTTCTTTCATAAAATTAAGAAAGTCAGCCCTGCATATCGGTCCCGAACTAAATCGGCAGTATTTATTGGCCATCAGCTGATCTGAATTTTACAAATCACATATCAGCAGACCTCTGATAATAACCCTCTGTATAGCTGTCAAATCAATGATCTGATAGACAAGGGCCTCATTAGTGTCTATAAATGTCATTTTAACTTGAAACCCATGCATAGATGTAGATAATAAATAAGATGTAGATAATAAATAATCTCACCTACCACAGTCTGCCTATGGCGTGTGTAAGTGCGGTCAGATTAAGAGCAGGTTTTCAGACTCGATAGTTTATTGACATTGACCCTGAAGAGGATCAGAGCTTAAGGCTTAATCTGAACTGTGTTTACTGATCCCTGTGTGATGAGAGCAGCACTGGACAGAGTCGGGGTAAAGGACGTTGGGACAAGAGCAGGATGATCAGAGAGAAGAAAGGATATATGATCAAAGAGAAGGTGGAACAGACAACTAACGTTGAGTGGAAAATCCCATAAAAAGAGAGAAGGACGAGAGGGTTTTAAACTGAAGAGAAAGTGTCATTAGTGAAAGCAGCTTAATCGCCGTCTGTTTTCATTACTTTAACATGTGACTGTCGGCCGGGTTCACACGAGTCCAACACCAACGTGGCCTCAACATTTAGTTAAAAGCAACATTTCTTCTTCCCTTTTGGTTTTTTCCTTCAGCAAAATCCTCTGCCTTACAGTGTGCACAGACTCACAGTGCACAGTGATTTGAGATAAACTGGCAGATGCCCTTCCTGACACAAACACTTACATTTACCCAGGCTTGGGACCAGAACAAGAGGCTCAGTTGTGACACTTTGTGGCTGGATTGACTGAATCTTTTATTACATATAAGGTAAGGTAAGGTATACTTTATTGATCCCCATAGGGAAATTCATTATCTGCATTTGCCCCATCCTTCAATGCCACTGGGGCGACCTGTCAGAAGCAGCGGGGGACCCTTCTCCAGATCTTGAGCCAGGATCCTGGTCAGGAGCATCTAGCTGGAGGTTTTAACATCTTGTGAATGTTTTGAGGTTGATGGGGAAACCGGAGCACCCAGAGGACACTCACCCAGACACGGGGAGAACATGCAAACTCCACACAGAAAGGCCCCACACGGTCCGGGAATCGAACCCAGGACCTTCTTGCTAACTACTAAGCCAACGTGCCACCATTAGTCTGTAAAGGTACTGTGAGCAGCATGCGCTCGTACTGGTTTGAAAATGTTACTGCAGTCTAAATCAAAACAATGGTCTGTGGGTTGCCAGTCTTTCCGCTTTTCTGATTGAATGATCAGCAATGCAGGGTTTTAGAACCAAAACCTCATATCTTGGCACACATGTGGGTAATTTGTATAAAATATATATTGCTCATAGCACTTTTAATAATAACAATACTTTATCATAATGGTTTACAGAAATAGATATCCATAAAATACATAGAAATAAAAGATTATTTAACCTTTATTTAACCAGCAAAATCCCACTGAGAATAAAAAAAAAAAAAAAAAGACTCAATATAACAAAGAACCAGATTATGAAAAGCAAGTGCATGCGGTGGAGGTGAAGGTGCGCAAAAAAAAATAAAATTTGCTAATGTTAATTTCCAGTCTTTCTGCAGAATATTCCATGCATAAGGCATAGAATGGATAAAAGCCCTTCTACCCAGTTCAGCATGTGTAAACAGAACAGAGAGCAACAAATTATCTTGTGAACAAAGAGAATCATCAGTTCTATGTGACATTAAGATACAGATGTAGATCAGCAGTAGTCCAGGCCTTGTGCATGAAAGTGTACCAATTAGTAGAGCAGGGTGCTCCTTTGTGGTATGGAGAGAAAAGTTACAATACTACTGGTATTTAAGAATATTCATTCAATACCAAGTTTCAATACCTAGTGGGACCTTTAATGTTCCTTTGCATGTGTGAATCAAATAAATAACACAGAACAACTCATACAAACTACTGTTTTTACTTACAGCTAAGAATTTTGCCGCCCCTCCTATCCATCCATCCATCTTCTTCCGCTTTATCCGGGGCCGGGTCGCGGAGGCAGCAGTCTAAGCAGAGATGCCCAGACTTCCCTCTCCACAGACACTTCCTCCAGCTCTCCCGGGGGCACCCCAAGGCGTTCCCAGGCCGAGAGACGTAGTCCCTCCAGCGTGTCCTAGGTCTTCCCCGGGGCCTCCTCCCAGTGGGACATGCCTGGAACACCTCCCCAGGAAGACGTCCAGGAGGCATCCGAAACAGATGCCCGAGCCACCTCAACTGACTCCTCTCGATGTGGAGGAGCAGCGGCTCTACTCCGAGCTCCTCCCGTGTGACTGAGCTCCTCACCTTATCTCTAAGGGAGCGCCCAGCCAGCCTGCGGAGGAAACTCATTTCGGTCGCTTGTATCCGAGATCTTGTCCTTTCGGTCATGACCCAAAGCTCATGACCATAGGTGAGAGTAGGAACGTAGATCGACCGGTAAATCGAGAGCTTCGCCTTTCGGCCGCCCCTCCCATTTTTAAAATTCAATATTACTGTGTTTTATGATTGTAGAAAAAGAATTTGGACAGCATAGGTATCAGAAAAAGTATCGCTCAGGTACCTGAATAGAACACCAGGTATTGCTTAAGTACTGGAATTGAAAAAATCGGAATGGTACACAGCCCGACTAATGACTCATCCTTCAAGAGGCCAGAGCAGGCCATCCCACCCGAGAATACAACTCACAGTGGTGTGTCATCACTTTACAATTAGTAATGAAATGATACAGTTTGGAGAACTTAGCATGGCTAATGGGTTTATACGATCTAAAGGGAATGAACTTGAAGATGAAGCACTGACATATTGCCTGTACATATGTGTATAAATGTGAGCCACTTGTTCTGAATCCTGTAAGAGCAGGTTGGTTTTCTCCTGCACACTGCACACGAGCCTCGTCGGTGCAGATTATAAATAGCAAATCAAAAAGTTTGTTTCCATAGAGACAGTTGGAGTCCATTATGGAAAGTGTTTCCAGGACAACACTTCAGCAGAGACGAAGAAAAACAGGTCTGAACCAGGTCTTAAATAGGTCTAAACCAGGTTTAACCAGGGCTAAACCAGAACCAAACCAGGTCTCAACCAGGACTTAACTAGGACTAAACCAGGGTTAAACCCGGTCTAAACCAGGGTTAAACCAGGGCTAAACCAGGGCTAAACCAGAACCAAACCAGGTCTCAACCAGGACTAAACCAGGGCTAAACCAGGGCTAAACCCGGTCTAAACCAGGACTGAACCAGAATTAAACCAGGGCGAAACCCGGTCTAAACCAGGACTAAACCAGGGCTAAACCAGGGCTAAACCAGAACCAAACCAGGTCTCAACCAGGACTAAACCAGGGCTAAACCAGGGCTAAACCCGGTCTAAACCAGGACTGAACCAGAATTAAACCAGGGCGAAACCCGGTCTAAACCAGGACTAAACCAGGGCTAAACCAGAACTAAACGAGGACTAAACCAGGATTACACCAGGGATAAACCAGGTCTAAACCAGGTCAAAACCAGGGCTAAACCAGGTCAAAACCAGGTCAAAACCAGGTCTAAACCAGGTCAAAACCCGGTCTAAACCCGGTCTAAACCAGGACTAAACCAGGGCTAAACCAGAACTAAACGAGGACTAAACCAGGATTACACCAGGGATAAACCAGGTCTAAACCAGGTCAAAACCAGGGCTAAACCAGGTCAAAACCAGGTCAAAACCAGGTCTAAACCAGGTCAAAACCCGGTCAAAACCCGGTCTAAACCAGGACTAAACCAGGGCTAAACCAGAACTAAACGAGGACTAAACCAGGGCTAAACCAGGATTACACCAGGGATAAACCAGGTCTAAACCAGGTCAAAACCAGGGCTAAACCAGGTCAAAACCAGGGCTAAACCAGGTCAAAACCAGGTCTAAACCAGGTCAAAACCAGGGTTAAACCAGGTCTGAACCAGGACTAATCCAGGTCTTATGTGTGTTCTGTGCACCCTGCCTCCTAAACAAAATTGTCCTAAGTGAAGAGATCTAAGGTTTCACAAACTTAAATCCTAATCCAAACCAGAGTCTATAAAACTAATCCTGGTCTAACAAGGATGTGTGCATCACAAAGACGAGGACTCCTTTGATAAACATCCGGTCTCCTGTCACTCTGCATGTTACAGGCTTTAAAACAAGAAAAAACTAATTCTGTAAAGTTATTACAGACATGTTCCACTTTGGGACAAACAGAAGCAGGAGCAGAGGAGTCCCAGGGGAAAGATGTCACGAACGTCAGAGTCCCAGGACAGACTGTATTTTGACAAGTGTGTAGTGTTCCCCGTGCTTTGTAAAAACACAGACTGCAGTAATAGCCGTAGTAGTAGTAGTAGTAGTGGTGGTAAAAAAAGCAGTAATAATGTTGCCTTAAAACTGCAATAAACAAGTTATTTCATAGTTCACAGCTTAAATAAAATACTTCAAATATTTTAAAGTGGAACCATTTAACGTTGCTTGTTTCTTTGCTGATTTGGTCACATTTTTCTCTATGGAGCTCCCCCTACATTTCACAGTAAAGCACTGTGGTAAAAAAATTCACGAGTCTGATTGACCTCTGTGTGACCCTTGGCTCGGCTTCACTCGGTTTCCTCTTACATTCGGCTGCTTTGCCATGACAAAAAATGAAAAAATAAAACCATTGCTGGCTTGTTGTTATGGCTAACCGAGACCAGACTGGAGAGTTTAGGGACACCTGGTCGGTTCTCCCATTCTTGCATGGCTGGTTTTTCACCAAGATACACCATGGGGAGGACCAGGAAGCTTCATTCCCCTACAACAACTTCTTTAGTCATCACACTGACGCCAAGGTGGTTTATTTACAGTAAAAAAGTTGCATTGTTTCCTTTTAAAATGGAGTAAATAAACATTTAAATAGCTAATAGGTCTTTAGCATTAGACGTTAGCATTAGATGTTTACATTAAATTAGATTTACATTTAACACATTTTAAATCATGTTTGTTGTCAACCTAATGCTAACATCTAATGCTAACGTCTAATGCTAAAGACTAAAGCCTCTTGCTAACGTGTAAAAGCATAAGTCTAATGCTAACACCTAAATGCTGACATCTAATGCTGACGCCCAATGCTAACATCTAAATGCTAACGTCTCTTACTAACGTGTAAATGCTTATATCTAATGCTAACGTCTAATGCTAAAATCTAAATGCTGACATCTAATGCTCATGTCTAAAGCTCACGTCTAAATACCAATTGCTACAAAGACCTTTAATATTCAATAAAGTTGAATAAAGTTGAGCTAAGACTGTGTCCTTTGTTTTCTTCTGGGGTTTTTCAAGTTAAGCCAGCATTGATTTAGAAAATAACTTGACAATAGCAACAACTGTAGGTAGAAAAAGTAGCAGCAGTAGTATTAGTAATAATAACAATAGTTTTAGTAGTAGCGGTAGAAACAGAAATAGAAGCAGTAGTATTAGTAGTATATTTTGCTGTTCAAATACAGACAAATATTTCAAAGTGATTTATACAAAAAGTTCACATTCAGTACAATATATTTTACCCTTACTTGATAATATTAGCTGTTTCGTTCACTACTTAAACTTTTAACTACATTCTGGAGTGACAGCAGCTTGATCATGTGATCCTGTTACAAAGATTAGAGGACTGGGTAGGTATTTCTGGTACTGCCCTAAAATGGTGTAAGTCCTATCTTGAAGACAGGAAGTACTTTGTTGAAATCGGTAACTGTGTTTCAGACCAAATGGCCCTGACCTGTGGAGTGCCCCAGGGGTCCATCCTGGGACCTCTTTTGTTCAATCTTTACATGCTCCCTTTAGACCAATTAATAAGCAGCAATAACATATCCTACCACAATTATGCAGATGACACTCAGATTTACATCTCACTGACAGCAGGTGAATATGGACCTGTGGATTCACTCTGTCACTGCATCCAACAGATCAATGAGTGGATGAGAAACAACTTTCTCCAGCTAAACACAGACAAGACTGAAATAATCATCTTTGGCCCGCAGAAACAAAGACAAGGTGTCTGTAGTCATCTTGAGTCTCTTTCACTAAAACCTACAGTCAGGTTAGAAATCTCGGGGTAATCATGGACTCTGACTTGAACTTCAGCAGTCACATTAAATCTATATCATCAGCATTTTACCATCTCAAAAACATTGCCAGAATCAAAGGTATACTGTCTAAACCAGACCTAGAGAGACTTATTCATGCGTTCATCTCCAGCAGGTTAGACTACTGTAACGGTCTGCTCACTGGACTCACTAAACCAGCTGTGAGACAGCTGCAGGACGTCCAGAACACTGCTGCTCCGGTCCTGACCAAAACCAGGAAGTACGACCATATTAGTCCTGTCCTCAGGTCTCTGCACTGGCTTCCTGTTGCTCAGAGAATAGACTTTAAAACAGCTCTGCTGTGTACAAGTCTCTCCATGGCTTAGCACCAAAGTACATCTCTGACCTGTTGGTCCCATATGAACCATCTGGGACTCTGAGGACCTCAGGGACAGGTCTCTGCTGGTCCCAGAGTCAGGACTAAACTCAGTGAAGCAGTGTTTCAGTTTTATGCAGCTAAACTCTGGAACAGTCTTCCTGACGATGTTAGACCTCTACTCTGACAATGTTCAAGTCCAGACTTAAAACTGTTCTTTTTAACTGTGCATATAACAACTGAAAGTGTTTTATCTGCACTCTTCTCTTTTATTTTAATTTTAAATTGATTCTTAACTATACTCTTTAAATTTGATTTTATTGTTTTAATTGTGTTTTGTACTTTTAAATTTGCCTTTTTTTCTGTAAAGCACTTTGAATTGCTCTGTGTATGAATTGTGCTATACAAATAAACTTGCCTTTCCTACTTGAGGACTTTTTCCAACTTGATGATAAGCAGCAGGAAAGCCTTTGTAAACTACTGCCTACTGAACCACACACGTACTTTGTAAGTTTACCCAAAGCCACAATCCATGTTGAGAGTTTACATTAAGTCCTGTGTCAATATGAAGCTCACCACAAGCTTAGTGTAAAAAAACTGTCATGTAACTACACCAGAAACAACACAACACTGAACCAACAGGAAAGTCAGATTCAACATCAATTGTTAAACAAACAGTTCAATAATCCAACAATAATGACACCACCCTCTGTCCTACAGTAGTTTAGTGTCTGTTTTGGTATAAATTTAATACAAAATGTGCAGGATCCAGACCAAAACTCTTTTACGTTCAGGTGCAATGCTTGACTTCTGCACAATTTCCACACCAAATAAATCAATTAAAGCCGTAGAAAGAAGTCATGAGGAAAGGAGTAGTAGTAGTAGTAGTAGTAGTAGTAGTAAAGCATTTATGTGCGGTTACTTACGTTCCCAGTACTTCCTTAAAGTCGTACTTCTCCTTCACGTCTGTCGTCTTCTTCTTCCACGAATGTTCCTCTCCTAGCGGCATCTTCTTGTTGTTACGATCACAAACAATACTGCAGAGAAGAGAGCAGGAACACAATAATAAAACAAATTCTTTTAATCCACACCACAAGATTAAACTATATCTGAGTGCAACTGGGTAGACATAAAACCAATCAGAATGTAGTGTCAGTGACAATATACACAGGACTGCTTCAGGATCAATTTGGAAAACATACAACAGAGGAACAAAGCATGGCAAAAATGCCGTCCCTTTTTAGACAAACAGTTGTTGCTTGGGTTGATTTTGGTGGAAAAAGGTGTGAATGGGAGGGGTTCAAACCTACTTCACTTTGATAATAAGCTGAATAAGTCTAACTGGCCAGGCTACATAAAAACAATGTATATTTGTGTGTATTTGGTTTTAGTAGTTTAAAGAAATATTAGTGAGTACAACTGGTTTGACACACTTCAGACCAAACCGGAAACCAAACTGGAAACCAAACAGAAACCAAACCGCTCAGCTGGCCTGACAATGCCTCGGGATTCCTCCGGGGGCTGGAGGAAGCGTCCAGGGAGAGGAAAGTCTGATAGTCTCTGCTTAGACTGCTGACCACGTGACACAGTGGCAGAAAACAAATGGATGGACAATTGGTTTGACACACTAGCTCTATAATAAAGAACAGACCAAACCTCACAGACCTCAGTTCTGTTACAAAACTGGTTAAAGTGTGACCACTGCATGTTTATATGGTTACCTAATAAGAAAAAACAAACATGTTATATGCTATAAATTGAAATATTAAAATAACACTATAAGCTGTGAATGCCCCCCTCTTCCAGAGTAAAAGCTGAATTCAAAAATAAAGAAATACAATACACTGATAACTTTATTATAGTCATGATTTTTTAAAACATGCTTAAAAAAGAGCGCGTGAGCTCCCCACGAGCGGAAACAGAAGGTCACGGGTTCAATTCACCATTGTGGAGCCAAATGTTCCATCCCAAGCTGGGATTAATTTAGAGGGTTGCTCTAAGGCAGTGATTCTCAACTGGTGGGTCGGGACCCAAAGGTGGGTCGTGGAACCATTTTCAGTGGGTCGTGGGCCTTTGCCAAAAAGAAAAAAAAAAGGTACATTACTGTTACACCTAAGGTTGAAGTGAGTGCTGTTTATTTCTCCTCAAAGCACAATGTCTTTCAGTATTTACCTCTGAAAAGTTCATCAGAAGAAAAGTACATTTTGTTTACTTGAATCCTTTTGAATTGCACTTTTTTATTTCATGTATTTTGGTTTTAAAATAAACTGCATCTAAAAAAATGTAAAAGGGAATGTTTAGTCTCTAGCATTGCCTCTTGCTTGTTAAATGTGTTCTTTTTGTGTTGGCGTACTGTGATATTCTGACTTTATTCTGTCTCAGGTTTAATACATTTGATCACTTGAAATATCTCTTTTATTTGGGTCACAGCTAGCCATTTTAGGACGATCGTGGGTCCTGAAGCAAGACCAGTTGAGAACCACTGCTCTAAGGCGCAGAATAGTTAGCAGAGTAGGTCGCCTTTAAAGGCCATGTCTGACACACAAAGGCCCATATAACATTTTTGTGATAGCAGTAGTTCTTTATGATTGCTAAAACAATAACAAATTTGCAATGTACCCTGCATCCCTCGTCTTTCCTTTAGTAATGAATTAAACCTCTATATATCAAGTTACATATAAGCACATAAACATGTATAGCATATGTTTTTTATTTTTACAGTTCATCTGAGAGGAGAATATTGTGTCAAGGGCAAAAAGTCACACTCAGAGTTAATTAGTAAACTATATGAGGAGCAGAAAACTTTATGATGATGTTTATGTAATTCTGCTTGAACAACAGTCTTGGTCAAACAGCCCTCAACATAATTGGGACAAACGTTTACTTATAGTTTATCTAGAAAAACCGTTTAGTCTATACCATGTAATCTTATCTACACAGTAATAACCATGAAGTGTGCATGATGATATACCGCTGTTTAAAGGCTCAATGTGACGTCAGTGTTTTTTCTTATTAAGTTAACATTTAAATATTTGTGTAAAGAGTATATGTTTTTACAGAGGACAGCCCAGTTCCTCCTGTCATCATTATAACCTACAAAGAGCCTATAGAGAGGTCTTCAGAGGTGGAAGACTAAAATAGCCGTTGGTATCAGCTCTCCTCCCTGTCGCTGCTGCAGCCTGGTAACGCCAGCGATAAAAGAGTCACGTATACAATACATGCCCTTTCAGAATATGGAAATATATGCTATATCATGCCATTTCAATTATACTTAAGATTTGATGGTAAAACCTCATATGCAATAATAAGAATATTGGCATAATGCTATGACTTGCAATATTTAAATGTCTAAACCAGGACTAAACCAGGACTAAACCAGGACTAAACCGGGACTAAACCAGGACTAAACCTGGACTAAAACAGGACTAAAACAGCACTAAACTTAAGACTAAACCAGGACTAAACGTAGAACTAATAAAGACTAATACTAATACTGAAGCAAGTCTAAACTAGAACAAAATATGTAAATGAACCAGAAAGACCACCATTTTTGTCACTATAAGAAATGCTCTGCAATATAAATTTTGTATATGGTGACACTGTGATAACAATATAAAGTACAGACTAAAATCTATTGTTATTTTTTCTTGATGCAAGAGATAAACTTAATGTTAAGTGGAGCTGTAGATGTGGAAGCAGTACTCATACTTAATAGGATTGCGAGCCTAAGTAAAACTAAAGTTATTTTTGTATGCATGACAAAAAGTACCTACTGCTACTGCTATTCCTACAGCTGCTACTACTATTACTACTACAAAAACCCAATTTAGAAATTTGTAGTAAATTACTGGAGTACTGCTTACTTCTTTACTGAGAATTTGAAGCAGGGATACACAATTTTCCCTCTAACAAGAAGAATTACTACTACTACTTTAATTTTGCGGAAAATTTCAGTAAAAAGCAATAATTTAGCAAGAAACAAATGGTTAGTTTTAGATGCGGATCTGGATCGAGGGCCTTGGCGCTCTCTGAGGGCTTCTAGTTTTTATGAGTTTTGACTTGTTGTCATGTGACAGTGAGTAATAAACTTGGCACTGTTGCTGCTCTAAGCGTTATCAGGACATGACCTCAGGCTTGTTTAACAACTCAACTTTTTACAATGTCTTTCACCACAAGTTTTATCACGTCAAATAAACACTACTTTATATTATGCTATTCCAATTGTTTCATGACGTTTTATGAGATATAAACAAGGGCACTGCGGCTCAATGGCGCAAGTGCAGCAAGTTTATTATAAAAATGGTTGTGTTATGATTTAAATGCTTGGCTATTTCTGCTGCAATCACAATGTTACTGAGACATGACCTCCTGCCTGTAAACCTCACACACACAGCACTGTGGATGAAAACTGTTCCTCTTCCCTTCCCATTTAAGTCATGAATATTGCCAATAAAACCCACACCAGCTGCCATGATTAGAAACCTTTTACTGGTTTTTAATAGAGGCTGCGTTCTGAAGAGTGCCGCAAGTTAAACAGACCACTAATTATGAATCAAGATGATTTTGGAAACTGAGTTAGCAGTTTTATTTGAAGGCCCTATATGATGCTTTTTTCAGGCTTTATGAAATCATTTTAGACACCTCTGCATTAGTAATTCAGGTTTTATAACTTAAAATAATGTGGAAAATGTCTGCTTTTGGGGAGCTGTTACTTTGACTTTGTAGAGAACACTTGGATTAGGTGTCTGTCGCCTGTCTGTCTGTCGTCTGGCTATTTAGCAACATGATGCCAACATGATGATGGTACATAAAGGAGCTGACTACTTTGTAGAAATGGCAATTTAGGTATTAAAATGATCAGAACGTGTCTGGTGATGGTGTATGGGCTTTAGAAACGCGAGCACTTACTGGTGTCATGTGTCTACCTAGAGCCGTAAGACCGAGCATTTTCAGCTCTTGAGAAGGGCAGCTCCTTAGCATACAGGATTACTCAAATGTGAACAAAATACTACCCCAGATATGCTTTTGAGGTGCAAACAGCATGATTAAAAACTCAAAAAAGCAGATTTATTAGAACTAGGAAAGGGGAACTTTAATGTAACAGTTTGCGTCTACAATTAGCATATAAGCTAAAGGCTAAACATGTTTCTGATTTCTTGTGTTATGGTGGACAACAGTTTATCAGTGTACGCTCAGAGTTAATCCATCTTTGACCACAAATCCAATACATTTACCATTGTGAGATAGGGACAATGCCTTGAATGCATCATACATTTGGTCTTGTTATCATTTGAATGTTAAAACTTGGCTACCCCTGCTATCACGGTATAATAATATAGCAGTATACTTCCACATACAAGGGAATATTGGTCCTCCTCTCTTCCCATAAGTCATGTTGCCAATGAAACCCACAGCAGCTGCTGTGCTATACTCTTAATCTAAATTACCTGAGAGGTGTATAAGAGCTGAGGTCATTGGCCACTTTGAATACAGCCCACTATATGCTCTGTGTACCTTTCTGATATCTCATGCAAACTCCAAACGTTCCAGTTCATATTATATGTACATTAAAACTCACAGCAACAGAGGAGCTACCTTAGAAGAGAAGTGCGTGTTAAAAATTTGAATCATTGTTTGATTTCCTCCGTCACATTTTGCATGTCACTTAGGCAACCCAAGCAGAAGGAAGTGTTTCTAAACTGGGCATGAAACAGTGGTGAGCAGTTTCATGCAGGAAGTGGTTCGGAAGGAGGAAGTCCACTCAAGGTTTTACAACCTGGCCACTACACACGCAGCTACAGGGAAAGAGAAGGTTGTTCAGTCTTTAGGCCTGCTAGTTGTGTTTCTTGATTACAGTCTGTTTAAGCTTTTGCATAAAATTCAGGTTGCACAATATTCATAGTTTTCACAGTGACGTTGGCTAACGTTACTCCATTGAGCATCAGCTGAAGCTGCTGTCTTCCCAGAGAAAACGGACTCAGAAATAAGACAAATGTGTCCCTCTCCCTGGGAATGGCCAACAGTGGTAAAAGTTTAAAGGTAAACACGTATTTTAGCGTTACCTAACAGTAGTTTGTGTCTGTCTGTCAGTCGTACTCACCTATTATCATGAAAAACTCATGCCTGTCCCATATGCCGGGCTAATAACCCATCCCAACTAAAAAAATAATTTTTGTGTTTATAAGCTTGCTTTGCAGTCGTATAGGGAGACAGGTTTCTGAAGTCCAGCTCTGGCTGAAAACTATAAATATCGCAAATTTATCATTATGGCAATATCAGCAAATGCAATATTTATATATCTCAAGAAAATAAATCTATTGTAATAATGTTACTGTCCTCCATCTGACTGAGATTTAAACTGAAAACTCATGTTCCTCAACCTAAAATAAAAATGTGCTGTAACCAAAAACAAAAACAAAAAAATAAAAAGTCCAGATTTAGTTGTAATGTCTTGGCGAATCCTGGCGAATCCTGGTGAATCCTGGCGCGGTTCGATAGCAGATCACACAGAGCACCAAACAGCGATCCAAAACCAAGAAGCGGACCATGCTGCGGGGCTGTGTGGGTCAACTCAACCAAAACAAACGCATGTGTACAGCGATAACAGGAGAAATGGCGCGTGGTCAGATGTGGAGTGAGGAGGAGGTATAAACCCTGAGAGAGAGATGTGATCACTCACAAAATCAACCAAGTTTTCAAACTAATTAGTGGAAATTAGAATGGGATGCCTGGCACTGTTTAGGTCAGCACAAAAGAACTTTCGGCCTGAGTGTGGTGCGCTGGGGTCAGTGTGAGCGCAGCAGCTGCACTCAGGTGCAGCCTCTCCGAGACCCCTCTGAACAGGAGGTCTCGGAGCGGCACACCAGAGGCTCTCGCCGCACCGTGGAGCGGTGTCCGTGCTGTGAAAGTAGCTGCCTTCAGGCCGACAGGACTGCATGACACAAACCCACCTGGATAAGTGATTCCTCTCAGTGTGCATAAAAAGAAGTAGCAGCCAAACGCATCCCCTCAGGAGTCCGTGCATCATGGTGCATTGTTGAAGAACCTTTCCATGTCCTGCACTGAGCTGAGGGGTAACACCATGGACACCACAGGCTATAGCCGTTCCATGTATCCTCATAAATAGTTTGACAGGTCATGGACGTGACCTGAAGCCACACTGCCTCTTTGTGTTAGCAGATGTAGAGTACCTAGTGCTGGAAGAGACATTTTCTCCAGCAGCCATTAATCCAACAGCCAATTATCAGCCATTACTGATCTTTCCTTTTGTCTTTTTCCTTCTGGAGTCGCCTCAATAAATCATCTGCCTCCTAGTATGCAGTGATTTGCATATTATAATTTGGCATTGGTTTTACCCTTCCTGATGCATTTATCTAGTCTTCCAAACAAAACAAGGAATACACTTGGCCTGTGCCTAATTAATAATTCTTGATAAAGCTTGGATGACGTCTGGGACACACCACCCCAACGTCCGACCACCGTCAGAAGAGGTAGGACAACTGCTGCGTCACCTCAGGTCTCCTTCAGTCAGGGCAAAAAAGTGGCTGCAGACACTGCATCGACTGAGACCCACTACTGAGCAGTGTGTAGTATATCGGCCGTATATCGGGACGATTTTTGCATTTTTTTTAGACAATCGGCCAGTGGCCAATTTTTGCACTTTTAGGACGATTTTTGGTCAGGCACATGTGCGGGCGACCATGTCAGTAAAGGACCCCTACTGCACAGCCACATCCATGTGCAGCCCCTGCAGCGGTACAGCACTGCAGAGAGAGTGAGAGGAAGCTACTCACAGGAGGTCCCAGGAACAAGGACTTATTTCTTTCAAAGGCAGCACAGGTTGTAAGGCTGTGGTTTAACTTTTAAATGTCTCTTTGGGAGGAAATGTAAATACACGGATTGCCTTTGTTCTAATGCTTTGGCCTGCAGCATTAGCTCAAGCCTGTAGCATTAGCTTAATTTCCCAAGAAGGAAGGTGCCGCTCCATAACTTCTGATCCAATGACTGTGCTCAAATGTTGTCTTCTAGAGCCTTATAGTAAACGAGGATGAAGCTGAGACTTCAGAATCCTTACTACAGACATTATTTTCCTTATCATACTTTATGGACATGGAGCAGTGCTCTGTGGCAGTAGTAAAAAGACATGAATGCACACAGTGAACAGGATGTTATTTGGAAGAGTCTTCTTGTAGCATATGATTTGAGTAGAAATGAAATTATTATGTAGTTAATTTTACATTGTAAAGGTGTTGGGCAAACACACGCTGTCCTTAGAGTCGGACATTAATCTGCATGTTTCTGTGTAGCCTTGAGTGCTTTTGTTTTCACATCAGTTTGTTGCAGCAGCCCTGTTTTACTGCAGTATATGGCTCTATAAACAACATTTAACCACAGTCAGTGGAACTGAAGTTACACTACATGCATCTTTGTACCTGTGGACTGAATCTAAGGCATGCAAAAGCATTTGAATGTAAACTAAATATTTGTTTATTTATATTTCCTCCCAGGACATTTTATGTTAAACAGCAGCATTACACGCACAGCCTTTGAAAGCAAAAAATCAAGCCTTACCTTTATTCCAAGTCATTAACTGTAACAATGTGCATTATACACAAAATACTAATGCAATAATAAAAATAATCACATTGTCCCTAAAGCAGCCCTGGACAGCAGTTTTAAAGTGAATACTGTTCTCACTGTGCAATTCATTAGAGCCCCTTGTAGCAGCCTTGATAAAAATCTGTGAGATTTGGCCCCAAGATGCTTTGGGACATCCTGAGAAAGCGCTCAGAGTGTCCACAGCCATCTTTTACCAGTGTGGGCATCTTACACTGCAGTTCATAGGAAGCATTCAAAATGGCAATAAAAAGATTCTGCTAATTACTTTAATAATTAGTGAGTGAGATGAACTTAATTGGTTTTCTCAAAAAAAAAAAAAAAATTCTCACTGTCACTACAAGCATTACTAAAACAAATGGCTATATTATATTAATGACTTTCTTAAAATTAAGAAAATCTGCCCTACATATCTGTCCCAAAATCTGTAGTACTTCTTGGCCATTGGCTGCTCTGAATAAAAAAAAAAAGGTATCGGCATTGGCCATAGAAAAACTCTTCTCGGTCAGCCTCTAGCGTGTAGAATCTGCGCATGTGTGAGATGTAATAACTATTTACAACAGCATGCGGCGCTAGTCACTAAACTCTGCAGAAAATGGGCTTCTGTAAATAAACCTCCACAGCAATGTTTCACTCAAGTATCTATAATAATCATATACACTACATTAAACACGTGTTATTAAGGTAATGAATAAAACGACTATTACGACTCGATTATTACAGCTGTTTGCCTCAGAAGGAGGATTATATTTTTATCTGTACGAGGCTAAAGCCAAGGTAAGCTAACTGCAGCACATTAGCACAGATGTGGGAAACATAATGAAGAGATCTTAGAATCAAAGTTCCTTATATTTTAATGTTTATTGTGAGCTACATGACTAGGGCTAGGTACCGTTTAGATTTTTTCAATATGAGTTCTTAAACGATACCTGGTTTTTAAAACCGGTACCTGAGCGATACTTTTTCTGATAACTATGCTGAGCTAATGCATCTCCTACAATCATAAAACACAATAATAATGAATAAAAGACCAATTTTTTGAGGTAAATACTCCAAGTTAAACCAGTAGTTTGTATGATTTATTCTGTGTTATATTTTTGATTCAGAATGCAAAGGCACATTTAAGGTCCCACTAGGTATTGAAACTTCATATTGAATAAAAAATATGTTTTCAATACCAGTAGTATTGTAACTTTGTATTGTATCATTTCATGGTGCCCAGCCCTACATATGACAGATTGTTAATGGGACACACGGCTAATCAGAGAACTCCTTTGAAACTGACACCTAACACAGTTTCAACAAGTTCAATTGGCCAGAACTAGGCACAGTTGGGATTGCCCCGGAAGAGCAGGAGGAAGTGTCTGCGGTGGGGGAAGTCTGTGCATCTTTACTGAGCCTGCGAACTCCCTGGCCCAGTAGAAGATGGATGGGTTTTGTTTGATCTCTGTTAATCTATCCACAAGGGGTCACGAGCCTTTGGACTCTGTTAGTCCCAAGACAGAGAGGGGTTGCATCGGGAAGGGCATCTGGCATAAAAACCTATGCTAAATCAATCAGTTTACTTAATAAAAGGTGAATAAACTTAAAAGAAATGGATATTTTTTGTAGCTCTAAGTACCATATTGTATGATACTGTATTTGTGGGCTGATTAAAGGACACTGAACATATTTTAGACCTGGTGGGCTTCCGCATCAGAACATCTTTAAACTTTAGCAACAAGAAGCATAAAACCAAAAATAACTCGGGTGTCTTGTTCAAACTGAAAACACAGTGGAAGGTGAGACACTTTCACTTTGTCTGTTTGTTCCTTGCTCAAATGTAATTCATGCTAAAACATGCAGTGATAATGGCACACAACATTTTAATATGAATTCAATTAAACCTGGATTGTTAGGAGGGGCTGTGTTCACATGAGAAACAGATCTGCATTTTTTAGGGCTGCACAATACAGTTTTCAAATATTGGTATTTAAAATAAACATCATTTTTAAAACAAGTTATTATGAAAATATGAATATATATAATGCTCTGGACTGACTGATCAAACTTAGAGCTAAAGCAAAGACAAAACAAAGACAGAATCAGGTCTAAATGTGGCAATGAACCTACATATGGACTTTTTTATTTGATTAGCCATAGTCACTTGAACATCAAGCTGGATTTTCACAGGATTTGTGAGTTCACAAACACACAAAAAAAAAAATCATCAGTTTTGGAGCCCAAACTTGGTTTGTGTGCATAAAGGCTGCAATAAATTTACACAACTCCTCTGACTGTGAAGGCTCTCACTCGTCCAGTGTAATTGCATCGCAACAAAAAGTTAAAAAGCAGTCATCTGGATTTGATTTTTAAAGTTGAAGAGGTAGCCAAACAAAACCCAAACAAAACAAACCAGTTTCACTCAGGTCATTAACATCTGAAGGAGCTGACCAGGCTGGGCAGGGTTAACCACTCTGCCACTCACTCCAGCTGAGGACAAAGGACTCCTAACGTCCCCAAACCACTCAGGCTCTTCATAGTCTCCTGAACCAATAGAAGTTAGTTTCAGGTCTAAAACTCCTCCTTCCTAGGAGCAGATAAACCAACTCTCACCAGTTCACCTTCAGAACTGAGAAAGCCTCTTGGATAAGACGTGAAACATCTTCAACTTTAAAAATCAAATCCAGACGACTGCTTTCTAACTTTTTGTTACAACTGCTCTGACAACATTTGAATTACATTGTTTTACTATCGGAGCTAGGGATGTCACAATGTTAAATTTTAGTTATTGAGCTCAGGAAAACAAACACTGAGCATTTTTTGTTACATGCTTGATTAAAACTTTAAACCAAACTTTTAATGAACAGTTCTTTCTTTATCTGTCGACTTGCCTGACCCAATTTTTGGCATTTTTAATTTTACAGATTAACCTGAAAGACCTTATAAACATGTATTAAGGACTGGAGAGAAACCTTATCTTCTAAAATTCTTAAGACAGTTTTAATCTTGAATAATTGTAAAATCAGTTAATCCTGACATCCCTAATCGGAGCAGTTTGTTGTTGTATGTTTTATAAATAAAGCCAAATCACAACAAAGTTTTCTTAAATTCCTCTCCAAGAGCCGTTCCAGGCTTCATTTTGTAGGTTACTTTAAAGGTTTCTTCAACAACTTTCCCTTATCTGATGCTCTTTTCTTCAGTTGCCTTTCAGCAGAAACCTCAGGCAGATTAATTAATTTATTTTATATTTTATTTACTTATTTTTTTGGGTTTTGACATCTTGTAAAAAACAGGATCCAACTAAATTCTGGCAGCAGTTTCATGTTGTTGCTTATTTGGATAAAGGCAGGTCGTTTGTGAAATACAGCTGCAGTATTCATTGTTATGACATTTAAGGACAATTTATTTCATAACATTTTATGCACGTAGTGGTGAACTATTTACAGGTGAGGTTTATTAAAATACCCTGCAGTATATCACTTTCTTATTGTGACACTTGTATCCTGTTGTATCATCAGATTAATGTCAATACACAGCCTTAAGCGTAAGAAGATAATAATAATAGAAATACTAATAAAGAATAATTTGAAGTACATTGAGCAGCCCTAACATCTATTCCTATGTTAAACCACAAATTGTATTCATGAATTACATTTTAGCTTTGAGCAAGGCTTAACCAAACAGAACAACAAAGTAAAAGGCAGAAAAGGGTTGAGGTTTGACAAAAAGGAAGAGGGAGGGCAGGTCGTAAAACACATGCAAATACACGTCAAAAAAACAACTTTCTATGTCGTTTGAAGGTGACGCTGTAAAAACCAAAAGGACTGGAGAGAAGGGAAGATTTATAAATTCATAAGCACATCTCTAAAGTATGTAACATGCAGCATTCAGCCCGGTCCGAGGTAAGATTAAGAACAGCTGTACTCACTGGTTTCCCATTCCTGTGACGAGCAGAGGACAGAGAGACACACACTTTACCACCAACAACTCAAAATGCACAAGTTTGGGAGCAACATTTAGGTGAAACACTTGATCTCGGTCCCACCCACAGCAACAGAACAAAAATTCCTGCTTTTCTTTCACCACGGCAAAAATATTACCAACGCATGACATTAAGCTGAAGTTCTGACCTGACCTTAAACAGCTGTTACTCTAAATACTTTGCTAAATATTTGGTGAACTCCTGTGCAACATTTATCTCTGTGTTACTTTGCTTCCCGTTTTCTACTTCTGCTTGCCTTTTTTGGGTACTTTGGGCACAGGAGTGGAAAAAGTACGCAAAACCTGGCCTTAGTTCAAAATATTATTACTCAAGTAGTAGTAAAAGTAGTCAACTAAATTATCACCTGAGGAAAAAAAAGTTATAGTGTATAGTTTACCACCAATAATATCTGAGTGTTTTTGGCCACTTCAAATGTCACAGCCAAATCTACTGCTACTACTGCTACTACTGCTACTACTACTACTACTACTACTACTACTACTACTACTACTACTACTACTACTACTACTACTACTAGCGTCGAACTCATGACTTTCTGATTGAAAGGTGAGTGTGCTTCCCACTTTTCCACTATAAGGTCAAAAAGTACTGTTCCTCATGTGCAGAATTTAAAATTTGACTTGAGTAAAAGTGAAATGTTTCCCCAAATTTCATTCAAGTAGAAGTAGAAAAATCATCACAAAATGTAGTAGATGACTCAGTGTTGGAAAGTAACAAGAAACATTTACATAAAGGGGCTATGAGCAGTAGATATTTTTAAAATTTCATACAAATGACCTATGTGTGCCCAGATATGAGATAAACATGTTTAAATAAAATATTATTTTTACTGAAAACAATGGTGCAGCTGATTTATTCACAATAAAAAATATTTTACCTGAGTTGTTTATGTTTACATTTTTTGTATTGATTCTAAACCCTGCACTGCTTACAGTACTTTAAAATAATTTTTCTTGAAGAAAAAAAAATACTAAAAGAAAAGGAATTTGCCAAAACATTCAAATGTACTTTCTACTTAAGTAGATTTTACACCCAATACTTTTTTTTACTTTTACTCAAGTAAAATGTTGGTTAATGGCTTTAGCACTGCTACTTATGCTTGAGTGATATAATATTAGATTAGATTAATGTTGCCCTTTCCAAGCATTTCAAAGCATTTTTACATCAGACTGTGAATCCTTCTCTCCTCAGTCACACTCAGTGGTGAGGAGCTACTTCTGTAGCTGCAGCTGCCCTGGGGCAGACTGATGGAAACATGGCAGTCGTTCTGCGCCTATGGCCTCTCTGATGACCACCACCAAACACACGCTCACACATACAGGCAAAGCAGGTGGTACATTTTTTAATTCAGAAGATTACAGCAACCCATCATCATCTAATTTTGTCCTCCATAGTCTAAAACTGAATTTTAAGGAATATTTTTAAACCCATAATAATATTTTAAAACAAAATTAATAAAGCAGAATATGAATAAGTTTTAAAGTGGCTAAATATTTTCCTATACTTTTTAAATATATTAGAAAAATAAAAATATAAAATGAAAAAATAAAACCAAAAAATAAAAACCATCTTGCTGGATCTGAAATGATATGAAAAATGTTCCCCCACAGACTCAACATAAATGGGTGGGAAACCCTGGAAGTGTGTTGCCCAAGGACACAACAGCAATATGCAGCTCCGGTAGCGAGGATTGAACCGCCAACTTGATACAGATTTTGAGTACTTCATCTGCCTCTGAAACTAAAAATATCTAGTTATGTTCCACCTCTGTGTTGGCCGATGCAGTGAGCTCTGGCAGCGATTAACGCAGAGTTGACAATCAGCCAATGGGAGTGCCCTTTACTGGAGTGTGCCAGCAGCGTATTAAAATACTTAAGGGTTATTTTTCTCACAGATGATTATTCCTATTACACAGTGCTACTAAGTGATTAAATGGTTGTCTTTAAATGTAACAACTCCCTTTAAGGACGTGTATTTAATCTTTCAACAACCACACAAAGACGACAGATATCACTTTAACACAAACAAAAGCAGATGTGAAAACCATTTATTTTAGGTTAATTCTGACAGCGCTCGCTCATCTTTGCTCAAATATTGATTCTGGCTCCTGATTTCATGAATTATCTCTCACTGGAGCAGAAATAAGGTCCAAGGGTGAGACTTTCTGCTGCCAAGTTATGAACACGCTACATTCTTATCACAGCGTAGTCACCTCTTATCATGACTCATGGATTTTTATTCATTTATTTACTTTCACTTATTCCAGTCGTGGGGACATGGGCTGGAGTCTGTCACAGTATTCTCACATTCGTTTACAATACAACAAAAAGCTTGAAATTATGATTTTAGACAATGATAGCTCAGGTAAGTACTGTATCAGGGCATCTCTAGTTTTGTTTTGTGAAATTTAAGACCTTTTTCAACACCTTTTAATACCACTTATAATGAGATTTATTGCCAGGAGCTGTACGGATTTTACATGAACTAAAATATTCATACTCTGACACTCAAGGGGGCAATTTTTCAAGACTAATACAGAAGAAAGAAAGAAAGAACCTAAAACCTAATCACAAATGCCAGTGATAAAGGTTTTTCAGTATTCAGAATGTATTTTGATGATGTTTTTGCAACATTATGCAGCCCATAAAACACTAGACCTGACACAAAAGGTTTCAAAAACATACAAACTAAAGGCATATTTAAAAGGGGGGCTTTAAGACATTTTTTAACACCACTTAAGACAGAATTTAAAGCCACATTCCAACCTTCAAAAGAAGGCATACTCATTTGTTACCACACTGTAAAAAATATCTGTAGATTTCATGGTAAAAATCTGTAAAATCTCAACAGTAAAAGACCGTAGTTGATATATCGGTAAAATACTGTTTTGGTTATGGTAATTAACTGTAATATTAAAAATAAGGCAAAATTGTATTTTTTAGTTTTATTTTTTGTAATGTATACAGTATAGCACTGTTAAAAAAATCGAGTCCTGTGTTTATTACAGTTTAACACCTTTTCAAAAGATAATAACTTTAAATTTTACAGTAAATGTTGATTAAAAGTTAAGTCACAAACTAAAATATACATTAACCTATTTTTTTGAAAGATAATAACTTTATTTTGCAGTAAATAATAATAAAAACTCAAGTCAAAAACTGTAAAAACAACATTTGTGATAAAATTATACTGTAAAATGAAATACAGGCCTCTTGTAGTTTTTACAGTAGAATTCTGGCAACCACAGCTGCCAATTTTTTACCGTAAAATTTACAGATTTTTTTTTACAGTGCAGGCATTAGGCTACTTAATGTTGATGTTGATGTATTTTTGACAAGGACAAGCTTCTAGTTCTAGACAGGTTTTGTGTGATTAATATGATAAATGTCAAAGTTTGCAAACATATATTATTAAAATACATATTACCAACGACACTTAAGACTCTTTTGTAAATTTAAGATCAAGAAAAACAAAATTTACTACCTGCCCATATAATGTAATACTTTTAAGGCCTTGACAACATCAAATTGAACACACCTTTTTAATACTACTCTGTGTTTGTATGAACAGTAAATGTCTGCACTGGATCTTCACAGGAGCTAACTGCTGACTGTAATGCTTTATAGACTTGACTGGTCAGCACAGCTCCTGTCACTGATGCAAAACAAATCCCCTCCTAATGAGCTTATTACATTGATCAGCTATAAAGAAAAAAAGGGATATCATTTGTCTGTGGATTGTAGGAAATAAGAAAATGTAGCTGGGTGTATTTTGTTTTGTGATACAACTTTGAAGCTGAATACAAAGAATATTAAATAATAATTTCCAATATAAATCAGTTTTATAAATACTGTAAAGAAAGCTTTTCTCTGTTATTATACGTTTTAACAATGTCCTGCGAGGTGATTTTTTCTGTGACACTGCAGGACATTCACCACAATTTGGTCATTTCAATTCTTATCATATATTATGTCTGTTGTGCTAATGTATTCCTGTCCCCTTCTAAAAATATATTTATTTATTTATTTTTTACTTTATTTTGCAAACATACAGTGATTGTTATTTACAGGCGTTAAAGACGTAATTATTTATGAGTAAGGAAGACATACCTACATGTAACACACAAGACATGAGACAAAACAATACATGGAGCAAAGAACATATAACGTGCGTTCCCTGGTATGTGAGTGTATGTTTTCTATGAGTAAATAAATTCCATTAAGAGCTAGAAATAAAAATAACAATAAATAAATAAATAAATAAATAAATAAATAAAAAAATATTTTGAACAATTGGAATTTTATTTTGTGTAAAAGCTGAAACACCACAGGAGACCAGAAAGGCACACGTTAACCATTTTTGAGTAAATTCTGCTTTTAGTAAAATTAATTAATTTTGGCCTTTAGCTCTCAGCCTTAGCTGCAGAGCGCTGCCTGCTCTGTAAATGACAGATGGGCCCTGTAGTTTTTGTTGCAGCTGCCTGTTTGAATACTGGCTCTTTCATGTCACACCGCAGGACACCAATCTGATTACAAGATTAAACTTAGAATTTGTAGACTTCAAGAGCAAGTAAACGTGTTGTTTTAGTAGAATACAAATATGACATTGACATTAAAACTTTATGAACTGAACAGACTAATTACGGAAATGTTTGTGTTTTGCAAATGTAACACGTGCCACACCTCAGGACATTTCACAGTTTAACGTTAAAATACAAAAAAATGACACACAACTTCTTTCTAAAACTTCAAAGGTTGCACAGTAGGCGCTGTGGTGATTTTGGAGGGGGAAAAACATAATTTAGCAAATAGAATCGAATGCCTCCCTTGTTTGGGTCCTTCATTTTTTCATATAATGGTAAAACATAGTACTTCACTCACTGCTTATCGCTGAATTAAACAACAATGGTGCAAAAGTGAACAATGACATCTGCTTTAGTCTTATATTTAACCTGTGAAGCTGCAAGAATATATCAAATACTTTAGACCTCACTTATTTCTGAACTTTGGTTATATAGCCTTGCAAGTAATAAAACATTTGTAGAGCAGGAGAAAGTGGCACGAGCACAAAAAGCCATTTAAACGATGACATCTGAGCCCCATACCGCGGGCAATCGGTTTAATATCCAGGCCTACTACAAGTTTGCATATTGTGGAATTGCAACCAAATGATCAATGGACGTGTCACTAACATTAGCAGTGGCAACAATTTGAATGACTTTGTATAATGGCTTCAGTCCTAAATGATAAAATAAAAGTCATGCAACAATAATAGTCTTATAAAGCACATTTCTAGAAGCTCATAGTCGCTTTGCAATTAGGCGCATTATTGCTTCAGAGGTGTGGCTGCACAAAATCACACTGACACCGTTCAGACTTTTTTGATACCAGTTCTTAAACGATACCTGGTTTTCAGTCCCGGGGCCTGAGCGATACTAATTCATCTTCTACAATCATAAAAAAAAATACTGAATTAAAGATCTATTTTTGGGAGCAAAATTCTTAGCTGTAAGTTAAAACCAGTAGTTTGTATGATTTATTCTGTTATTTGTTACATACATGCAAAGGAACATTAAAGGTCCCACTAGGTATTAAAGAAAAAATGTTCTTTTGATACCACAAAGTACTGTTTAATGGTACCCAGCTCTAAGTACTATACAATAGAATGGCAAGCTGTTTATGACACTACTTTTTCTCTATTGTTATTTTCTAAAAGAGCAGTAAAAGTCACATTTAACAATCACAGTTTCTAGCATAAAGAGTTGTCTATAGCAGGACCAAGAAGTCAGCGGTCAGCAAGTTAAATGTAGATTTAAAGTTCCTCTTATTTGAAGTGAAAGTACTGTTTTAATGACACGGAAACAGATTTAACTTAAAGTGGCTCACAATAAAATGATCAGGGAAAAAACCAGAGGCCCACAATCAGACAGACTGAGATTCACAGGGCTATGAATGCTTTTATTACAGAAGCTTCCATTAATTATAAAGATTATGCCTCCCACAATAATCTTATTTTATCCCAAATAAACTTAAAGTGAACTAAAGTATTATAAATACATTTATGCTTTTGAAAGTATTAGGAATGCACATTCAGTTCACTTTCTTTAATCAATTAATTAGAAATCTTAACAAATGTTTATCAATTAACCGCTAACCATCGGTTTAACATCGCCTATTATTACGTCATATTACATCAGCTCTTTATTAAATTCAAAGTCATGAACCACAATAAAAAAGTGGCTTTAGTTATAGGCTTGTATATTTTAGGAAACAGTTGCTTAATGTTTATGTTTAATTTGCCCAAATGCTCCAGTGGTGCTGTACATTTACTCCACTGTACAACATAAACATTAATTATTAGTATTTCTTTCAGTCAATTATGGTCATAATGCCAATTAATCAATTAACAGATTAACTACTAACACCCCTAGAAAGTAAGTATATAAATGAACATGTGCTCAAAGCCTGTTTCAATTGATATCAAAATAACAGGACTTTTGTGATTTTTTTTGTCATGACCAACACCTTTTATCATCATTAATATCATTGTTTGAGTTGATTTGCTGTAGGCTTCTTACATTGAGCTCAGTAACTCATAATTAGGGTGACCAGATGTCCCCATTTAACAGGGACAGTCCCAGTTTTAGGCTTTTTGTTCCATGTCCCTACACATATCTGTAAAAACACTCAAATGTCCAAGTTTTCAACAAACCATGTCCCAGTTGTCCCCACTTTAACTAACAGAAACACACAGGAGACTTGAAAATCATTTATTTAAAGATGTTTGTAACTAAATTTATTTAAACTGCCATTATTTTGTATCAATAAATTGCCATTATATTCAAAAATTAAGCCCTAGCGTCATGTGTTTTAATTACATGACAGAAAATTGTATGGATTTCTGAAGCTTTTTGCAGGTACAAAAATGCATTTCACTGTAAATTGACTGTGCATGTGGCAAATAAAAACATATCTTATTTTGCTTTAGGCTTCTTACATTGAGCTCAGTAACTAATAATTAGGGTTCCTTGTCTCATGTCCCAACACATATCTGTAAAAACACTCATATGTCCCAGTTGTCCCCATTTTAACCAACAGAGAAGCATAGGGCACTTAAAATCATTAATCTAAAGACTTCTGTCTCTAAAATGATTTTTATCAATAAATTGCCATTAAGTGCCTTTTATTTCGTTTATATATCAACTTCCAAGCCAATCTGTCACGTCTTACATCTTTTATTTTAGTTTTATTGACGCTCTGGGTTAGATTTCCTATGGGCTTCTTACATTTAGCTTATATTTGAAGTCAATGCATATTTTTTTATTATGTTTTAAGTACAAATTTAACTCGTCCACGTGATGACCAATGTCAAAAACCGAATGCAGTGATTTTCCTGTAAAGTTATCTGACAGCACTATTTACTTTAGGTTAGCTTCTTGCTTCAACTTGACGTATTTTTGCCACGTGAGCGTCAAAAACGTGGTAAAATAAGTGTGTTTTTTGCCTTACCGGTGAAGCTACTGTAAGTCTCCAGCTCCGTGTCCCCGTCTTTAGTCCTCCCCTGGCTGTCGGTGTCTCTCGGTCCGTCCCCCCGCAAGTCTCCGGGTCTCGGCTCCGCTCTGGTCCAGTCTCGGGGACAGGATCTGGACTCCCGTGCAGCGCCGCTCAGAGCCACTAGCGCCGCCCGTGACGTCAGCGAGGGGCGGGGCGCAGCGCGGACCAATCAGAGAGCAGCGTGGGCGTGCAGGTGAAAACTCTGCGACGCGATTGGTCAGAGCGTCTGTCAATCACTCACAGCTAAACTTGGAGAGAAAAGGGTTTGAAGGTGAGTTTCGTGTTTTTTTTCCATAGATATCGCATAAAAAACAAAAAAAACAAAAACAAAAAAAACAATACTTTATTTTTTTATGGGATAAAAAAAAAGAAGTAAATAAATAGTGAATATATTCTACGTTTAAGTCATATTGATAAACAGTTGTGTGTTTGCCGCAAGGAAAAGTTGTTTTAAGTGATATGTTAAAGCTTGCAATGCAAAGAGAAGTGTCTTGTCCAAAATGAGAAAATCAGTGATAACTCTGCTGTAGGTTTGTAGTGCGCGCCCTTTTAGATCACTGATCTATGGCGCCACCTAACGGAGACAGTAGTTAGAGCTACATTATATATCCCAACTGTATTTACAGCAAGTAGATAGATAGATAGATAGATAGATAGATAGATAGATAGATAGATAGATAGATAGATAGATAGATAGATAGATAGATAGATAGATAGATAGATAGCAGGTCTAACTCAGGTCTACGACTAAAGCAGGTCTAGCTCAGGTCTACGACTAAAGCAGGTCTAACTCAGGTCTAGGACTAAAGCAGGTCTAACTCAGGTCTAGGACTAAAGCAGGTCTAACTCAGGTCTAGGACTGAAGCAGGTCTAACTCAGGTCTAGGACTAAAGCAGGTCTAACTCAGGTCTAGGACTAAAGCAGGTCTAACTCAGGTCTAGGACTAAAGCAGGTCTAACTCAGGTCTAGGACTAAAGCAGGTCTAACTCAGGTCTAGGACTAAAGCAGGTCTAACTCAGGTCTAGGACTAAAGCAGGTCTAACCCAAGTCTAGGACTAAAGCAGGTCTAGCTCAGGTCTTGGACTAAAGCAGGTCTAACTCAGGTCTAGGACTAAAGCAGGTCTAGCTCAGGTCTTGGACTAAAGCAGGTCTAACTCAGGTCTAGGACTAAAGCAGGTCTAACCCAAGTCTAGGACTAAAGCAGGTCTAGCTCAGGTCTTGGACTAAAGCAGGTCTAACTCAGGTCTAGGACTAAAGCAGGTCTAGCTCAGGTCTTGGACTAAAGCAGGTCTAACTCAGGTCTAGGACTAAAGCAGGTCTAACTCAGGTCTAGGACTAAAGCAGGTCTAACTCAGGTCTAGGACTAAAGCAGGTCTAACTCAGGTCTAGGACTAAAGCAGGTCTGACTCAGGTCTAGGACTAAAGCAGGTCTAAACAGGTCTAGGACTAAAGCAGGTCTAAACAGGTCTAGGACTAAAGCAGGTCTAACCCAAGTCTAGGACTGAAGCAGGTCTAACTCAGGTCTAGGACTAAAGCAGGTCTAACTCAGGTCTAGGACTAAAGCAGGTCTAACTCAGGTCTAGGACTAAAGCAGGTCTAAACAGGTCTAGGACTAAAGCAGGTCTAACTCAGGTCTAGGACTGAAGCAGGTCTAACTCAGGTCTTGGACTAAGGCAGATCTAACTCATGTCTAGGACTAAAGCAGGTCTAACTCAGGTCTGGGACTAAAGGAGTTCTAACCCAAGTCTAGGACTAAAGCAGGTCTAACTCAGGTCTAGGACTAAAGCAGGTCTAAACAGGTCTAGGACTAAAGCAGGTCTAGTTCAGGTCTTGGACTAAAGCAGGTCTAAACAGGTCTAGGACTAAAGCAGTTCTAACTCAGGTCTGGGACTAAAGCAGGTCTAATCCAAGTCTAGGACTGAAGCAGGTCTAACTCAGGTCTAGGACTAAAGCAGGTCTAAACAGGTCTAGGACTAAAGCAGGTCTAACCCAAGTCTAGGACTGAAGCAGGTCTAACTCAGGTCTAGGACTAAAGCAGGTCTAACTCAGGTCTAGGACTAAAGCAGGTCTAGCTCATGTCCAGGACTAAAGCAGGTCTAAACAGGTCTAGGACTAAAGCAGGTCTAACTCAGGTCTAGGACTAAAGCAGGTCTAACTCAGGTCTAGGACTAAAGCAGGTCTAAACAGGTCTAGGACTGAAGCAGGTCTAACTCAGGTCTTGGACTAAGGCAGATCTAACTCATGTCTAGGACTAAAGCAGGTCTGACTCAGGTCTAGGACTGAAGCAGGTCTAACTCAGGTCTTGGACTAAGGCAGATCTAACTCATGTCTAGGACTAAAGCAGGTCTAACTCAGGTCTGGGACTAAAGGAGTTCTAACCCAAGTCTAGGACTAAAGCAGGTCTAACTCAGGTCTAGGACTAAAGCAGGTCTAACTCAGGTCTAGGACTAAAGCAGGTCTAACTCAGGTCTAGGACTAAAGCAGGTCTAACTCAGGTCTAGGACTAAAGCAGGTCTAACTCAGGTCTAGGACTAAAGCAGGTCTAACCCAAGTCTAGGACTAAAGCAGGTCTAGCTCAGGTCTTGGACTAAAGCAGGTCTAACTCAGGTCTAGGACTAAAGCAGGTCTAGCTCAGGTCTTGGACTAAAGCAGGTCTAACTCAGGTCTAGGACTAAAGCAGGTCTAACCCAAGTCTAGGACTAAAGCAGGTCTAGCTCAGGTCTTGGACTAAAGCAGGTCTAACTCAGGTCTAGGACTAAAGCAGGTCTAGCTCAGGTCTTGGACTAAAGCAGGTCTAACTCAGGTCTAGGACTAAAGCAGGTCTAACTCAGGTCTAGGACTAAAGCAGGTCTAACTCAGGTCTAGGACTAAAGCAGGTCTAACTCAGGTCTAGGACTAAAGCAGGTCTAAACAGGTCTAGGACTAAAGCAGGTCTAGCTCAGGTCTTGGACTAAAGCAGGTCTAAACAGGTCTAGGACTAAAGCAGTTCTAACTCAGGTCTGGGACTAAAGCAGGTCTAACCCAAGTCTAGGACTGAAGCAGGTCTAACTCAGGTCTAGGACTAAAGCAGGTCTAAACAGGTCTAGGACTAAAGCAGGTCTAACCCAAGTCTAGGACTGAAGCAGGTCTAACTCAGGTCTAGGACTAAAGCAGGTCTAACTCAGGTCTAGGACTAAAGCAGGTCTAGCTCATGTCCAGGACTAAAGCAGGTCTAAACAGGTCTAGGACTAAAGCAGGTCTAACTCAGGTCTAGGACTAAAGCAGGTCTAACTCAGGTCTAGGACTAAAGCAGGTCTAGCTCAGGTCTAGGACTAAAGCAGGTCTAACTCAGGTCTTGGACTAAAGCAGGTCTAAACAGGTCTAGGACTGAAGCAGGTCTAACTCAGGTCTTGGACTAAGGCAGATCTAACTCATGTCTAGGACTAAAGCAGGTCTAACTCAGGTCTAGGACTGAAGCAGGTCTAACTCAGGTCTTGGACTAAGGCAGATCTAACTCATGTCTAGGACTAAAGCAGGTCTAACTCAGGTCTGGGACTAAAGGAGTTCTAACCCAAGTCTAGGACTGAAGCAGGTCTAACTCAGGTCTTGGACTAAGGCAGATCTAACTCATGTCTAGGACTAAAGCAGGTCTAACTCAGGTCTTGGACTAAAGCAGGTCTAATGCTTTTTGTATAAGACAATCGTCCCTGTGAAAATAAAGGGTTCATTCATTCATTCATTCCTTTTTTCCTTACATTTCTCTGGTTCATTCATTCATAATCGCTGTAGCGCCTGTAGTCCGCCGGCAGGCGTCGCTGTGGTTAAACCCTCTCTGTTCTTGTCTCGGGGACCCTCTCTAATCTGTCGTCATGGCGCCGCTGTTGCCTAGTGACGGCAAACTCCACACTTTCCACTTCCGGCTTTTTCAAACGCATCTTTATTTGCAGCCACGGAGCCAGCGTCAGCGCCACCGTCAGATTTATCTCTATTATTTTTTCTTTTTTTTTTTACGATGGACTAACTCTTACACATGAAGCGAAACGGCTGTAAATGTTTCTGAAAATGTGGTTTAGTTCACCAGCTCTTTTCTACTTCATGGAGACGAGAGAAGAAGAAGAATGATGATGAATAATTACATTTTCATGAAGGTGGTGGGCAAAGGGAGCTACGGCGAAGTGAACCTGGTCAAACACAAAACAGACCGAAAACAGGTCAGAAAACTCTTTAAATTAAACGTTTTTAAGGAACCTGTGTGGCTAATGTGTAGTGTTTTGTAGCTAGTTGCTCGTGTATAACGGTGTACTGAGATTTTCTTGTTATTATGACATTTCTTTCCTCTGTTTTCTAGTACGGAGTTGAATTTAGGACCAATTTAGCTAACATTACTTTATGTTGATGATTTCTTCTCGCTAGCTTTCAGTGTTTTGTACGCACCGTGTGTAAACAACCTAATGTTATGAGTCACGCGTCGTTTACATTAGTTACGTGCTATACTCACTGTTCATTACAATGTTTTTTTCAGTCTCCAATAAAGAAGTTAACACTAAAATGCTTTTATTTACTTTTTTATAAACATCTATTTCTGCGCTGTTTAGTTACGTAGTGTTTTGTAGCCAGTTTGTCGCTTGAGTAAACAGTTAAATCTGTACTACAATGATAGTTTAGCTTCCTTGATATGTTGACAGAAGTTATACTGAAAATTAATTATTTTTTACTGTTTGTAAAACCTCATACAAGAAGAATCCTAACTCTGTACTCGAGTAAATGTGCTGTTATTTTAAAGAAACATATTTTTTACTAGTTGGGTACTAAATAAAGTTATTACTTAGATAAAATTAAAAAATACTGGTAAAATACTAACTAAATACTAACCTGGCAGGGCTTGACATGACATTTTTCACTCATCGGCCGCTGTGGAAAGTGTTGTGGAAATGTTACAAGCTTAGGATTTTCACTAACCAGACTTTAGATGCTGAAATGTGTTTTTATGTGAAGTACTGTATATGATAAGAGAATAATAAGCTAGAATCTGATTTTACAATTTATTTACAGGACAATGGCTACTGGACAGGTACTTTTAAAATTATAATCTGTCAATATCAAAAAGAAAATAAGTTTATTTAGGCTAAAATTGTATAGTTTAACCTGTTGTATAACATCTCTTAATTCACCCTTTAGTTTTCAATTAAGACTCCATTAATAGCGTTATTTATTTTTCCTCTACTGATGATTTACTATAGGTTTTGAAATAGGGGGCATGCTTTATAAGCACAGTGGTAGAAAGTCTGGCCTAAAGCAGTTAAAATGTATGTAAATAATCCAACCAGGCAAGTGGCTACTAAACATGAATGTGTTATTAGTCAACATTGAAATCTACCCACATTTGGCCAGGCTAGTGTTAGTGTAACCTGGGACATTTTAGTAGAGCGTGCTACCCATTGTGCTACCAATATGTATATGTAAGTAAAAATAAATTTGAGAAAATATATTTGCAAAGTACATATCTATTTAAGACATTTCAAGAGTAAAAGCGTCCAGTTTTCACTTCAGCTCTCATTATGTTTTGAAACTAGTTGCTCCTGTAATATGACACTCCGGTGCAGTATTTAGTGTCCTTGCTATACTTTTGCATATACATTTTCTCTCTCTTCAGTATGTGATAAAGAAGTTGAACCTGAAAACCTCCTCCAAACGTGAGCGGCGTTCGGCAGAGCAGGAGGCGCAGCTCCTGTCCAAGCTGCGACACCCGAACATCGTGACGTACCGAGAGTCGTGGGAGGGAGAGGACTGTCAGCTCTACATCGTCATGGGATTCTGTGAAGGCGGCGACCTCTATCACAGACTCAAGCAGCAGAAAGGAGAGCTGCTGCCCGAGAGACAAGTCGTGGAGTGGTTCGTCCAGATTGCAATGGCCCTGCAGGTGTGTGGTGGTAAACAGTGAAGGTTTAGGATAAGATTACACACAGTAGATCTGCACAAAGAACGTGTCATCATTGTCATCATTGTATTTTGAATATGACAATGGTGTTGGCTGCAGTATTTTAATGACCCTTCGCAGAGTAAAAGGTTAGATAAGGATACTAAATGCTAATTCAGGATTAAGAAAACTTAACCAGGACTAAAAGCAGGACTAAACAAGGTCTAAACTAGCACTAAATGTGGGAATAAACAAGGTCTAAAAAAGGACTAGAACAAAAAGTTACCAGACGTTGAAGGATTATTCAAAGGCTGTAGATTTGTTCCAGTTTTACTTACCATTAATGAACCCAAATCTGTAATTAAACCCAGGACCTTCAGATTGTTATGCAAGTGTATTACCCACTTTGCCACTATGTCAAAAAAGTACTTTTCTCCTGGAAAAAAAAAAAAAAAATCCCAGTTAAGGTGTTAACAAAGTCAGTGTATATACAAATTGTGTACCCACAGATTATTTATACACTGCATTTACAATCCCTAAAGACCTAAGACTAAATTCAGGACTAAACTAGAACTAAACTAAGACAAGGACTTGACAATTATGAAAGGCTGTCATGTTATTTTAATACAAAATATAGATATTGTGATTAATGAGGTAACAATATATTGTCTAGTAAATAAAACATGGTTGTGAGTTTTAATCTTTTCTATTTTTGCAGTACCTCCACGAGAAAAACATCCTTCACCGGGATCTCAAAACCCAAAACATCTTCCTGACAAAGACCGACATTATTAAAGTCGGAGATCTTGGGATTGCGAGAGTTTTGGAGAACCAGAACGACATGGCCAGTACTCTGATCGGGACGCCCTACTACATGAGTCCAGAGCTCTTCTCCAACAAACCATACAACCACAAGGTAATCAGATTATTACACCACACAACCACAAGGTAATCAGATTATTACACCATACAACCACAAGGTAATCAGATTATTACACCACACAACCACAAGGTAATCAGATTATTACACCACACAACCACAAGGTAAGCAGATTATTACACCACACAACCACAAGGTAAGCAGATTATTACACCACACAACCACAAGGTAATCAGATTATTACACCATACAACCACAAGGTAATCAGATTATTACACCACACAACCACAAGGTAATCAGATTATTACACCACACAACCACAAGGTAATCAGATTATTACACCACACAACCACAAGGTAATCAGATTATTACACCATACAACCACAAGGTAATCAGATTATTACACCACACAACCACAAGGTAATCAGATTATTACACCATACAACCACAAGGTAATCAGATTATTACACCACACAACCACAAGGTAATCAGATTATTACACCACACAACCACAAGGTAATCAGATTATTACACCATACAACCACAAGGTAATCAGATTATTACACCACACAACCACAAGGTAATCAGATTATTACACCATACAACCACAAGGTAATCAGATTATTACACCACACAACCACAAGGTAATCAGATTATTACACCACACAACCACAAGGTAAGCAGATTATTACACCACACAACCACAAGGTAATCAGATTATTACACCACACAACCACAAGGTAAGCAGATTATTACACTACACAACCACAAGGTAATCAGATTATTACACCACACAACCACAAGGTAAGCAGATTATTACACTACACAACCACAAGGTAATCAGATTATTACACCACACAACCACAAGGTAAGCAGATTATCTGTTGTTACCACTGTAAAAGGCTGGTAATGATTGGAATAACCTGTGTTGTTTGTGTGTTTTGTTGTAGTCAGACGTATGGGCGCTGGGTTGCTGCGTCTATGAGATGTCCACACTAAAACATGCTTTTAATGCCAAGGACATGAACTCGCTCGTCTATCGCATCGTGGAAGGAAAGGTAGGTTTAATCAGATTTTTGTATTGTGTATAATTCTGCATTTTGCTGTCTTGCACTTTAGTCCATGGGTAATGACACAGAAGCTCAATCTAATCTAATCTACAATGAAAGAAGAAACTATTTTTGATTTAAAATAATGATAACGCATTGGTCTTATGTAGCACTTTTCTACACACTCATAGTCGTTTTATAATGAGGTGCATTATTCCTTCACTCCTCCACTTTACCACGGCGCCAGATGCCCTTTCTGACACAACCCATTTAAAAATGATGGAGTTTTTGACCCCCAGAATGTGAACCTCTGACCTTTCCCATGAAAGTTGAGTGAACTAACCACTTCACTAATGCTAAACATACTGTATATGGATTATTGCTAAAAATCACATAACTGTTGGTCTTCCACAGGAGTTATTTTGACCAAGTTTGTTAAAAGGAAACGTAGTCAAAATAAGATAAACTCAGCTACAATAAGAGAATTTACTTTATCTATGTTTTTGCTTTTGTGAATCTTCCACTGTTCCAATACTATGACCGGGTTTAAACACAGAGCCCACAAAAGTTTGTTAAGATTTATTTTGTCATTGATGTATTGATATAATTTTCCAACACTGGGCCTTTGGGGTTAAATGTCTTTGCTCTGGGTTAATATTTGATCAGATCTTTAGGTTTATTGATGGTGATCTCTCTCTCCTCTCTCTCAGTTGCCCCAGATGCCGAGTCGGTACGACCCACAGCTGGGAGACCTCATAAAGAGCATGTTGTGTAAAAAACCAGATGACCGACCCGACGTCAAACAAATCCTCAGAAAGCCGTACATCAAACGGCAGATCGCACTGTTTCTGGAGGCCACCAAGGAGTAGGTCCAAATACTGCTTTTTTAACTGTTCATGTTGGTATTAAATAAATCCTAATCATGTTGTTATGTATTTGTGCGTCATTAGAAAAACAGCAAAGTCCAAAAGGAAAGCTGTTGTTGGAGGAGGCAGCGGTGACTCCAGCAGTGCCTTGTGCGCAGCGTCAAAACCAAAATATGAGAAACGGTCTCCCAGTCCTCAACCGGAAGTTCTTCCAAAGCCCAAACAAGTACGTTAATGATTATGAATGAATGAATGAATGAATGAATGAATGGAGCCGGTCCCAGCCACTATGGGCCTTAGTCGGTTCCACCCTGGACAAGTTCGTTGCAGGGCGGACACAGAGACACCGACAGAAAACCTATACATGTGTGTTTTGAAACGCAGACACAAAATCTCCTTTTTGGGAGGCGGGAATGCCAACCACTCTGCCACCGTAGAATCCTGTGATAGTAATGATCTGTGGGAAAAACCTGTATAATTTACTAGTTTAGTTTAGTCCACTTATCAACATTATATTAATAGCTTCTGTTAAAAATAATATGTTAATTTAGTTCTTATACAGCTCTTTTGTAGACACTCAAAGTTGCTTTTACAATTTGGTGCAAACCCCAAGGTCTTAAAAGTATTTAAAAGGTATTAAATTTAATGTTGCCAAAATCAAGGCCATAAAAGTATTAAACGTATGGGCAGGAATTAAATGTTGTTCATCTTGGTCTTAAATAGACCCTTTTCACGTGACGTCAGACAACTTCCGTTTTGAGAAGATGGGATGTATCTTCAGTTCCGGTGCCGCGCTTCTCCCATAAGAAATTCACCCAGACTTTTTTAAAATTGCCGTTTACAAGTTTACACAATATACAGCGATTTTCAAATGAATATTTACCCACAAAACGTTCAAAACTTGCAAAAGGATATTAATTCTTCAACAAAGGATACTTGGATTATGAAGTGAGTGCTTTGTTATGTAGCTAGATAGCGTTAGCAACATGGCTAAGTGATAGAGCTGCGCTATAAAACAGTGTTAGATCATGTCATGATCTGAGTTTCTCTGAATATTTGACAATCTGCTTATCAGGAAATACCACTGGATAGTACTACAGTATATTTTCATTTAGTAAAGCTCTGTGCTCGAACACTGACTCTGCTGTAGTGATCAGTCTGTGACAAAATAATAGACTTTTCAGGTCTAATTAGAAGTTCATTGCAGTGCTATGCAGTGAGCCTTTCAGACAAGCAGACTGTCATTCATTTAGATCGTAACATAATCTAATATTGTTTTATCGCACACCCCGTTAGACCTATTGCTAACGCTACAGCATTAACAACTACTAGCTTTAGCTACAAGACAAAACACTTACCTTCATAATCAAATAAGTAACCCTCAATGAAAAATGTATATCCCTTTTCGAGTTTCTGTACATCATGTAGCCTTATATTTGGCCAATTTTTAAGACTCCGAGTAAATTCCTTACTGGCGAGCAGCAGCACTGGAAATGAAGATACATCCCATCGTCTCAAAATGGAAGTTGTCTGACGTCATCGTGAAAAGGGCCTATTGTGTTTTGGGACATCGAAGTCATGTTTTTCAGTGTTGTACTTGTCAAAAATATATTTTAGATCAGTGCTTTGTAAGAAATTGAGAAGTCTGTCTTTTTTACAGGTTGGTTATGAATTCTATCAATAGTGGTTTTACAAATATCTTAAAGTCACCCACTTGAATGTGCTTTTATTTAGTACGTAAGTCTGCTGTTTATATGGCTGCGTAATGTTGCAGGCATATTTGTTGCAAGAAACAGCCCCACAATACAGGAACTGCTGTTAACACTTCAGTCAACACTTTGCCAATCTTCCAGTTAGGCAACTACCTACTGAGCTACGACCAAGAGAACAGAGAAACAGCACAAAACAGAAAAAGACTTGGTGTGTAACTTATTTTTCTTGTTCTGTCTCAGCAGGAAAAGTCCCAGCAGCCTAAAACTCGAAACAGTCCCCCTGACCTCCCTCCAAAACAGACCACTCCACCTCCCAAACCCTCCTCTCCTCCTTCTCCTTTAAAAGACCAGAACGACAACATGGCCACCATTAGCAACATCAGCATCGACATCCCACTGCAAAAGGACAAAGACAAAAAACCTCAGTCACAACTCCAAAACACCAAACCTCAAAGTGTTCACAAAGACAGGAAGAAACTCGATCTTTTACCGCCTAAGTCCCCTCCGTGGGCCCCTCAGAAGCCTGCACCAAGTGAGTCTTTAGAGGTTTATCCAAAATCTACAGCAAACCCATGGGACACATACTCACTGTTAGGGGACAAACAGGCTGGAGATAATAGTTACGACACAATGGAGCTACTGAGAGAAGCTGGGATCTCAAATTTCAACGTAGAAGGAGAGAACGAAGAGTTTTTTTGTGTAAATGTCCCAGAGAACAAGCAGCTGATAGAAAATGAGACAGAGGATGAGAACATGAATGTGGAGAATGAGAATGATACTGTGATGCTTCTGAAAGGAGCTGAAAACCAGAGTCCAGAAATGCAAGTAAGTGTTGAAAATGAAAGTATGAACACGTAAAATCGGGATTAGTATTAATGTATCACTGGTTTTATGTTTTTTTCTTTTAGGCAAATCTAGAAAATACAGAGAAGTTGTTGGAACCATTGCCTCCAGTGCAGGTGAGTGACTGCATTTCCCAAACCTCTTATCTTTCATTAATGTTATTTTAAAAAGTAAACCTAAAGCACTTTACCGCCACATCAAAATACTTCAGCAAAATTGACTTTTCTGAGCTTTCTATCACGCCATAATGTTTGTTTCATTCATTTTTTTTTTTTACTTCAAATTCTGATTAAAATTTTAGTGAATAAAATGTCATAAGCCCAATACAGTGTTTAAAAATACAGTGTAAAAAAAAATACAATCACAAAAAATCCAGAACATCCACCCGTAAGGAAAACTACAGTAATCCTTCCTGTCTCATATCGAACTAAGCCAAGCCAATCAGGTTTAAAGTTTACAGTCAGGTGACACTGCTCTTTCATTTTGTCGCGGCAAACTGGCCATGGTTCTGCGAGTTTGAGACTCTGAATTTTATTACACTGGATTTAAAACACTGTATTTGGATTATGACATTTTATTACCTGAAACTTTCATCAGAATTTAAAGTACCATATTTTCCGCACTATAAGGCGAATCAGATTATAAGGCGCACCTTCAATTAATGGCCTATTTTAAAACTGTTTTCATATATAGGGCGCACCGCATTATAAGGCGCATCCACTAGATGGCGCTGCGCTAAAGGGACTGTCAATAAAACAGATAAGTCAGTCAGTCAAACTTTATTAACAGAATACAAACCAGCGTTCTTACAACTCCCTCGTTGAAAACAATGTATTTCCAACTCCATTTGTCACAGTTCAAAGCTACATGAACAGCGTTCGAGCGCTCAGTTTTCTGTCCCCTCAATGTCGCAACTCTTCTACTGAGATGGAGCAAAGGCCACGCCTCCTTGTTCTTTTGCGGCAGGATCCATAAACACACCTATGGCACACATGAACAGCTGGGACTGGAATTCTCCTTTACCGTTTTTACCGCTGTCACTTCGGCGACGCCCCCTGAATACGGTAGCCATAATTAACCAACACTGATCCATATATAAGGCGCATCGGATTATAAGGCGCACTGTCGGTTTTTGAGAAAATTAAAGGCTTTTAGGTGCGCCTTATAGTGCGGAAAATACGGTAAAAAAAAAATCAGTTCACAAAATTCAATTGCAAAAATTCAGTTACCTAAATTTATTATCTTATAAAAATAAAAGGCTTTCATAATAAAGACACAAAACACCCTTCAGATCCAAGGCGTAACACCGCTAGGATCAGCTGCTGAACTCCTGAGGCCAAATATGACACAGAAAACATTAAAGAAAGCCTATACGTAGTGTGCCCTCTAGTGGAGGATATGAGTAACAGGTATAGTTTGTGGCTTTAGGGTGAGTCTCAGTGTCTGTACCTGTTTAGACCTTACTTTCCAAGGAGGATGAACCATGTACAATATGTGTAAAATAATAGTAGAATTTGCTTTTTATAAAACTGTCCTCAAATTCTGATGTTTGTCTCTTTCAGGCGGCTGTTCCCAGACCTCTGCCTGCGCCGCCGCTCGACTGCATCTCTGCTCCCTGTAAGAAGAAGAGCAGACAGACAGCAGCCGTTGTACCAGCTTCAACCACAGTGTCTGAGAGTAAGGGCAGAGTCACTCCTCTTCTGCAGCAGGTGAGTAATGTACAGTTTAATTACCTGCAACAAATGTTTTATGGAAATGATTAATTATGAGGCTCTGGTCGTTCCCAGGCTCGTCCTCTGTCGGCTCGAGAAAGGAGGAGGCTCAGGCAGTCACAGGAAGGAGTCAGCCACTCGGGTACTTTTACTTTTAGACTGAGCAGCTAAGGGCTAAAGAATTATTATTATTATGAACATATTAGATAATAATTACTGGTAATGCAACACAAGAAACGTCTATTTGAATTGTAAAAGTGCTTGAAATGCATTTATTTGTATAGCGTAGATCATACACAGTAATTCCAAAGTGCTTTACAGGAAAAAAAAGACAATTTAAAAGTACATAGACATGAATTACAATTAAAGCTGTGAAATCAGATTTAAAAATTCTAATTAAGAATCCATTTAGAATTTAGTTAAAAGAGAAGTGTGCAGCCACATCTCTTCAGTCGTCACACACTGAGCTAAAAAGAACAGTTTTTAGCCTGCACTTGAACATTGTCAGAGCAGAGGTCAGGAAGACTGTTCCCGATATTTCCTGCATAAAACTGAAATTTAAGTAACGCTTAAAGTAAATTGAATTAATCGATGAAGAAACAAAAGTCCCTGACCAGCATTCAGAGTCAAGAGTGTCGCAGCCTCCTTAAAAATCAGACCCAGTCCCATACAGACCCCCAAGAATTAAATTTTACTATATTCACATCATGTCATGTTTTTCCTGTAGATTCCTATAAAAAAAACACAGACTGTTGGCTAAAAAAATGCTTCAAAGCCATATAATAATAATATAATAAAAACTGAATTGTACAGAACCTTCACAACCCACCAGGGGGCCCCGGACCGCACTTTGGGAACCACTAATTAAGATTATTCACTTTGTGCACAATTCCAGGAATAAATCCAGCGAGAAGGTCGTCTTATGATGTGACGTCCATAAAGACCGAGAGGGACAGTGTCCAAGTGAGTCGATCTGTGTCTGTCCCCATCCCAGAGAGGACGGCTAAGGTAAAGCCAGATTTAACACCAAATATATATATATATAGAAAAACAAGTATTTTTGTTCAGCAGCCGGATAAATCTGATGAAGAAGACCTTAGTTCTTCCACGAGTTCAACCGAGTGTTCAGTGGGCGACTGTAAAGAGAGGTCAGTCACAAATTTATGTCCTGGTGCATCTCAGGTAAAGTTAGTTTTTTTAGACAATCCTCTCTGTTGCTTGTGCATCTTTTTCTATCGCATATTTTCTTTCCACTCAAATATTAATACTTTAAACATCTTTATCTTTTACTTGGTGTTGTGCAGGTTTAAAGTTTGAGTATTGATTTTTTTTGTCCGTGTGTCTGCACAGGAAGGTGGAGTCCAGCGACATGCAGGACCTGGTTCAGATGATGACCCAGACTTTAAAGATGGCAGCTGGAGATGGAGGGGAAGGTGAAGGTGAAGGGGAGCGGCCAGTGGTGCTCCCAGAGTTTAGACTGAACAGGAAGTACAGAGACACGCTCCTGCTGCACGGGAAAACTCGACAGGAGGCTAAAAACCTGTCCTTCAGCCACATTAACATGGGTCAGATTCATTTATCAAACTTATTAAATGCCACTTTTGGTAAATTCTGTGGTTAAATGACCTTTCTTCTTCTGTAGGATCCACCTCTGGTCCGGCCAAAGTCAGAAGAGCCGTGGAGCAGCTGAGGACAGATGTGGTGAAGGGACTCGGGTTGAAGCTTCTGGACAAAGTGTTGGAGATCATGGAGGAAGAGGACGAGACCAAACGAGAAGTACGGCTTTTGAAGACTTAGTTTAGTCTTAAAGCTACTTTACCCGAAAATATCTTCCTTCTCTTTTCATATTTGACACAGAACCGACATTAAACCTTAAACTTCTCACGCTGAGTTCACTTTGGGACCCATGGAATCCAATAATTGGGTTCTCCTTGTGCTGTTTCTCAGTGTAAACAAATGTAGCCAAATTAGCACTGCCATTGACACTTTCTCTGTATTACAGGCATCCACTAATTAAATGTTTACCAAAAAGCCAATAGGAGCATCCCTTATTCAAGTGTGCACTCCCAGGGATGACTGGCCAAATCCTTCACTAACTTTAAAGGGCACTTTTAGGCATAACAACAAAAATCTGGCTTAAAAACTACAGATAAAATGTTTAGCCAATAGCCAGTCATATTGCTAGTAGGAAAAAAAGTGTCATCTCAAAAATTGACACTGACTTGGGTTTGGCCGGTGTCAAACCCTGGATCCCATATTGAAAAAGGAAAACTCACCCTTCTTTCTGTTCTTTCTATTCTAAAGTTGACATTGTACATTTTTTTCTTGCCCACAGCTGTGTCTCCGAGATCAGATGGGGGATGAGAGGTACCAGTCCTATGCTGTGATGGTCCGGCAGCTCAAGTTCTTCGAAGATATGGCCCTGAAAGTTTAAAAGTTCACTCTGAACAACACAACATTTAGCACAAAATATACCAGTGACTTAAGAAGTTGTCTGTCACCACAACATTCACTTTTCTGGATCTTTTTGTGCCATTTTTACTTATTTTCCCCCATTACATTTGGCAGTGGTCATCATAAACACTGCACCACATTATTATTATTATTATTATTATTATATTTTATAGTAATGTTTTGTAAATAATTGTATAAACTGTTTTTATAAGATGTATTTTTCATTCCGTTTGTTCATCTATGCAAATTTTAAGCAGTTACTTATTCTCTGTAGTATTGTACTTTTAGCACACAATGTAAGCTACCTTTTCTTATCTTATTTCTTATTTTATTTTTTTTTTTTAAAGAGTAGACATCTAAAGGTAAGGAGACACTGTACAAATTATATAGAAATTGTATGTTTTCTTTCAACAAGACAAAAGTAAAAAGACAGAGTTACAAACCATGTATTGAATCTTTATTTATTGAAGAAATGCATATATCCTTATTGACCAACACAAACAAATGTATTTGATCAATTGTTGCTGACTAGTTCACAGAATTGTAAATAGTTTTATATATAAAAAGCAGGCAGATGGGAATGGTTTACGGTTTATTTGTGCTTCTTCTTCTTGAGACTCTCCTGAGGTTTTTGGCTGGGTTCATTGCTGCTTTCTGGGACATTCGGCTGCCAAGACAACGGGTTTCTTCTGTACATCGGCCACGGAGGGAGAGTCAGCTGAAATGAGAAAGAGGCAAATTGTTTTTACAAAATCTATCCGTATATAAGAGACGGTGCACTGTTGATTGAAAATAATAAACAAGACGTTATTTAAATAAATAAACTTACCACACAAGACACAGCAAACCCAGCTAACACTATGTACACTGTCCACCCGAACTGTTCGATGAGCAAACCGTAAACAAATCCAATCGCCTGGAAAAACATTAACAAGATTTTAGTGATCTCTCCTTGTGTTTTTTTTTTTATTTGTTCCTATTTTTTGCTTGTTTGAATCTTGAAGCCAGGTTCAAAATCAAAATCACACACTGTTTGTCTGTTACACAGTCCTGAATGATAGTTTTTTTTTTTTTTACATCTCTGTTTTGAGGTTTAGAAAATGTTTTCTACCAAATTAAGTCATGTATTAGAATACAGATTTCAGTGTAGGTTTAAACAGAAGCTTGAATTTAGATGCTCTTTGTTTATTAAGGCATTATTCCAATTGTGAAGTGAAGTGTTTCCAAAAAAATGTGTTTTTAGGCCCCCGGAGAACAAATGGGGCAAAGTTGGAGCAAACAAGCACTAATGAACCACACTTAAAAACAACATAGCATCTGATAACAAAAGATAATACTGTACAACCTACCGCAGAGACTAATATTATTCCCTGGAAAATCTGTTCAGCCAGTTTTTGACCCTTATAATCCTGTAACACAAAATGACAAAACAACATTAGAATGCAATGCAACTGCCATTCACAATAACATTACTAGGGAAGCTAAAGTATTCGTGTTTATGCAAAATAGTGATCTTTGACAATAACATAATATAATCAAATTATACAAATGTGGACGTATTTTTTAATGGATGTATTTTTGTGAAGGTAGCTGCCCCAAGAAGATGCAAACAGAAGTGCCAACTATACATTGAAAGCATAATATTGTAAGTCAAATGCTTTTCCCAATTTAATATATATATATATTTAAATAGCACATTACTGATACTACTACTATTAATAAACTAATATAATTAGTGTTTTTACATTTTCACAATATGCACTTAGCAGGAAAGCAGCTGTGACCACTGCAGAGCAAGTAGCGTTAATTCAAAGCAAGAATGATCGGTTTAGCTCATGTTACTTGCAAAACCTTACCATATGAGTCGGGATGGATTTAAATATGGACAACATCTTTTTTTTTCTTCAATTAACAACACTTCCACGATGAAATAAGATGAAATTGGACCAAAACGAAACACTTCTTAGTTAAACTTCCGGTTCTTCTAAAAGATACGTCGCGTTGTGAAAAAATCCGTTTCCGGTGACACAGCGCCCTAACGGCTCCTAGCGGCCGGAAGAGTCACTGAAGTATAAATAACCTGGATACGGCTTGAGCTCGGCTGAGAAACGGCTCTGCCTTCATCCACGTTGTTAACTGTTAGCACAATAACTGTTAGCTGTCTTTAATAGCGCCTGTAAATATTTTAGCGAATTATTTGTTTTTCATTCTTTTCAGGTAAATATCCTCGACTTTTATTTACAATCCATACACCAAATATATATAGCATTTACATGATAATTTTTTCACAAGTAATAATAGCTATATTATTGGCCATTTTGAGCAGGAAGGCTAATAGCATACCTTACTACAGACAACGGCGATAGCAAATAAAAGTTGCAGATGTTGAGTTGGCAGTTGGCAGTCAAGGTAATTTACATTTTTTTGTCGTTTAAATTTACCGAAATGTGTAAATGCATTTTGTACATCTGGCGTTTTAACACAGGGTTTAACTCAGCTTTAGATAACGCTGGTTTAAATTTTTATTTTTTTTGTGTGCAGACGCCGCTGCCTCTGACCTCAGTTAGCTTCTCCTCACACATCATCCGTTTATCTCCTCAAATCCAGGTTTAAAACAATTTAAGATCTACTAAAAGGACGAATGAAGACGCCGTTATGACACTAAGAAAAGGTGATAATTAATGTTTCATCTATCAGTTGAACTAATTGTGTTTTGTGCAGTGGTTGTGCGATGTCAAGTGCTTAGATAATCTTACTTTAAACAATTAATTTAATCTTTCAGTAAACCTGGTGATCCTGGTGCTGCTGGCTGTGGCTTTCCTCATAATTGTTCAGAGAAATCTCCTCAACCTCAGCGACTTTTTACACAAAGAAATTCCAGGTAAAACTCTTTATATTTAAGGGCATTTTACATAATAATGAGTGTGTTTTGAGCCTATGTGCTTGCGTTTTATCTGTTTAATAAAATATTTGAACAGAAAAAGGACCAATGGTTCTCAGCTGGTGCGGGAACCATTTTTATCCCTCGTTATTTTATTGTGATCCACTTTTTACAGAACCAAAGTAAGTTATGTTTTTAATTATTTTACAACCAGTATGGCTCATGTATTTTAAAATCTAAAATTTCTAAAATTTTCAGTCCACCAGTTGAGAATCGCTGTTTGATCATTTTTGTGCATGTTTCTTTTTAGCAAAAAAAGCCATATGAACCTTTTTGCCTCCAGTGTTTTATGCAGTTTCCACTGTCACCATTATTCATACATTCGCCTTCCTCTGCTTGGTCCTGTCAGGGGTGGTGGGTACTGGAGCCTATCACAGAGCTGACACTTAGAGACGTACACAAACAGACAACCATTCAACTCTGACATTTATTAAATAGAGGTAATTTAGAGTCACCAGTTCACCCTAACACATGCATGTGTTTGGACAGGGGGAGGAACCCGGAGAGAACTCAACAGTAACACAGGGAGACATGTAAACAGTATCATCAATGTTTGGTTTATGATTATCCTTAAGATAACAAAAGAAAAAATGGGAGTGGTTGCAGTGCATTGTGGGCAATTTGTAGCGAGGCGAGGCCGCGGAGGATCCACAGGTGCATCCTTCGTGAATTAGCCAAACAGAGGAGACGAGCTCTGGAGGATGTGGTAGATTTAATGAGTTGGAACAGCACTTAGCGAGGCACTCATGATGTGGATCACTCTGAAGTGGTTCAGCTGTGAAGGATCCTGGCAAATGAGAAACACCCTTACTCTGCAGTTCATAGGAAACATCCAAAATCTCATGAAAAACTCAAAATATCAATTAAAAAATGTTGCTCCTTTCTCTCACATAGAACTTTGCAGAACAAAAATCCAAATGCATTTTGTAGATCTCCTAGCTCTACTTGGGCAGCAAGTTTCACTGAGATTGCCTTATTGGTTTTCTAAAAAAAAAAAAAATCATCTTTAACTGTTCTCACTGTCCAATTTTAACACATTTGTTTCCGTTTTAATAAACATTACTAAAACAAATGGCTATATTAAATTAATTTCTTTTATAAAATTGAGAAAATCTGCCTTGCATATCGCTCCCAAAAAATCAGCAGTGTTTATTGGCCGTCGCTGCTCTGAATAAAAAAAAAACGCCATTGTCCATAGAAAAACCCATATTTGTCGACCTCTACTTTACATGTCCTCCTGGCATGGCTGGTTTATAGTGGAATTATGAAATTTCCACTTCAGGATCATGGTCCAACAGAGCTCACTGGGACATTCAGAAATGTAGAAATCCTTCTGTAACCACTGCCATCATCAGCAGCGTGTTCTGCAACAACAGAGTTAAAGCAAAGGTCTGAGAGAGCTCTGTGCTTTTACCCCCAGTCTTGAGATGTTTCCTGTGTGATACTTTTGTAAACGTCAGACCAGAGGCAGGAGTGCTTTCTGATCACTGATGGATTTCAGTCGGCGTCTTTTTGCATCTCCCTTTCTTCATGTGTTTTCCTTTTCCCATTGTTACTCCATTTGATTACACAGAACTTAACCTCTAAATGTATTTGTTCTGGTTTCTTTGTTTGTGTGGACTACTTGTGTTTTTACCAACACCAGGTAAACATGTCCTGCCAGTACCATTTCAGAAATATATTTGTTGAAAACAGCAACATATTGTCCTTAGTCTGACAGCAGCAGACCCTAAATTAACAAACAATATTATTAATCTTTATGGCATTAAGCGTTTAACCAGTCCTGAAACCGTTGACTTTGTGCCTTTTTTGTCCAGACGCAGGGGTGGTCCTTCCCTTTGAGTCCGAGCTGTCCCAGAACCTCAGACCGGACTCTGGGAGGAGAGGGGGAGACGAGATCCCGGTCCTGATCACTGCAGCTGAAGACCGGCTCGGGGCGCTCGTCTCAGCCATGAACAGCGTCTACACCAACACTAAAGCCAACGTGGTGTTCACTATAGTCACGCTCAACAACACAGTGGGCCACCTCAAGTGAGTACAGAGGGACAGCTGCTTCATATGAGGAAATTATGGGATATTAGTGTTTTTAAAAGTGATTTTACGGGACTTGCCGTATTTGAATGAAACAGAAATGGTTAAATCTAATTCAAAATGCATGCAAATATGCTTTGGATTAACTGCCGCTCGTTAAAGCTAGGATTCAAGCACTATTAAAGAACAAGGATTAAACTTTCTTTAAAGTTTCAATACCTAGTAGGACCTTTAATCAAATAAATAACACAGAATAAATCATACAAACTAGTGGTTTTAACTTACAGCTAAGAATTTTGCTCTAAAAATTGGTCTTTTGTTCATTATTATTGTGTTTCATGATTGTAGAAAATGAATTAGCTCACCATGGGTATGAGTATCAAAGTATCGCTCAGGTAACCGTATCGAAAATCAGGGATCGTTTAAGAACTGGTAAAATTATGAACCATACCCAGCCTTAGGAAGTACATCAGAGGGACAGCTCATGTCTGATGTTTTGGAGACGTCAGTCTTTCCAGACTGAGATGGTTTGGAGATGAACAGGGGAGGGATTGTGAATATATGAGTAGATTAATGTAAAAATCCATCACATAGAAGTGCAATAAAATTAGTTCTTTGGAACTTTTGTGACGGTTGATTTTGCAGTGATAATACATTTAGCTTATATTGTGCAGCCCTAATAAGAAGCATCGTCAACACAGCGAAATACTTATCCACTCTTTTATTTGTGATACTAACTCTAATGCTGCTCACTTCTTGTTTTTTCTCCACAGAGCTTGGCTTGACGACTCGAAACTAAAAGACATTAAACATAACATAGTTATATTTAACCCTGAGGACCTCAAAGGAAAGATCTCTAAAGAGTCTCACAGTGCAGAGGCAACAAAACCAGTAAGACAGCATTTGTTTACTTTACCTGTATTATCATTACTGCTTCTATACAATAATAATAAACTTAACATTATCTGTTTTTATTTGTAGTTGGCATTTGCCAGATTTTATCTCCCAGTTTACATCCCAGAGGCAGAGAAGGCCATTTATTTAGACGATGATGTTATTGTACAAGGTGAGTCTATGATGCTCCCTTCGTCTTAACCCTCTCCTCTTCATCCTCCTCTCACACAAACTGACTTCATGTCCTCTTTCACCACATCCATAAATCTCCTCTCCTCTTCCTCTAGGCCCCCAGCTCTAACCTCAGCCTCCTTCTACCCATATATTCACTCTGTACACGTCAAAAAACCACCTCAATCTGGAAAATCTGACTTCGTAATATCGAACATGAGCTGTCCCTCTGCTCCTGTCTGTTCCTCTGAGCCGCTGTCTACTAACCCTTATATTATGTTGTCTTTTATCTTAATAATTATAGGTGATATTCAAGAGCTTTTTGAGACCAACCTTAAACCAGGACAAGCCGCTGCCTTCAGTGACGACTGCGACTCTGCTTCTGCAAAAGGCATCGTACGAGGAGCTGGGAATCAGGTGAACACATCTTACCCACTGTCCATCGTATTCCTGGGTTATCCTTAAGGAAAATGTATGGCTTTACTGACACTACTGATGTTATTGGTATTATTTTTTACCAGAATAATTACATGGGCTTCCTAGACTTCAGGAAGGAGCCCATAAAGAAGTTGGGGATGAGAGCCAACACCTGTTCGTTCAACCCTGGAGTGATCGTGGCGAATCTGACCGAGTGGAAGAACCAGAACGTCACAGGGCAGCTGGAGCACTGGATGGAGCTCAACACACAGTAAGGAGGCACTAACTGGGCTTTTGGAGCTTTGAATAACTAATTAGGTGTAGGCTTGTAATATTTTCCTAGACGAGTAAACAGAAGACAACAAAATTAGTACTTAAAGTAAACAGTTAAATCACACACTCAGTGGCGTAACTTGGTAATGTGGGGCCCCAGCGCAGGATTTCAGAATTGGCTCTAAAGTTATGAAGCACTTTCAGTACTTCTAGTTTATGCTATTGTTTTAATTTATATTTAAGTGTTGCTGTTTCACTTGAGTTTCTTACAAAAACTAGGTGCTTATCGTTATTTAGGGACAGTTTTGTGTAACTATATTTGTTTTCTGTTATAATTTGTGTATTTATCTTAAGAAAAAAACATGATTTTTGTTAGGACTCTACGAATTTGACAGGATTTAAAATTGAATTTATGTTAAAATCTATGTGCTGCTCCTAATTATTATGAATATTTTAAACACAGACTTGACCATAGATAAAGAGTCCCTCTTATGGGCCCCTAAACCTCCTGGGCCCCAGTGCAGTTGTTTTGACTGCATTGCCTGATGTTACGCCCCTGCACCTACTGCTCCTTCCTAGTACTGTTGCTACTTTTAGTACTACCTCTACTACTATTATGACTCGACTACTATTGCCCACTTCTGCTTTTGCTGCTACTGCTGCTACTACTTAATTTTCCTACTGCTATTACTACTGCTATTAATACTCTTTATTAATATTATTACTACTAGTACTTCTGTAACTATTACAACTACTTTTCCACCAAATCAAAAATACTTCTCATATATAGACTATAAATGCAAACGTAACTTTTTTCTTATAAAATGCAACCCAGTGAATGAAGTACTGTAGTTATTTTTACACCTGTGTATTTGTCTTTTTCAGGCAGGATCTCTACAGTAAAACTCTTGGAGACAGCGTCGTAACTCCTCCGCTCCTCATCGTCTTCTACAAACGACACGCCGCCATTGACCCAATGTGGCACATCAGGCATTTAGGTCAGACCTCCTTATCGCTCTATCTTCAGACTAAAAATCAGGTTACAATTGTGGCTGGTACTCTCGTCTCACAGGAAAAAAGTAAGTTGTGGGTTTAATTCCTGAACGCAGTGGGAGTTTACAAGGTCTCCCTGTGTCTGGGTGGGTTTCCTCGGGGTGCTCTGGTTTCCCCCATCAACCTCAAAACTTGCACAACAGAATAATCCTGCAGCCAGGTCGTTCTGACCAGGATCAGCCACAGTGAAGAATGGGTCAAATGCAGAGAACAAATTTCTCTACGGGGACAATAAAGCCTACCTTAACCTTAACTTTGTAAGTGTTAAGTAAAAATGTGAAGGAATTATCTAAACCCACTTTATTTGTATAGCACAGTGGTTCCCAAAGTGGGGTCCAGAGGCTGTCTATATTTCAATTTCAATTTATTATTTTTTTATTATTGTTATTTCAGACACATGGTTTTGGTTCATAAAAACAAATAAAACATACAAAAATATAAAAAGTCAATGAAAATATTAAGTACCTAAAAACATTAAGTACATAAAAAACATTTTAAATTAATTACAGTTGTATACTTGTTTTAAAATATTACTTTAAAACAACTTTAAGTCAATAATCAGTGTTTTTGTAACGTTTTCATAAAAAAACCTATGGAGAAAAACATGGCAGAGTTTTCTGAATAGAGGGAAGTTTTATCATTGGGGGTCCGCGAGGGATTTTCGGAAATTTAAGGGGGGCCACGACCGTCTTGACTTTGGGAACGGCTGGTATAGCACATTTTACAAAGAAGACAGTTTCCAAAGTGCTGCGCATAAAACAATAAATAACTACTCCTCTGATTGGCTCCACTGGTTCTCATGAAAATAAGAACCAGTAAAACCAAATAAGAGCAATGATAATAAGTAACAACAAATAAAAGACATAAACAAAAATGATAAGACAACAGAGGACCATACAATTCACGCCGAGTTAAAAGTATATCATACATTTTAAATATTTTTTAATCACAAGAAAAGCTTTGTTTTTAAATGGAGTCTACTGTAAACATAACCCACCAATATAGGGCTCTCAGTGGGGCCCCCTCATGTCCTGGGCTGTAGTGCAGCTTCGCATCACATTTTTGGTGAAAAAAAAAATGGGTCTGATCCCCTCCCATTTAGACACGTTTACACTCCTTCCTAACCAATCATATATTTATTTAAAGTGAGGTTGTTTTTCTCTGATTGGCACTATTTTTCAAAGTCAGTTTATCGTTTTGTTCCTGCCCTGAACTCTGATTGTTTGCACGTCTATATCCTTTTGTTTAGTCTTTATTTTTCATTCACAGTTATCATGAACCATGTGTTCCAGGCACCACAGGAGCTGCTAACCGTTACTCCTCTCAGTTCGTGAAAGCGGCCAAACTCCTGCACTGGGACGGACACTACAAACCCTGGGGCCTGGGGTCGGCCTTCACGGAGCTGTGGGACCAGTGGTACGTCCGGGACCCGACGGGCAAGTTCCACCCGGTCCGACGGCACGCGGAGGACAAGGAATAGTGGCGCTTAAAAAGAAAATAATGACGCTTAGGGACCTTCTCTGAACCAAATGGACCGGCTTTGGACCAGATCTTTATCTCAGGAAAACCTGCCCTGTTACATTTTTGAATTTATTTGATCTTGTAGCTGTTTTTAAGCCCAGTCACACTCCTACCAGCCAAATCTTTACCTCACTTCTCCTGTGGACAAACTCTAAAACGCCTTGTATACATTTTTACATTTGGGACAGAAAATGCTATAATATGGCTGCACGATATGGGAAAAACATGCGATATTTGATAACTATGTGGAATATATTAACTATATTTTTGCGATATTTAAAAAAATAGGGCCTACTTTTCTGGCACAGTAAGCTAAATTTACTTAAAACAAAAATGTAAGTCAGAACTTAACACAAACTAAACCAGGAATAAAACAAGGCTAAACTGTGATTAAATTAAAGAAATCACCACTAAAACTGGACGTTTTTAAACATTTTTATTTAATCACAACACATTTTCTTTTAAGGCTCTTGTTTGAAAATGATTCTTCAGCTGTAAATCTGCGTTATTGCGATATATTTAGATTCTTGCATTACAGATATTGCGTTAATTTTGCGAAATATTGTGCAGCCGTACTTGTAGCTGTTTTTAAGCCCCGCCACACTCCTATCAGCCAAAGCATTACCGCAATTTTCCTGTGGACAAGCTCTAAACGCCTTGTATATGTTTTTACATTTGCTTACACTACAATTTAGAAAATGCCTACTGTAAACATCCCAAAGTTAGTCCAACATAACTCTTACGTAGCTGCAGCAGTGAAGTGTGCTACTAGCCTTAGCTTTAAATGACTGCCATACAAAACCAAACACTATATTTTTAGTATTTTATTGTTGCTTAATGGCCAGTTGTTTTCACCAACAGCGAGCGCGATACCTTAACCCTAACTCATCATGTCTGCCTTAGCCTTTTGTAAACATTTTTGTTACATGTTTTTGTCTTACTGGTGTAAATAATGTCCAAGTTTTGTAAATACATGAAATAAAGAGCTTTTTAGTCAAATCAACTGTTTAATTTGGCATTTTTTGATCATTAATTGACAGCCATTTTCTCGTTGATCGTAGAAATGGCCACAGACGCTCAGTAAATGTTCACCCTCAGAGTGAGCTGCAATAGGAGGCTGTTCACATTAAACATTTATTTAATGATCTAACGGTGTACCCCGGTGCAGGCCCACAGTTGCTGGGATAAACTCCCGGACCTCTCACAGGAACAGGTGGAAGAAGAGGAAAACTAGTTCCAGAACAGACTCTGAACAGTTTTTTTTTTTTTTCAGAACATTTTATTAGATTCAGCAAAAAAACATGATCCTTCTTCAGTTCTTCAGACACAGCAGGAGCAGCGACTGGTCTCCCCTCGCCTCCTCTCAGTCAGGAGACGCAGCAGGAGCAGAGTGTATCTGTCACAGGAGTAGCCCCTAAATATCACTGTCTGCAAACTGAACACAGGACGGGCTTAGTCCTGGTTTAGGCCCTAATTTAGACCTGGTTTAGCTCAGGTTTAGTCCTGTTTTAGTTCTAATTCAGTCCTTGGTTTAGACCTGGTTTAGTCCTTATCTCCAGAGTGGGCAGAGCTGAAGGAGGCAGCCCAGGCTCAGCATCACCACCAGCACCACAGCCACCTTTTTCAGCTTTGGTTTAGTCCTGGTTTAGACCTGGTTTCCCTGGAGTTTAGTCCTGGTCTTGTTCTTGTGTCCAGGTCTTTTATGCAGGAGGCTGATGTTTCATTATTTTATTTTTGGTGAAATCACTTTAAACTTTGACCAGAACCGGATTTATTTGTCTGCAGGTCCTCCCCGTGTTACCGTGGGTTCTCTCCGGCTTCCTCCCACCGTCCAAACACATGCATGTGTTGGTGAATTGGTGACTCTAAATTGCCCCTAGTGAATGAATGTGAGAGTGAATGGTTGTCTGTCTGTGTTTGTCTCTGTGTCAGCCCTGCGACAAGCTGGCCCCTGTCCAGGGTGTACCCCGCCTAAGGCCCAAAGTTACTGGGATAGGCTCCAGTAACCCGCGACCCCTAACGGGAATAAGCGGTAGAAAATTAATGAAAGGATTTATTTGTTTGAATCAGAATCAGGGCAAACCCTGAGTCACAACAGTTTTATTCGGGACACAAACACAGGACATGTCCCACTGGGTCCACCTCCAGTCCTGGCAGCAGTACAGTCACTTTTGAACATGTCTTCTTTATTTAATGACAAACTGAGACCAGGTTGTGTTAGGTCTCGACTTAATCTCAAACCCTGAAAGTCTCAGTTCACTCTGGACTTGGACTGGTCTTGGTCTCGATTAGTACGGTTTTGACTACAACACTTCCTCCACCGTGTGGGAGAAGGCAGCTCCAAACGCCAAAAGTAGCCCAACCTGATTCAGGCGCGGCGTAACAAATAAAGTGGAGAACAAAAGCAGGTTTGTGACTAAGAAGCATAATGAGCAAAAGTTACATTGTTATAGAGCTGTGGTTCCCAAACTGAGGTGCGGGTACACCCAGGGATACACACAAAGTCAGTTCAGACTGAGAATTCTCTCGTAGTGAAAAAGATATACATACCCTCTGGTGGGTTCGTTTTACAGGCTGAAAGTTTGGTAGATTTCATTCTATATAAAAGTGAACTGGTGTCTGTTTCTGGGGAAATGTCTTAAAAAGTTGATATACATGTTATGAATTATACTTTTCATTTATATATACACTTTTAGACTTCCTTTTAATGCCACAAACTAACAATTGCAGAGCCTAAATTGTTAAAATTAATTATCAAAGCATTGGAAAATACAGTTCATAACCAGTAATCAGCAGTATTGTTGAACTGATGTTTGGGTAACTAGGTTCCTCTGGAAGCAAACTTGTTCTGCCGATTTTCACACTCGTGTAGGTTACAAAAATTGTACATTATTTGTATATACATTTATATTCAAATAAAAATAATGTCAGCAATTTGACTTCAAAACTATTTAAAATTTTAATGCCTGCTTGAATCAAATGTTATGCTTTTTAATGCCATTTTAGGCCTTACTTTCCGCAAAAATCAATTTAATGACTTTAATGCCCTGTGGGAACCCTTTTAATAAAAAGACCTTTGAAAGGAAAACAAAATCTGTCTCTGAACACAGGATGCATCCATTCTCTTTACTGTTCAAAAAGGCAGAAAAGTATAAACTCTGGCACAGTTTCTTCCAAAAGGTCAGATCAAAATCCTTTTTTGCTCCTGTAAAGTCAGTAAAATGCCACTGGTGCCTTTGAGCCCAAATACAAAAAATACAAGCAGTAAATGTGATTCACTGTAGAGGGTTTATTATATATCTATACAACATTCAGCATTAACAAAGACATACCTCTGAACATTAATACAGCTGTAGAGTCCATGGTGATTCTGTTCAGTCTGGTTTGCACAAATGACATGAAAATTGTCCAATAGTAGACACAGCACAGTAAAGTTTATGTGCAGAGTCTGGTGATGCCCCGTCCCGTTTGTTTCTCCGAGTTCAGATCATTTAAAGTTCACGTTGAAGTCGTAGGCGTCGTCTGCGGTGGAAGTGGTGAGGCTGATGTCGATGGGAGCAGCGTGGACCGGAGCTGGACTCTCTGCAAAAACAAGAGGACAAAACAAATTATGTGCAGTATTCAGCTCTAGAGGATCTTCCTTAAGTTATGCAACAGGTTTAACTCATTTATGGCATCTCCTGTTTACTGAACCTGATTCATTATTCTTTATGTATAAAGTTTTTTATTTATTTTTACTTGTCTGTAAATATATTCTTTACTTTCTGCTTTTTCCTTCTGGGAACTGCCTCACTGTGTACAGTGATGTGCATATTAATCTGTTCAAGTAACGCACCACATGTTATTGTCAGCAATAGGAATGTCAGGATTAACCCAATATACAATTATTCAAGATTATAAATGTCACTGTAGGAATAACTGTAGGACTTTTAGAAACAACGGTATCTGGCGGGAAGCGTTCATGCATCACTTCTTATCTGGTGCTTTTAGTAAAAACCGCAGCTGCTAACTCCAACTGAAACTCAGTGACTGGCATATCATGTTTGGATCAGAGTTGGATTAGAAGTCTTCAAAATAAATGTCAGACTTGTATTTTTGTCCTCATTTCCAAACAGCAGCCCTTCTGAGTTCCGTCGGTCAGAAACACCATCACTGCCTGTTATGTGTTCACCACTCCTCGTTTCTGCAGAAAACCACGCTTTTTGGCCAAGAATGTCAGAAACTCCTGGTAGTTTCTGTAATCTGCGATGTTGTACTGGCCACATTTTGGCTACAACTCCTGATTTTTTTTTTTTGGGATGCAGACTTTTGTACTCCTCTGAAACACTTCTGCACATTTACCAAACGTAGGACTAATATTCTTTAAATTATTTATTGCTCTATTTCTAACAAAAAATATTTGAGTGTTCTGTGTAAAACTAAGCTTCTGCAATTATTTTCTTATTGGAGGATAATTTAGGTTTCGTTTAAACTTTAGTAAGTGCAAATATTCACAATAGCAGTAATGTATAAAAGTGAGACTAACTTACCCTTCGTAGCCGTTTCCTGTGGCCTCTTGGCTTCAGCTGCATTTGAATCTTCAGCTTCAGGCTCTGACTACAAAGACAGATGTTTCATCAAATTCAGTAACATTGTTTTAGGCATAAAATTCTTTCTTTCTTTTCAGAAGTTTTTCCAGCAGAAGGATCAGAGTTGGATTAGAAGTCTTCATCAAAATATCAAAACTTGAATTTTGTCCTCATTTCCAAATGCTGCAGTGAAGGAAAGTTTATCAATTAAAAAAAAAAATACATGAATTAATCTACCTCCATATTCTCTTCTTCCGCTTCTGAGCATTCTTCTGATTTTTCTGTTTCTTTCTCACAAATATCGCCAACATTAAGGTGCCCATCAGTCGGTCCATTAGAGATGAAGCTTATGCTGCTCGCTGGGTTTGGAAACTTCACACCTGCAAAAGAAAATAATGACCGTTTTAGTTAAAAAAAAGTTCATAACAAGTCTGGGATTATACACATTCACAGGCCACATTATTAGGCTACACGTGTTCCCAACGCAAATATCAAATATCGACAGATTCCACTGAGCTCCTGCTTCATAAATGGCTGATTAGATATTTGCGTTTAGAACAGGTGTACCTAATAAAGTGGCCAGTGAGTAGTATTTAAATTACTGTGCTTAGATGCGTTGTACCTTTCAGTGTTCCTTCATTGCCAGCTTTGATTGTGGCCAGGTCCCAGCCTTTCCTCATCTCAGCCACAGTGGCGTCAGACAGGTAAGCAGGGAGGGGGCGGTTCTCCGGAGGCTTGCAGTGGTAACTCAGCTTGGCTCTAAACAAAAACATGAGGTGGACAAAGTTAGGTGAAAAAATAAAGAAATGTCGGCTCAGGTTATGGTATAGACAAGTGATTCTCAAATTATGGTACACCTACAACTGCTAGTACTCAGGGAGTCTTATCTCTGAGTTGGAGTTGGCGTCACAATCCTGGGCACTCCCTTTGTGGCAGGAGGGCAGTATGAAAGCTACTAACGGGGAATTTATTGTTTTATTTTAAACGAGGGATCTCAGACTTATGCAAACATGTCTTTATATAATGAAGTTATCAGCGCTACAGCTCTGCAAAACATCTTTTGACATTGATCACTGAATTACTAAACTAGAAACAGAACCCTCCCCTGATATAATGGTGCTTTCAAGTGCGTTGGACAATTCAAGTGTTAGTTTTCTCCAAGGGCGGAACTTGTGTGCATTCACGTCCTTTTTGGGCGGACGGGGGGAACCTGGAAATATCATATTAGAGTTCAATCACATCATCTGTTTCTGATTATGTTCCACAAATACATCCGAGATCGTTACCATTACCGTAATGATAACGTTGAAGCTTTTAGTCAGCTAAATATGAAGTCTGGTGTAGCACAAAACAGACATTTCCATAACATTATCAAACTTTAAAAAAAATTGTGTTTTACTTTAGTTTGTGAAACCCTCCCAAAAACATTTCGCCATGAGTCACTGTGTCAGAACTCCAGCAGCTCATGTTGCTTCTACAGTTGTTCTAATGCGCATGACTTGATCAAACGACCTGGTGGGGCGTTCATGTGCACTTTCATGTCGGAGCCTCGTATAACAATAAACCCGACACCACTTGAAAGCACCATAACACTGTACCATACCAAACAGTTCACTGATTTAAGTATTTCTGAACTATAAAACATGAAAATGCTAATATTATATTTTTATTGTGGAGCTTTATGTGTTTCTGAGCTAAACTCATGAAGGAAGTCTGTTTTTAAATAGGTACTTCCAAGATTCCAATGTCTCTTGGACGCAGAATTAATGATGCTCATTTTCTTCTTTTGTCTATAAAAGGTGGTACTTGGTGTGAAAAGTTTGAGAACCACTGGTCTGTAATGTTTGGATCAGAGTTGGATTAGAAGTCTTCAAAATAAATGTCAGACTTGTATTTTTGTCCTCATTTCCAAACAGCAGCTCTTCTGAGTTTCTGTATTTCAGGTCTGTCTCTCTCTCACCCGGTCCAGTCGGCCAGAAACATCGTCGCTGCCTGTTCTGTGTTCACCACTCCTCCTTTCTGCAGAAAACCACGCTTTTTGGCCAACAATGTGAGAAACTCCTGGTAGTTTCTGTAATCTGCGATGTTGTACTGTAACATGACCTGAAATACAAGCACAGCGAGGGTAAAGAGTTGTTTTTGAAGTTGTTTTTGTGTTTTTCTATTTCCTTCCTATTATTACATGAGAAATTGTTTATTGTCCAATCAAAGTGCATTATTAAACCCCACCTTTTGGAAAACAGGCATTGCTGATTTTTTTTTCTGGGTTTGTTATTATTACCTGTGTTTTGTCGCACTGTTGGAGCAGGGTCCTCACGGCCTCCAGCACTGACTCCTGTCCCTCCTCCACCTGCAGAGACCTGAGAGCCAGAGCCGGAGCCGGGTTTGAGTCCAGGGCCACAATCCCAGGACTGTCTATCAGGTTCACGTTCTTCAGTAGGTGCACCTCCTGCATCGACCTGCAGGGAGTGGGACAAGACAAATATATTATTGTATTAGGACAGGTATGAGGAGGTAACCTTTAAATGGACATTTTTTATTCCTTGTATTTGAAGATTAAATCCAATACAAAAAGTAACAAGCCAGATGATAACTTTATGCCAGTCCCAAGCCCGGATAAATGCCAAATCTTGTTAATCACTGCATGATAAGAGGCAGATGCTTTGCTGTGGTGACCCCAGAAGAAAAAAAAAAAGGAGAGAATTCATCTAGGCTTTATTATTAATGAATTTAATAGCAAAGTTCAGACTGTGGTGGCACACTTTGACAAATCACATGAGCATAACAGGCAGGGTTTCCAGTGCAATCATTTCTGCGTGTTAGCCCGCCTTAATCTTAACGGTAAAACCTCCCCTTTAAGTTCACCTGGTCCTGCCTCTGTGGAGTTGACATGCTTTTCATCATCAGTAAGAAAGCTGATAATGAGCCAATATGGAGTAGCAGACGCGTTTTGTGATGTGCTTTGATTCATAACATTTCAATTCTGTTGTCACTGTTGTTGTTTAAAAGTATTGTATATAACCCCGCTCTGTCCATGGTTTGCTTTGCCCTTTGTTGTTAGCGTTAAGCTAAAGGAAAACTAACGAGCTAACTACAGCCACAGTTTGTCAGAGATCACAGCCCCTTCGTCTGAGGGACTAACATTATTCAGTTCAGTAGAGAAGCTTTTTTTTTTCTCCCATTTTCAGTCAATTTTATTTGAATGCGTAATCACTGCAATATGACAAGATTGTAGATAGATTACAGCTGATAATTACAATAACAAATATAATAACACCTTAGTTTCTGAAGCCCATACACCATCACCAGACTCATTCTGATAATGTCAGCCTTAAACTGCAGCCACTACGAGGCAGTCAGCTCATTTATTTGTTAGCGTCATGTTGCTAAAAGCTGTAACATTCTAGTATTTTTCGGTTGGCCAATTGATTCAGTTTTCCTCATGGATCAAAGACTGAGCCGGCAGCTCACGGTGTTGTTGTGGAGGTTTGGAGGGTGAGGAAAGCCTTTTCTTTATACCTAAAAATAAATCAAATTATAACTGACCCCATTTCATTGTACACACTTACTTTGTGATGCCTCTCTTCACACCAGCATTACAAGCCAGGATCCCCTTTATACTGTTGATAATGCTGCTCTTCCCAACGTTTGGAAAACCTGAAGATTTTGTACAACAGTTACTCTTTAGCGTATTAAAACAAATATTTTTAACACATGTAAAACAGTGGCCGCCTTCTTACCTACTAACCCGAACTTTACTGATGCCTCCTTCTGAGTATTTGTGGAGTAATTTGTGAGTAAATCTGAGAGACAGTCGTTCCCGAAGCAGGCGGCTCCTCTGGATCTGTCCAACAAACCGTTTGAAGGCACAATCCGGCTTTTCTTCGCCTGCTGAATTGTGACAAAACAGAAAAATTCAGCTTCGACAAAGCGACCAGAGGATGTCAGCCCTAATTTCTAATATTGCTATTTCCAATATTACTGAAGTATTACCCATGTATATCGATTTTGTATTGATATATACTTCATTTCAAACTGTACACTTCAATACGAGGTGATGCGTATGGATACAGTATTGAAGGAATAAAGAATCTATACACTGAAATTAAACCAATTAACCAATAGTGGGAAGACACATTTCTGCATTTCATCACTGTACTGTAATATACAAATAAGCAAACAGAAAGGTTATTGGATGCATTTGTTCACAAGCATCACATTATCAGCCAGCACAGAGCAGAGTGACTTTATTGTATGCATTGTTTCTACTTTTGGAGGTTATAACCAGTTAGAACAGCACTTCAGGAGCTGCTTAACCTTCTCAATCCTCCACAAGGGCATTAAAAAGTGAGATACAACAAGCTCAAAGCACTGTTTAAAACTTACCATTGTTTTGTCCTGGATATTTGTTGATGCTTTGAATGCCACAACCGGAAACTCCTTTTGTAAACACTTAATCCACTTCTCTGCATTGTCTCTTGGTATTAAGTCTTAAAAAAAAAAAAAAAAAAAAAGACGACATTCTTATAGAGTTACTGCCAAAGTACGAATTAGCACCAAGTGTAAAAAAGGAAGAAGTGTATAAGTTTACCTATTTTATTTAATAGAAAAATCAGTTTCTTGTCCTTTTGCAGAACTGCCTCCTCGAGCTGTGGACACCTACAGCCCAGAGGATCCCGGGCATCCAGGACTTCTATAATAACATCAGAGATATCTATTACCTAAAAAAAAAAAAAAAAAAAAAAAAAAGTTCATTATATACAACTTGGAAAGAAAGCATGTTCATTTTACTCGTAAATGAAACTCTGCACGGCAAAGTTACCTTATTTAACTCTGAACAAAGATAATGTTTTGAGTTCCTTTCGGCTGCGTTTTGCTTCCTCACAGCCTCGTCCTGTGTGAAAAGCCAAACATAAGACAGAAGTTGTGTTATACTTTTGCAAGTTCTCGCCTCTTCCTCCCACTGTCCAAACACATGCATCTGTAGGTGAACTGGAGAATTTAAATATCCCAAAGTGAATTGCTATCTGTCAGTGAGCATCTCATATCAAGATTTACCCCATCTCAAGGCCTAAAGTAGCTGGGACAGGCTACAGTCACCTCCCGACCCTATACCACATAAGAGGAAGGACATTAATGAATTAGTTTGTTGACAGTAGCCAAATAAAGTGTGGAGATGTTTGCAGCCAACCACAATATTCCTAACGATGTAACTATCCCTAGAGTTAAAAAAACAACAACAACTCTGTAAACAACAATAAGCTATCAAAGATACTGTTGTGTGTCTTTATGGCCAAACAGCATGCTAGGAATCCCAATGATGCCAACAATTATTACACACAAAAATAAAGTGGAAGTCATCTCCAAAACAGGTCATTGCTGGTATATTTTTTGTAGTAATTTAAACACTATATTTTGCCAGCTTCCATTTAACTCCTGATTTTCCTTTGGGATCAATCACGTATCAATCCAGTTTTTCCATTTCATTTTGAGGTCACATTTCAGCTTAGCTTCTGTTTTTTTCTGCAGTTTTGTGGTGTGAACAGTTGGAGCCAGTGCTGGAATTGGTCTCTGTCCACTCAGACTTGCCGCCACCGCCATTACTCCAGTGTATAAAGACAAAGTGCATGAGCTTGAACTCAACCAATGAAAGTGTCCCTAATCCAACTGGGACCACCCCCTCTTTGTTTCCGAGTGTGTGATTGGCCAAAAAATGTCAGTCCCGGATAATTGCTTTTTCTCAAATACAAAGGGGAGAAAAAAACTAAACAACCAAAACATATAGTGCATCTTCAATCATTGTCTTTTTAACCATAATTTCATGCACATGTGTAAATGGACTCTGTATCTTTAGTTCTTTACCTTTCGAACTTTTTTTGCTTTAGGCTCTGCTTCTTTAGTTGCCTCCTTCTTCCGTTTATTAGCTCTCTCCTCTATTTTGGCCTGTTTTCTTTTTTCCTTCTCTTCTTCAATCTGCCACAAGAATTAAAAAAAGAAAATACGCAGTTGGTAAAATAATACAATACTATACATTCAAGTGTCATTTTTTGTGGGAAGAACAAGCAACTTTCACAATTTATCTGGGCTTTAGAGAATTTCTCCTCACCTGCAGTCTCCTCTGCTCCGCCTCCCTCAGCACCTCCTCTTTGAACGGCGCACTGCTTGGAACTCCGGGATCCTTTTTAGGCCGTTTGCTTATACCTTTCTTTTTGGCCTCTTTTCTGAGTTTTCTGTTGTGCTCCCGGACCTAAACACAAACAAATATATATATACATGAGCTTTCAATAACATTCAAGCAACACAAATATCGAGTTAAACTGTGATAAGACTGGTGTAAATAAAAGCCAGACAACGCGAATTACCCTTTTCTGTATCTTGTAACGCCTGGAACATGATAGCCTTTTGCTCGCCTTCTTTAATTCTGTAAACAAAATACAAAAGCAGAATTTATTCATTGGCTGGACACGATGCTAAATTTATGCTAACGCTGCAAATATCAGGGTAAGTGAAGATTAAACACCACAACCCAAATATTCATCAAATATAAACTACTTTTACACGTTGTTAACGTTGTATAAAGTTGAAATATGTAGAATACTCACTCGGTCGTTTCATTCTGAAGCCGTACACTTAAAATGTGCTTGTAGATGTTTGACACACACGTGGAGCAGTGAGGACTGGACTGAACGAGGTCTGTGCTACGGCGAGGTGTTTGTGGAGCGCCCTCTGTCGGACGGGAGGTACTACACTTTTGGACAAAAAAAATTATATAAAAGTAACAATTAATACAAACAAATAAACATAAAATAACGTTTGATAGTATAGTATATATTTTATTTCTGTAAAGAAGAGTTTATTTGATTTGGCTTGCCTTTATGGATAACTTTGTAGGGGTCATTAGGCATATTAAAACATATAAATTTATCCCATTTTATCAAACCGCATACCTAGCAATTCTTTTTTATGAGGACCATAGTGCGTAAAAAATGTCTCCAGGGCTTCTTTTATTTTTTTAATACTAATAAATTCAACTCATAAATTAAAATTAGACAATTTTAAAGACTAAAAATCAGTGACTGTACGTGTGTGACCTAACAATAACGATTAAAATAATAATAATATAATGTAAAAAAAAATTAAAAACTAAATAATTGATAACTTTGGGAAGTGGAGGCCAATGACGGGGAAACTCCTGTCACGTGACCGGGTCGAACATCTTTTTGGTCCATTTTGGATAACAGCAACAGCTCCGTGACACCAGACAGAAAAATGACCAAATTACAATTTTTAAACGTGTTTCTCACTGAGCGCCTGATGCTCGCCGCGCAGGAGATCTACAAATCTGTGGAGGACACGATTCTGGAGTACCAGGAGGAGATCGCGATCCGGGAGCGGGAGAACGACCATCTGAGGCGCAGGCTGCGGGACGCGGGCATCGAGATATGGCCAGGTTAGCCTCGGTTAGCCTCGATTAGCCTCTCATGCTAACGGGGGATATTGTTCACTCTGCCCACTCCAGAGTCGTGGATGTGGGACTGTCTGCAAACCAAACACACGCGACAGTACAAGAAGTAGTTTATGCATCTTTGGACTTGTATTCATCTAATAAAGTAGCATTTAGCCCGCTGCTTGGCTTCATTGTTGTTGTTGGAAAAAGGCTAGCGCTTTGGCAACCTTTGTTCGTTAGCTAACTAGCCTACACTTTGGTTAGCCGCGCTGTGGGTAGTCGAGCTGCAGGCAGTTTGCAGGCATTTTAGCAAAGTCCAATTTCAAGTCAGAAGTTACAGTTTTAAAATCAATAAAACTATTTAAAACGTGTTACTGGTAATATTACTTAATTATGCGTTTATTTTAAAGCGTTTCTGTAACCTTTAGCTGCTCTTGAATCCATTTTTCATTATGTAATTTTCTCGTCTTAATGTGTGTGATTTTGAGCAGATATTTACTAATGTACATTTATAGTTTTAATACATTTTCAGACCGCTTCAATGAGTCTCCATTTTCTGTTTTCATTATTAAGTATTTATATACAGTGTTACTACATAGCATATTATACTTAATATTAAGCCTTAACCTTGAAGCCAGAATTAACACCCTTATGGTGCATAGTAAAATACAATATTTTAAAGTACAGTTAAGACTCAAGTTATTCAAACCCCAGCTCTAGACAGTTGTCCAAACAGACTGTTTAAGTGGTCAAGAAATGGTCATAGCAGGATCTCTGGTTTGGTCTCAAAGTGACCAAACCAGAATCCAGACCTGAATCAACTGATTTTGCATTTGTGAAGAGAACTGAAGATCAGAGTGATGATAAGGAAGCCATCTAACATAAAGAACCTGGAGATCTATGCAAAAAAGACTGGTTCAAAATCCAAGTGAAAAAAGTGCAAAAAACTTGTCAAAAATAAAAAATAGTTTCATAGATAATAAAGGCTTTGTTGTGATTATTGAGAAACGGTATGGACTATTTAGGACATTGACCATTTGGTCAAAATCTAAAATAAAATAAAAAGAATACAGGTGTAATAATTTGTTTTTGCAACAATACGATGCGTATCGATTAGAATTGTTTCAATCCTATTTAAGATCAAAAATGTTTTACCGAAAATCCTAAAAGTTTACTCTAAATCCAGCATTGTGGCCAGGACTGATTATGCCCAGCAGACAGAGAGCAAAGTAAACTTTAATATAACATTTTATTTAATTAAAAACACAGAAATTGCACCCAAATATGTATCTGATTATATTTTAACATGCAAAATTTTAATATCAATATTTCCGACATTATATTATTACTTTAACTAACTTTAACTTTAACTTTAACTTTAAGTTCGGCCTGGGTATGAATAATTTTGGGCTTAACTGTAAATATTTTTTAGGTGACAAAATATTTCTTAATGCTATTCTTATGCTTATGCATTTTTAGATCGTCCATCTATGGGCCTGTTGGACGACGAGGACGGCGAGCACCCCCGTCGCGAGTGGAGTCCCAGCATGGGCCATGAGGAGCGCATCCCGATCCAGATTAAAGACAAGAGAGATCTGCGCTCAAACCCCGGAGACGAGCAGCTCCAACACAACCAACACGGCTCCTCCTGTAACGCTTCGGAAAACATCTTCACCCCTCCGCCGCGCGTCGGGACTGACTACTCCCAGGACGGTCCCCACACTTCCAATATACAACAAAATCAAGGCGTGGAAAACAGGGACAGAGATCCGGCGAATAGGAATCCAGTTCGGAAAGCAGATCCTTCTTCAAATACTGGAACACAACCTCTCGCACCGGTCAACCCAAATTGCTCTAATAATGAGAACAATATTGACATTATAGGAGTGGAGAACAGCGGAGGAATGGTTAAAGGTAACACGGCCAATAGGGGGCAACCTTCTCATATGCGAAACCAAGCTGCAGCCGCCAGCAATAACGTGGACTGCCCTCATCAAAAATCTCCCATTCAGGGCCACATGTCGTCTTTTTGTTGCAAAGTTTGTGGCGAGGCGTTCAGTCACGTTGGACACTTGCACGTCCACGTCCAGGTGCACACGAGGGAAAAGCCGTACCGGTGCGGCGTGTGCGGGAAGTGCTGCAGCTCGTCCGGGAGGCTACAGGAGCACCAGCGGAGCCACACGGGAGAGAAGCCTTTCCGGTGCCAGATCTGTGGAAAGGGGTTCACCCAAATGGCCCATCTGAAGGTGCACATGCGCATACACACTGGGGAGAAGCCCTACAGCTGTCCGGTGTGTGGGAAGTGCTTCAGCCGCTCGGACAAAATCAAAAGACACCTCCAGACGCATAACCGCGAAGGACAATACTTCTCAGGGCAATAGTTTAGGAAATAGTTTTAGTTTAAATAAGTCCGGGTTGTGGATCATTTTGTCTTTCTACACTCGCTAAATCTCTGCCATTATAGTGAGAAGTAGGGCTGGGAGACACAGCTATAAAGTAAAGAACACAGTTTGTCATTATCACAGAATTGTGACCACAATGCATCGATTTAGCCCTAGGTTTGACTGATGGACTGGCATTCTAAACTATTGAATTTTTACTCACAGATCTAATTGCCTTTTTCTTTCTCTGTCTCTGTTGAGCCGCTCTGTCTAGTATCATTTAATTTACACAGAAAGTGAAGTTAAAGACAAGAAAAGTTAGTTCAAGCCTGTGCCGCATAGACGAACTACTAGACGATGGTGATGCTCTGCCATCCAAGACATTAAGCCGGGTATACACTGCACTGTGTTTTTTTTTGTGTCTTAAAAGACTTATGGAAGTCACATGGCACAATGTGGAAAGCGTAAATTCTAAACTTCTACTTATTCACACTGCGCAAGGGTTCAAACGTTGAATCGTGGCTGGAGTGTGTGTTTATGTCATGGTAGCGCCACTGATCGAGGAGCTAGCTTTTGTTTGTGGAAAAGTAAATAAATCAAAAGGCAAATGGAGAAATGTGGTAATGTCTGTGGCTGGGCACTGATGTTTTCTCACATGTGACAGAAATAGGATCAGCGAGAGGCACTGCGACAAATCTTCCAAAATATCTGACACCGCGTGATGTCTGTCGCAGCTCGTCTTTGGTCGTAAGACGGTCCCATCTGTGATCTTTGTCCCTGTCTGACTATAAGACGTTAGCCCTAGACGTTAGCTAGTTCTGTTTGAAAGCAAGACAGTCTGGTTCCTCACTCGCAGCGAAGCATTTCTCCCCGGTCGATTTGGAACTGGCCGAACAGCCGTTTATCTGCAGCTTGTCTTACAAATACGCAAGCTAATCTATCAAAAGTAACCAAAATGGCACCAGAGTGACTTTAATAACTTCTCTGACCTGATTAACGGCGTTTAGTTCTTTCCTTTGTCACCTGTTGGTTCTGCTGAAGTCCTCGTTTTTCATTCCTGGAACTGTTTTCTTTGTCTTGTTGCCATTTTAACAACAGTAAAGTCCTGCTGAAGTGCGACATAACGACCACATTCAAACAAACTTACTTTCTCTGAAAGTCTTTGTACAGTTGGCTTCTGCTGCTGTCCCCGTTCAGAAATAAGCACAGCATTGTTCTTAATGTGGCGCATTCTGGTGTTGTATGGCAAAATCCAGAATCCACCATGTTTTGAATACGGGTCAGTGGTGCACTTTTTGCGTCCCTTTGTTTCTCTGGTTGGTTACTCCGCCTGTGATTGTTCCACCACAGAAATAAAACTCAAGCGAAGGGATACCAGCCTAACTTCTTTGTATAGAATTGTAAAAGAGGTTGTCTGACCGGCCAGGCTAATAAGAAGTACGGCCACCATTTTTGAGCTACGATGAACGATTTAATCTTTTGTCTGAGACGACTAAAATCGTGCAGTGTACACCCGGCTTTACAGAGGGAATATAACAATTATCTGAGGACTGTTACTGTGTCTATCATCTGCAGAGTCACCATAGACGTTATACATTCAGGTGGGTCGGGGGAGGTTGAATATACCTGTCCTGTAATTTCAGTTCTTCTAAATTTTACTTTACTAACATAAAATGATAGAACAGAATTTTAAATGCCACAAGGTCATCGTAAAGTAAATTTGAAAAAATAACCTAAAAACCACTCAGTCAATTAAACTTGATTTATTGCCCAGCCCTATTTCAGAGACTTCCCGTAGTCCCTCAGTAGAACTTAATCTTAGTAATTTTAGTTATTCACATAATTTTAATTTTATCACTGAGTCTCATTGGCACAGTTTGAGATAATAGCTACATTTTCAGATTTTTCTTTAATTAGTCTTCTACACACACTTTTTAAACTCAAATACACGAAGAAATGCAACAGCGTTAGAGCACAATGTGTAACGTGTCGCTTCATCTTTTTATTTTAGATAGCACTAGAGAACTTTTGCATGGGAAAAACTGTACAAACAATGGTTAAAAGATATGCTTAGAGCTGCCACTTACTATTATTGTACTTTTTTAAGAATATCTAGTTAGTATTTTGGTACAAATAACACATTTTTACTACAAAAAAACCTCCTTGCAGCTCATATCGACATGTCCCCGTCTCGCACCACTTTTGCAGTTTTATTATTGCAAAGCTGACACTGCCATGCGTCCATAACCTCCTTGTCTACAGAAATATTTCTTTACACAATCCTCTGCTTATGCAGTATACCACTAATCATGCATCAGGAATATCTTGTTTTTAAATGGACTGTGGCGTCTTTTTTCACAAAGTAGATCTTCCGTTTTGTAAAACTTTGCACATTTAATCCAGTATTAGAGGTTTTCTTATGTTGAAGATCACATTGCAAAGGACAGGAGTAACAGATATTTGTTAAATACAGTCATTACTAACCTGAGGCTTTATTTTTGTGAGAAGCTTACTGTACGTTATTAATAGTTTTTCTCATTGGCTTTGGCTCACTTTTGGAAACATTTCTCTCTAAACTAAAAGTTGTGCACGAAATGTCTCTGAGACCATTTGGTTCATGTTTTTTTCGTCAGTTTCTCACAGCCACCAAAATGTTGGCTTTTTTGTATTTGTTTTTAGTAGTAAATAATCATGGTTATAATAATCACAAAGTCACATATACTAAATAATTATTTTTAATTAAAGAGGCTATATTATGCAAAAACAACTTCTCTCTTTCTCGGATGTTATAACCTTGTTCCCACATCAAAAACAGACCTGGAGTTTTGTGTTTTGTTTAATTCTTGCTTGTTTGAGTAATCCAGTATTCTTTGGCGCTGAGTTTCTGAGGCCTCAGAACGCTCGGATCCACAGGCTTCCACCTTTCCCACGAAGCCCCGCCCACTCCAGGAAGCACTGACCAATCAACAAGCCCTCTACATCCAGTCTGCTCTCATTCATTTACAGTGTACAGCTTTGTTTCCACTGATTCCTCAGACATTTTTCATTTTGGAGGAAAATCCAAAAAGTTTAAGGAAATGAAGGCCCTTTTATTCTTTTAATTATGTTCAAAAGACCGCAACAGTCTACACTCTACTTAAACATATTTTAAAGTAACAGGAACTTCACATCCTTAAACTTTTGTACACCGTGTTTTAGATAAATGAATGAGAGCAGAGTGGATGTAGAGGGCTTGTTGTTGATTGGTCAGTGCTTCCTGGAGTGGGCGGGGCTTCGTGAGAGAGGCGGAGGCTTGTGGAACTGAGTAAGGCCTCGGAACTGCGATGCCAAAGAATACAGCATTACATAAACATGTGAATGACACAAAACACAACTCCAGATATGTTTTGATGAGGGAACAACATTATAACATGTTAGATCAGAAATGTTAATTTTGCATAACCCTTCAAGGATTTGGTAATTGTTTTTGGCACATACAAGTTTCCAAAAATAAAATACCATCGCTTTTTGATTTCTTTAGGAAAAGTCTGCAAGAGTGTCCCCCCAAAACCAATAAACTGTCTACATTTGAAGATAACTTTTTTACATTTTAACTAAATATTTATACAATTTTTAAGTCAACGAATAGGTCAAAGCCAATGAAAAAACGATTCTTTAAATCTCAATCTTCCAGAAAGTCTCTGCTCCTCAGTAACAGAAACTAAAGTATTATTTCATCTCAGGGTCTAGAGTTTTTTTCTGTTGTCGCAGTAATGATCATGTTCTGTTTGTGTTAAGTTGAACGTGTCCAGTGCGTGACGGCTGCAGCCTGTCCCCCTCTGTCCCTGTGCACATCTGAACTGTGTCGTAATCGTGTGGAATAAATGGTATTTTTAATAAAGTAGGCATTGGGTATCTTCTCTGTGTGTGTAGCTTTTTATAAACGTCTTTGAAAATGACACATTTTAATCAACATTTTTTTAAATTAGACTAATCTGTTCTCGAGTAAAAACACTGCTACTTCTGATGGAGTACAAATGCAGTAGCAGCAAAAGTAGTAAGTACAAGTTCATATAAAGAATGATGTATGAATGTCGTTTACTTACAACTACTACTACCACTACTACTGATATTACTACTACTACTACTACTGCCACTACAACCATTACTACTAATATTACTACTACCACTACTACGTATTTCTAAAAATATTACTACTACCACTACTGACACTAGCGACTACACCTACTACTACTACTACCACCACTACTATTACTACTATTACCACTACTACTACTACTACTACTAGGTACCAAAACACCTTGTGGATGTGAGGTGATTAGGCTTATTTGACCATCTTAAAAATACTTTTAGAGAACATACTTTTATTTATAGACTTAATTATTTAAGTAAACCACATTTTAATTGACTTTTTTTTTTTTTAAATAGCCTGCTCAGAAAATACTACAGAGATACTGTACTATAAACTGGAGTTAAAGTATTTTACTGGTTACTTTCCACGCAGTAACTCCCGTGGTGTTTGATGCAGTACCCGAGCCAGACACCAGGGGGAGTACTCTCCACTTCAGTGAATTTATAAGATTGTTGTCAGTCTGAAATGATGTCACTGGGAGATTTTTCACAACACAGATGGAAAGAATAGCAGCTGCTCCTCACAGAAGTCTGAGACGTGTTTTCATGGAGATTAGTTACAAAACATTTGCTCCTCACCTCAAGACTTATTTTTGCTGTGCAGTTACTTTTCTAACCCTTCACAGCTTTTTATTTCTTTTTATTGATAATAAGGCATGTGAGAGAAAATAGTTGTCCGTCCCCAAGGTCTTAAAAGTCTATTTCAGAGACTTCCCATAGTCCCTCAGTAGAACTTATCTTAGTAATTTTAGTTATTCACATAATTTTAATTTTATTACCGAGTCTCAATGGCACAGTTTGAGATAATAGCTACATTTTCAGATTTTTCTTTAATTAGTCTTCCACACACACTTTTTAAACTCAAATACACGAAGAAATGCAACAGCGTTAGAGCACAATGTGTAACGTGTCGCTTCATCTTTTTATTTTAGATAGCACTAGAGAACTTTTGCATGGGAAAAACTGTACAAACGATGGTTAAAAGATATGCTTAGAGCTGCCACTGTTACTATTATTATACTTTTTTAAGAATATCTAGTTAGTATTTTGGTACAAACAACACATTTTTACTACAAAAAAACCTCCTTGCAGCTCATATCGACATGTCCCCGTCTCGCACCACTTTTGCAGTTTTATTATTGCAAAGCTGACACTGCCATGCATCCATAACCTCCTTGTCTACAGAAATACTTCTTTACACAATCCTCTGCTTATACAGTATACCACTAATGTTTTTAATCATGCATCAGGAATATCTTGTTTTTAAATGGACTGTGGCGTCTTTTTTCACAAAGTAGATCTTCCGTTTTGTAAAACATTGCACATTTAATCCAGTATTAGAGGTTTTCTTATGTTTCTTATGTAGTACTACTACTACCACTACTAAGTACTACTAACAGTACTACTGATATTACTACTACTACTGCCACTACAACCATTACTACTAATATTACTACTACCACTACTACGTATTTCTAAAAATATTACTACTGGTCTTAAAAGTATTAAATCGTATGGGCAGGTGTTAAATTTATTTCATCTAGGTCTTAAATTGGGACATCTAAGCCAAAATTTTCAGTGTTGTACTTGACAAAAATATATTTTAGATCAATACTTAGTACGTGTCTGTTTTGCGAGTAAATGCTGTTACCACTGACATTTATGATTGCGTGTTGAGATTTTTAATGCATGAGTTATTTCACCTGTATCAGACTTAAAATAAAACCAATGAGTTCCTGAGAGTAATACTGATTTTATCAGTGTATAATTTGCTGGCAATCTTGGCATAAAATTTTATTCTAAGTGGCATTAAAAAGTCTTAAAAATGAATTAAATTTCAGAAGAAAAAACCTGGACCTACCCTGCTAAGTCTGCCCTGCGACTCACTGCCCATTTCCAGGGTGTACCCCGCCTCAGGCCCAAAGTAGCTGGGATATACTATAATTAACTATTTCCCCTCTTAATTTATGATTATCTTGTAGCTTTTGACTGTCTATTTTCTTAAAACAAAATACAAAACCTTGCTTAGTTAGATTAATTAAGTGTCATGAGGACAAATGACTACATGCATATTAATAATGATGAGAAATAGGCAATTTTTATCAATTGGCATTCTTGAAATGTGTAAAAATAGCAGCATACCTCACAGTTTGGTGTCTTAATGAGGCGTCAGTGTTTGACAGATGTTGGATGGATGATGGATGGAGCGGCCGCTCTGATCTCATGGGATCACTGTCAGAGTTTGATGCATCTGCACATTGAGCTTTGTGTGAAAATGACAGGTTCAATTTCATAAACAATTCATGCATCGTGCTGCCTGTCCATGAGGGAATAAAAGTCCTGGATAATAATAAGCTATCCTTCAGAATAAAGGCCCATGTCTTTGTTTTGTGAAGATTGTTGTTTATTATCCTTATTATTATCTTCAGCAGATTTATAGAGCTTCCCAAAAACTAGTTTCCCTCACGCATACAACAACAACAACAACAGAGTGAACTGCCTTCAAGCTAATATCATAGGCCTAGGGGTAGGCGATATTGACAAAATGGAATATCTCGACATTTTTTGGGATTATCTCGATACAATAATTAGATGATATTTTGCATAATGTGTCTGTAAATGTCTTACTACTGTACTCTCTCCCTGATATAGTAATGTGGTGGCAGCCTACACTCGTGTGGAGCGTGGTGTCAGGCGGTGTTCATCATCATCATCATCATCATCATCGTTTTCCCATTAAGTTATAAACTCTTTAGGGTGCTTCTGTTAGAGTATCCAACAGTTGCTGAAAGTCTGATTTCACCATCATAATTTGTCTCAGTTGCTGGGCGTCTATGCCCAGTAGATTTTCAAATTTTGTCCATTTGGATGCATTGGTGTTAAACAAAAGTTGTTTCTGCAGTTGATCATTTCCATTCTGCAGATGTGAGCCAGATATTTTAGTTGTTGTTCAGAGCAGGTTAGTGGTATAGACTGGGTCTTTGTCTTCCTCCGTAAGTCAGTATTTGACATCTTGTAGCTCAGGTCTACTTCTCCTTCAGCAATGGTGTTTTGGGGATTTGGGGCATTCTTTCGTTTGTAACCACCCTTGATCATTTTCCTTAAAAGCCCATGCCAGATTACTTCTAGTTTGTTGATATCGCTGCTTGATATTTTTCACACTTGTACACCATACAAAAGGCAGGATCTAACGCATGTTATTAAGAACTTAATCCTTGTTCGTAGAAGGATACGGTTATCGGTAAGACGTGCTTTAGCTCATTCCATTTCATTTACGCAGTGCCAATTCTGGCATGGAGCAATAAAGAGGATCCAGTGTTGGAATTATTTATCGTATATTTGAAGGTGCGATCGTTCTTAATATCATTTCTACCAAGAGAGATGATGCTAGCAGTGTTGGCCCGGAAAGAGCTGCAGCTGTTTGAGGCCTTGAGCTGCAGTCGCCCATTCATGAGGTGTAAGGCCAAAACAAGTCACACGTACGACCACCGCATGCACGTTTGCCACCGCTGCCTGTGCGTGTGCTTTACTTGCTGCTCCCATGGGGCAGGGTTTGGTGTTCAGTGCTGTAAAATGTATCAGGAGTGAGGCGAGAGGCGAGTTGAGTGCACGGTGCTGTATCCACCTCCCCTTTCTCTTTGGGCTGTTTTTCTCGCTTCAATGTCTTTCTCCTGTATAAAGATTTTTACACAAAATTCTTGACTGCAGTCATCTGAAATACACTTTTTTTTAAAAAGTATTTTAAACACCCAGGTATTTTTGAAAGCACATACTCCAGTACTTTTACTCCTAAACTTTTACTTGTATTGGAGTAATATTTGACCAGGAGGATCTATACTTTTACTTAAGAAATGAAGTTGAGTACTTTGTCCACCACTGAGATGATACAAGTATTTGTGATCCTCTCATATTGAACTATAGAAATGTGACTGATGAAGGAAGTGAAAAAAAAAAATTAAAATTATATTCTGTTTAATAAATCATAGATAATAGTTTAATAGCATAGCACAATAGCTTCTGGGCTGAGCAGCTGAGGTCACAGCAGCTCCTCAAAGTAATTTCCCTGTGGATCAATATTGGTCTAAGCTTATTTCAAAGACTTGTTATGAATTTAATATGGGTTTAATTTAATACAATTTTAAAATGTATTATTCAGTAAAATGTGCAGTATGTAATAGAAATTTACATTGTTACATTTTTATTTTATATTTTCATTTCAAAGACAGGCAGATTTTTATTTATCTTCAAACTGAGTAAAAAAAAATGCAGGAGAATTAGTATATACAATAAAGTATGGATAAAAATCATGTATTTTTTCTAAAAGTATCTTTTATAGACACTTTCACTCTGACTGCAAATAGCCCACAGTTTCCTGTCAGACTTAAGCAAGCACTGACTAAGTTCCTTTTGGGATCCAGGAAAGCCACGTCAGCAGTGTCCTGAGTAAGAACCGTCTGCTGATGCTCTCTGTCATTGTCTCCAGGGCTTGGTTTTGGGCACAGGCACTGTTTAGGTCTATTATTACTTCAACACTTTCATATTTCACCAGGCATCATTTTTTCCCTTCCTTTTTTTTTTTTTTTTTTCTGGAAATGATGTGTCCGCCTCAAAGTCACAGAGCCATCAGTTTCTCATTTGTCCATCAACATCAAAAATACGTAGAAAAAGCTGGGCAATTAAAACCGTTTCTTTTAAAAATGCCTCTAAAAATCCTCTTGCTTTGACTTTTAAAGGCATTTACTGTTCAAGTGTAACAGGCTGGCTGCTGGTATAATTACACTAAATTGTTCATTGGGTTTTGTTTTCATTCACACCTGACAGATCCAGTGTGTATTCTGGATTGGGTTCGGTCCTCCAGCTCCCTCACCTTCTTCATCGTGCCCCAAATTTGTCATCACCTGTATAAACTGAGCTGTCATGTTCCCTCTTCCCTTTGTATTTGTCCCACTGGAGAGAGGTCAGTTTTGTCATCCACTGTAATCCTTTTGTTTGTTTAGTTCAGCCATTCCCAGAGTCGGGAGCGTCACGGCCCTCCTTAAATTTACCAAAATCCCACGCGGACCCCCAACAATTCAACTTTCCTTGATCCCAAATTTTATTTTCATTTTTTTCTCCATATATTTCTATAAAAAACATTACAAAAAACACTGACTATTGGCTAAAAAGTGTTTTGTAAAAAAATAAAATAAAATGCTGCAAAAACTCAGTAACTCAAGGCAAAGGATCCATCAAAATTTTTGGAGCCATCTCAAAATTTCAAGTTTTCCACACTTTCACTTAATTTGCTGTTCATACGTCTAAAATCTTTTCTAATTTTTAAGTTTTTCCCTCTATCATTATTTTTTTACTCATCTTACAGCCAACTTACAGAGTTCAGAAAAAGTTATTCTTTTGTTAAATGTAGTATATTTAGTTTTTATTATTATCAATAATACTTTTTCTGAACAGTGGAGTCAGTTGTCTGTAAGATGAGTTGGAAAAAATAAAGATAGTGAGTAAAACTTAAAATTTCAAGTTTTTAGATTTGGTGAATAAAAAAATATTAGTTTTTGAAAACTTGAGATTTTGAGTTGATCACCAAAACTCAAAAATCTCGTCCCCTGTTCCAAACAGAGCAGTTCCTCTCTCTCAGCAGCGCACCAGTAATGCGCTGGAGGTCGGGTTGAGCCACAGACAAAGCAGCGTGGAGGTGCCATGCGGAGGTGCAGCGCACTCATAAACGACGCAGAGGTGTGACACAGAGGGCGCACTCATAAACAGAGCGGCACAGAGTTGTGACGCAGAGGTGTGACACAGAGGGCGCACTCAACAGAGCAGCACAGAGTTGTGACGCAGAGCTGTGACACAGAGGGCGCACTCATAAACAGAGCAGCACAGAGTTGTGACGTAGAGGCTGTGATACAGAGGGCGCACTCATAAACAGAGCAGCACAGAGTTGTGACGTAGAGGTGTGATACAGAGGGCGCACTCATAAACAGAGCAGCACAGAGTTGTGACGTGGAGGTGCAGCGCGGAGGTCGGGCGCACTCAGGCCTGAGGTCGCAGGTGCTCAGCAGCAGCTGCGGTGTGTGGATGGGACTGAAGGAGGAGACGAACGTGGTATGGGCCTATACTTTTTAGTTTTGTCTGGTGTCACTCTGAAAAGCTGTCTGCGTTGCCATGGTGATATAGTTGCCTACAAAGTTGAATGGGCCACGTATTTAGACCACAATGAAGTTTGAGGTCAGTGTTCTTTAAACGTTTATTTTGCAGGCTAACCTTCCTGAAACCTTCCTGAAAACCTATAGCACAGCAAACCTCTGTTTTTTAATGACTGGATGTTCTACAGCTCACAACAGGAATCACCAGAGAAGATCTGAGTGAACAGCAACACAACAAGATCATTTAATAAAGTAGATACGCTTAGCCTGTTTAAATACATGTATTTTTAATTAGATTCAAGAATCATTTTATTGTCATTCTCACATGAAACATGAAAGAACAAAATACATATTTACACACACACATACATTTTTACAAATCATGTCAATGACTTCATGGAGTGCAGCAGCTGGAGATAAAGTGCAGTCTAGATTATCTGAGGGGCAGTGCACCAGAGTTCAGTAGTCTGACAGTGTTCGGGTAGAAACTGTTTCTTAGCCTGGTAGTCCTCGCTGCACAGCCTTCTGCCTGATGGAAGGGGCTTAAATAGAAGGTGGCCAGGGTGGGTGGAGCCTCCCATGATGCAGGAAGCCCTGTCTCTGCATCTGTTGATGTAAATGTCGGGGAGGGGTGGTAAGCTGCAACCGATGGTCCTTTGAGCAGACTTTAACACCTGCTGCAACGCCTGTTTCTCTGCCACTGTGCAACTCCCATACCACACAGTAATACAGGGAGTCAGTGTGCTCTCCACCACACACCGATAGAAAGCTATGAGAATGTCTCTGTTAACACCAACTTTCTTCAGCTTTCTCAGAAAATACAACCGCTGGTGAGTTTTTGTTTTTACAATGCTTCTGGTGTTTATGCACCACCTGAAGGTGTTAGTGAGATATATTCTGAGGTATTTGAAGCAGGGGACTGTCTCAACTTCTGCTCCGTCAATATGAAGAGGAGAAGGGACAGTTCCTCAAAAGTCTACCATCATCTCTTTGGTTTTGGTGATGTTTAGAAATGAATTATTTTCCTTACACCACAGGCACAGTTCCTTCACCTCCTGCCTGTATGCTCTTTCATCCTTGTTGTTGATAAGGTTAGGTTCATAGTGAGCTCTACAGTCATATGTCAACAGCATATTGGTGGGGGTCAGATATATTGTCAATGTCCTCCTTTATGCGAGCCATGACCAGTCTTTTAAAACACTTCATGACGACTGGCGTGAGAGCTATTGGCCGGTAGTCGTTAAGCCATGATGGTGTCTGAACCTTAGGCACAGGAACAATGGTAGATGTGTGACATGCTGGTACAATGGCCTGGGACTGGGACAGTGACATGTTAAATATGTCCATTATGACCTCAGTGAGCTGCTGTGCACAGTCTTTTAGGACCCGACCCGGGATCTCATCAGGGCCGGTTGCTCTGCGATTAATTACCACCTCACATATTTTTAAAGACACATTTTGTTAGTTTTTATTATTCTATCTAATATTTTAAAGAAAAAAAATCAAGTGACAGTGTATTTTTATCACCTCTGGTACTTTTACTTGTGAATTAAAGACAAAAAATAAATAAATAAATAAATAAATAAATTCCCTGCAAAATCAGGCATTTTAGCAACAATCACAAAAATTGCCTGTGAAATCCTGTAGGGACTGATCTATGGTCAAAAATATTGATAATAATTAGCAGCAGCACATAACTGTTACACAGGTAAATTGTTAACATTATTTCAATTTTAAATCCTTTTAAATTTGTAAACTTGTAAACGAAAAGAACAAAACACAAATTGTAATAAATATTAATAGAGAATGAATAAGCTGCTGTTTTTTGTATCAAACTCCATTAAAACAGTGGCATACTGAATGTGTTTCATAACTTTAGGGCCCATACTGAAATCCTGCACTGGGGCCCCACATTACCAAGGACACCAAGGAGAAAAAAAAAAAGATTCATAGATGATTCCTGCTACAGTATGTTTCTTTTTTTGGTTTTCGTAAATTCCCCAAATGCAAGCAGGACATCTAACATTTCCCCCTCCAGGACAAGGTTTGACCACACACAAACTTGTCTCTCACTCTCTGAGGCTATTTCTGTGTTTCCACATTAATTCAAGGCAACTTTCTTGATAACAATTGATTTATTTTTGTTTGCTCTGAGCCAGTTTTGTCTTCCACAGGTCCACAGAGAGACCGAGCACAGAGTGTTTCTGTTGGCAGTGGCTCCAGCCTCACACACCACAGATAAGACTTTTACTCACAACTCTCCAACACACTGCTCACAGCACTGACGGCATTTAATTTCACAGATTTAAGGGTTTAGTCTAATTCAGTGGTTCTCAAACTGGGGGATAGGCACAGCCAGTGGTACTCAGGAGTCTTCAGCAGGTCAAGTCCTGGTTTAGTTTCATTTAGAGACAGTTTTATTTCTGATTTAGTCCTGCTCGTGTTAGGGATTAAATTTGAAGTGTAGACTACGGTTTAGTCCTGGTTTAATTCTGGTTTAGACTCAGTTTAGTCCTGGTTTAGTCTAGGTTTAGTCCAGTTTTGTGCTTGTTTAAACCTGATTTGGTCCTGGTTTAGACCTGTTTTAGACCTGGTTTAGTCCTGTTTAATCCTGGTTTGGTCCTGGATTAGGCTTTGTTTTCCAAAAGGGAATTTCTTTTCCACAGCTCTGTACTTGATTGACAGAACACGACAAACAAAAGACAAAAGACACATTAACAGCAGACGTAGAAAAAGAAACTGCCGTCCCACTCAGTGGGGTCTGTTGTTAAGGACACTAATTGTTAAGCTCAGTGAGATTAGGTGAGGCGAGACCTATTCATTTTAGTCACCTTTGTGAGTTTGGTCTGTTTTTTGACAGACAGCACACTGAAAAAGCAGGTAGAACAATACAACATAACTGAAGGCTGAATAATGCTTTGACAGAGCAGTAGCAACAGATGAGGAGCAACATAAAGTAATTTGAGTTTACAGATAACTGACTTCTCTGTTGGCTTCTTCTCTGAATGTCCATGATGTGCTGAACAAATGTGAGTTTGTTATGTAATGCTACTCCGAGGTACATGAAACTGTCCACTATTTCTACTGATTAGACTTAGTTTAGTCCTGGTTTAGACCTGATTTAGTCCTGGTTTAGTTCTGGTTTAGACCTAGTTTAAACCTGGTTTAGACCTGGTTTAGACATTGTTTAGACCTGGTTTAGTCTTGGTTTAGTTCTGGTTTCGACCTGGTTTCGACCTGGTTTAGACCTGGTTTAGTCTTGGTTTAGACCTGGTTTAGACCTGGTTTAGACCTGGTTTATATCTAGTTTAGTCCTGGTTTCGACCTGGTTTCGACCTGGTTTCGACATGGTTTAGACCTGGTTTAGTTCTGGTTTAGACCTAGTTTAAACCTGGTTTAGACCTGGTTTAGTCTTGGTTTAGTTCTGGTTTAGACCTAGTTTAAACCTGGTTTAGACCTGGTTTAGTCTTGGTTTAGTTCTGGTTTAGACCTAGTTTAAACCTGGTTTAGACCTGGTTTAGTCTTGGTTTAGTTCTGGTTTAGACCTGGTTTCGACCTGGTTTAGACCTGGTTTATATCTAGTTTAGACCTGGTTTAGACCTGGTTTAGACCTGGTTTATATCTAGTTTAGACCTGGTTTAGACCTGGTTTAGACCTGGTTTAGTTCTGGTTTAGACCTGGTTTAGACCTGGTTAAGATCTAGTTTAGTCCTGGTTTAGTTCTGGTTTAGTCCTGGTTTAGACCTGGTTTAGATCTAGTTTAGATCTGGTTTAGACCTGGTTTAGACCTAGTTTAGACCTGGTTTAGTTCTGGTTTAGACCTGGTTTAGACCTGGTTTAGACCTAGTTTAGACCTGGTTTAGTTCTGGTTTAGTCCTGGTTTAGACATGGTTTAGATCTAGTTTAGATCTGGTTTAGACCTGGTTTAGACCTAGTTTAGACCTGGTTTAGTTCTGGTTTAGACCTGGTTTAGACCTGGTTTAGATCTAGTTTAGTCCTGGTTTAGTTCTGGTTTAGTCCTGGTTTAGACCTGGTTTAGATCTAGTTTAGATCTGGTTTAGACCTGGTTTAGACCTAGTTTAGACCTGGTTTAGTTCTGGTTTAGACCTGGTTTAGACCTGGTTTAGACCTAGTTTAGTCCTGGTTTAGTTCTGGTTTAGTCCTGGTTTAGACCTGGTTTAGATCTAGTTTAGATCTGGTTTAGACCTGGTTTAGACCTAGTTTAGACCTGGTTTAGTTCTGGTTTAGACCTGGTTTAGACCTGGTTTAGACCTGGTTTAGACCTAGTTTAGTCCTAGTTTAGTCCTGGTTTAGACCTGGTTTAGACCTGGTTTAGACCTGGTTTAGACCTGGTTTAGTCTAACTCAGTGTAGAGATCACAGCTGCAGCTCACAGATGGCCCACTGCAGATGAAAAACTCCTGACATAAAACAACATGACAGCAACAGGTTTGGGCCTAATTAAAAACTAATTCTGTTTTTGTCTTGTTCTGCTGTTGTGTGGACGTCAGTTTTACCAAATCAAATAGAACTGGATGCTTTTGTGTTGGCAGAAGGCTGTGTGTTTGTGGCTAAAACTGCAGAATGAAGCTGAAACACACAAAATCAAACTGGAATTGGCAGAAAATCTAAAATTATTCCCCCTCACAAAAAATGAATGAAAAAGTGAAATCCATATGTTTTAACTGTGGCACAGGGCAGAGTTTAAGCGGGTCGTTCACTAATGGGACGGTTGGTGGTTTGATTCCCTCTCTGACCCCGTGCATACTGTTGTTGTGTCCTTGGGGATGACTCTTCACCAGCAGCGTGTCTGCTAGCAACTTAATGTAAAGTCAAAAATGTCAAAGTTGTAAAAAGTGCTGTGAAAAAGTGTTTGCCCCCTTCTCAAGTTCCTACATTTTTGCAAATTAGTCACAATTAAATACTTCATGTACTACAAAGTATAATCCTGACTGAGTCCTGACTTACTTTAGTCCTGGTTTAGACCTGGTTTAGTAAATTACTGTTACTTTAAAATGATATTATGTACAAGCAGAAGTACTTAACAAAAAAGTATTCGTGTGTTAAGTTTACCTCTGAAATCACTTACTGACAATACCAACTTTTATTACCTCCACTGCTACTGCTACTACTACTACTATGAATACAACGTCCAGTACAACTACTCATACTACTACTGCCACTACTACTACTCAATCTACTACTACTCTGCTACAACTGCTATTGTTACTATTTCTGCTGTTTTTATAACACTGGTCTACAAATTTTTGGACTCGATCTGCTTCTGAGACAAAAGTGACTAAATCTCATTTATTTTGATGAAGATGAACTGAAAATCAATGATAACTGTGCTGGTTCGCTAATGTATTCAGGATATTTAATGATATTGTTTCACATCAAAATCCCATCTGTTTATACAATAGATTTAGGTGTTTTTGCTTAAAAATTATATTTATATTTTGAAAATATTTAGTTTCTCTACATGCATGCATTTTGTCCACTTCCAAGAGAGAGATTTCTGCAAATAAAAACAAAACTCTAGCCATATTAAAATGAATGTATTGAATGTGCAGCTTTCAGATAGAACTGGTTGCTTGTAGACACTGTACCTTCTGATAAACTACCGTTTTTGCTTTATTTTGCATAAATTTCCTATTTTGACCCAATACTGTTTCTTGGAAACTATAGCCAATCTGCACTTCTGACTTACTTTTTCTTTATTAGTGACCTAATCCAAGAAACATTTCACAACTTTTGTTCCGGAAGCATTTTGCTGTAGACCATGTGTAATAGGAATCTACTTTTATAAAGTACAAATGGATTAGAAGATAAAAAAATAAGCATATGTACAAAATAAACAAAAGCATTACAAACAACAAAATATAATAAAGTAGGATTTGTTACAGCGGAATAAAAAAGTAAAGAAATGAGCCTTGAAAAAACTCTTTTACTGCTCTTGGTGAATATTTATCACATTCTAAACTATCAGAATACTTTTTTGTGAATGCTGACTCATACTAAACTGCTCAATTGTTTCACTTTTGGAGTGGTCCTTCCAATATTAATCTGGTCTAACTTCAACAATTTGGCAACAATCTGCCGGTGAGAGGAATACAGCCGCGCTCACTACACCACAGGCGCTTACTGTTGGCAGAAAACAGGAATAACACATTTCATTTGTTGCCTACTCTCCAGCTGAAGGGGTCCGTTTAGACAACAACGCGTTTTGCAGAATCTTCAAAGGTTTGATTGTGGTTTGGCTTTTTGTTTGCACGAGCACGGGGTTTCCTGCAGGAGGTGTTTTGGGGTCTGTTTACACGACGACGCTGGCCAGGAAAACGCAACAGTCCTGCCGCCTGCGATTTGCATTTACACGAAAATTCTTGTTTCGCCTGACGAATGTAAACTGTAGTAGCCGTGTTTGTCCAGCAAACGGCGCTGTGGGCCCCGCAAATGCTCTACACCACACAGAGAGTAACTACAGAAGAAATGATAGCTCCGGTCTGAAACTTTCCAGCAACTTTAGGATCTTGTGGTTTTCTGGAGCCATTCTCATAAAGTACACAGATTTTACTGACAGTTACTGGACAAAATATGAACGTATGAGACATAAAAGCATCGTATTTTGTGCTCGCAGGGTCAGCTGACGTACGGCGTGCACTCATCCACTCACTGTTTAGATTAAGGCTGTTACATCACAAACGAATGACCAGACTGCAATCAAACCTTTGCAGATTCAACAAAATGTGTCGTCTAAGTGGCAGCTTGGTCTCAGAGCAGAGAGCCGCTCAGAGCCACTCCGCTCTCTGTAAACTGTGAAAACGATTGTACTTCACTGAAAACGATGACGTCACAGCCCAAATCTGAACAAACACTTGTTGTCTGCCAGGCACAGGTCCGCTGACCCACAAACACAAAATACAAGGCTTTTCTGTCTCATACATTCATATTTACTCAGTAACTGTCAGTAATATCTGTAAAAGTACTTACTTTTAAGAGAGACTTTATAAGAATGGCTCCAGAAAACCACAAGATCTTAAAGTCGTTGGAAAGTTACAGACCGGAGCTATCACTTCCTCTGCTGTTTACTCTCTGTCTACTACAGTTCACAGTCATTTTCCTTACACCTCAGTGTTTTTGTGTAAATGTGAATCACAGGCGGCAGGACTGTTGTGTTTTCCTGGCCAGCGTTGTTGTGTAAACAGACCCAAAGCCTATTGACAATAGCTTGTATTTGGATTCTTGACAGCTTGTGCGACCACTTGTCCCAAAATGCTTTGCGGTGTGATGACACATTCCTAAACTCTAATGGTGGCGATGTTTTTGTTACACTCAAATAAGAAGAAGGTAGAGCTGGAGGACTGAACCCAATTCAGAAAATAGATTGGATCAGTCAGTTATGAATGAAAATAAAACCAAATTAATAGTTTTGTGTAATTATACCAGCATAGGAACCAGTTACACAATTTTACTGCATAATCTTTGAAAGAAAATGTTATAATTAGAAGTGACTGACCCTGACACACTCTGATTTGATCAAATTGATTTTCTGATGTTGCTGTTTTAATTCACTGAGGCCAGAGAGCACTTGTTCAAACAGATGAGACATTGATAAATATGACCTGGACTAATTACCAGAAAGAATGTCAGAGCAAATCCTAATCAGGGCAATGGAAGAAATTCATTTGTTTTAATTGAAGTCCATCCATCTGTTTTCATCTGCTCAGCGAAGATGACAGACTTCACACACCACAGCTCCAGGAGAGATGTGTCCAGGCTGAGAGACGTCCAGTTTGTCCTGCAGGGATGTTAGAGCGTAAATGTAAAAGTGAGTAATAAGCAAAAGTATAAGTAAAAGAATAATAAGCCAATATGTTAACTTTTCTGAGCTTTCTCCCATGTTATAATGTTGTTTCCTCATCAAAAACATATCTGGACTTGTGTTTTCTTCATTTATTTTGTTTGTTTAAGTGATCCTCTATTCTCTGGCACGGCTGTTCTGAGGCCTCAAAACACTCAGTTGCACATAACTCCACCTCTCCCATGAAGACCCGCCCACTCCAGGAAGCACTGACCAATTAACAAGCCCTCTACATTCAGTCTGCTCTCATTTATTTATCAAAAAAACAAACAAAAAAAACAAAAAAACAGTGTACAGCTGTTTTCACTGATTCCTCACAGACATTTTTTTATTTTGGAGTAAAATGGCATCATACAAAAAATTTAAGGAAGTGAAGTTCCTTTTATTCTTTAAATTATGTAGAAAAAACAAAACAAAAACAAAAACAAAAAAAACAAACAAACAAAAAACACATCAGTCTGCCCTCTGCTGGTTTCTTTATGGCACCAGTAGTGTACTTATTAAAACGTTTTCTTTTAGTCACAGTGTTATTAAAGATTGTAAAACGTGCTGCTGTTCTAGAGGCAATCAAGAAAAAATGAATAAAAGCATAATATAGCCCCTTTAAGTGAATAAGTCTTTATATCAGTGATTCCTAAGTTCTTCTTTATTTTTAAATAGGGACAAAACACATTAATAAACATATACAAGATATGTAAATATGTTATCAGATTGTAGCCCAAGGCTAATTTCCATCTGCTGTCCCTAGACAGGTTGATGTAATCATAAAACTAATACACACAGTAAAAACAATACACCTAGACAGACAAAACAATAATACAGAGTGACATAAAGAAATGTCAGTCGCAAGATCACAGACTCAGCCCAACTAAAGGGAGTTGGATTATTTGATCAAAATTGCACGCTGCCCTGTTTAGTTAAGGTGCCAGTGTATAGTATTGCACCCAGCCCATTGCTAAAATTATTATAGAACATTGCACAACCCTAAAAAGATAAAGTGCAAGGTGAAATTGCTAAATAACCCGGCTTATAAAGTGCTATTCTACAATGTATTGCATGTGCCCTCAAAGGTAATATTCATTAGTATATTGCATAGTGCCCGTAAGTAAAGTATTAATAAATAATTGATTAATCAATAGTATATTGCACATTGCCCATTGCACATTATAAACTATTGTACATGATCACACACCTGTGTTGACCTGAGCCATGTCTTTAAATGGCCTTTAAAAGCAGTGAAACTGGGGGAGTCTCTAACTGTGGCTGGTAAACTGTTCCACAGAACACTGCCCTTATATGAAAACACATTGTGACTGAATGAAGTTTTTCTGTCAGGCACCTCACAGTCACCTCTGGTTGTGGCTATGGTGGAGCGAGATGTAAGAGTTGACCTGTACCTAATATAGTCACCGAGTGCGGGTGGAGCTAGAGTCTTATACATCAAACAGGCATTTCTAAATTTCATAAAATTCTGAAAGCTCAATAGATTGTATTTGGAGAGAACATTGCAGCTGTGGTAAGTAAAGGGTTTCTTGTCCAATGTTTTCAAGGCTTTTTTGTAGAGGGACTCCATTGGCTTAAGAGTTGTAACACCTGACAATGACCAACTGATTATACAATAACTAATGTGAGAGAAGATCATACAATGTAAAAACATCATTGCATCTTCATAAGTTAATGACCTGCGTGTTTGATTGAAGTGCAGAGTCCAACATTACTCCCAAATATTTGAACTCCTTCACTAATTTTAATTCTTGACTTTTGAAATACACATTTGATCTGAGAATATATTTTTTTTCTTAGAAAAAAGCATACACACAGTTTTGTGTGTGTTTAACAGGAGACAGGGTTAAACATGTCAACACGTGTTAATGCTGATGAAAGAATTTGAGTTTCTTGAGCTGAATTTCTTCGAAATTTTTCCCACTTGTAAAGAGCACTGCATCGTCTGCATAAAGCTGTATGTCCACATCTTTACAAATGTCCGGAAGGTCATTAATGTAGAGGGAAAATAAAAGGGGGCCCAAAATTGACCCTTGGGGAACCCCTAGGGGGCAATCTTGGAAAGAGGACTTCACCCCATTTACCACAGAACACTGTTTTCTATTGGATAAATATGATTCCATCCATTTTATAGTTTTGTTGGAGAAATTGAAGGACAGTTTTGATAGTAATACATTATGATTCACAATGTCAAATGCTTTTCTTAAATCTAAAAAAACTGCTCCTACATATGCTTTTTTATCCAAATAAGCTTTAACCTTTTCTAAGAATGTTGTTATTGCAGATTCAGTGGAATGTAACGCACGGAACCCAAACTGCATGGGGTGCAAGGGAGATTGTCATTAATATGTTCAATTAATTGCTTTGCAAACCACTTTTTAAGCAGCTTTGAAAAAACTGGTAGTATGCTGATTGGCCTATAGTTTTTTGTGTCAGTTCTGTCCCCTGACTTATAAATGGGGGTCACAGTTGCAGTCTTCCAGGCCTTTGGAGCCACAGAGTGTTTTATTGATAAGTTAATCAGATGAGCAATGGGGCATGATAAGGCCACTTTATAATTTTTAAGAAAACCTATGTCAAGATTGTAATTGTCCTTAGCTTTGCTATTCTTCATTGCATTAATGATGTTAATAACTTCTGATGCTGTTATCTGACTTATATTAAAAGTTTGTTGAGTACCATTGACCCAAGTGGTGGGTCATGTCCTAAAAGTGGGTCACAGAAGGTTGAATATAGGGATGTGCGAATTGATACCAGAACTATCAATACCTTTGATTCCTGTGATTTAATTGCAGTATCGATACCAATCTGAAAGTATCAATACTTTAGTACAGTGGTGTCCAAAGTGGGGTCCGGGGCCCCCTGGGGGTCCGCAAAGGTACAGCAAGGGGGCCCCCAAAGGCAGGATATTTCAATTCAATTTAAATTTCAATTCATTTTTTATTTCAGACACATGGTTTTAATCCATAAAAACAAATATTTAGTACCTAAAAACATTAAGTACATAATACAAAATCTAATTTGAAATGAATTAGTTATATACTTGACTAACAGTCAGTGTTTTTTGTAATGTCTTTATAAAAATATATGGAGAAAAGCATGACAGTCTTTTGAATAGAGGGAAGTTCTATAGTTGGGGGTCCGTATGGGATTTTTGGAAATTTAAGGGGACCACACCAGCCTTGACTTTGGGAATGGCTGCTTTAGTAGCAATGACAAACAGTGTTATTAGTATAATACTAATTCCACTGCATCCTTCATGTGTGCTCCACAGTGGCAGGTCCAACCCAGTCCACTGTGTCCTGCTGCTGCAGTGGCATAAAGAAGCCATTATTTGTAACATGTGTATGCATATAGTCTTTTATAATTAATAAAAATTCAATTAATGTAGAAGAAAAAAACAATGGTTGTGACTGTAAGGGGTGGTATTGGTAATCGATTGATATTGAATCAAAGGTGAGAAAGCTGGGATGAATATAGTTTTAACTTTTGTTCAGCCAATTTTGAGGCCTAAATGTTGTTTTAGTTTTGAGAAAAACATGAAAAAATGACCAGGGATACAATTGGGTTCCTTAAGCAGAAGCCAGTGTAACCTTTGTGACAGTTCCAAGCCCAGATAAATGCATAGAGTTGTGTCAAGAAGGGCATCCGGTGTGAAATCCTATGCCAAATCAATATGTGGACCAGTGCACACATGACCCCAGAACAGAGAAGCCTAAAGGAAAGAAAATAAAACACTGTATTTTACTGCTACTGCTACTAAATCCATCCTTGTTTGTCAGTAAAATATATGCAGAAGTACTTTTACCTCACCTGCCACTAACCTTGAATAATACGAATGTCTGGATGTGAATTTCCTGAAGCAGCTGTTCATTTGATCAGTATCTGCCCTGTGTCTGTCTCTCTTTAAATAATAATATCCTCTTCCCTCTCTGCTCTCTCTCTCCGTCCGCCTCATCTGTCATCTTCCCCACCAGCGTCGTGCCGTCTTCAGTTCTGTCTGTAACGTCATAAATCTCACTGTGGGCTTTTAACAGTGACACAGCCTTAAGAGGACACAGCTCTGTCTGGCTAAGAGCTGTACGTCTTTAGGATTATAGGAGCTGAGATTCTGAGCCTCTGCCCGGCCAAAGTGGGAAATTATTGAGGTTTTTTCTGCCCGCAAGCCTCCAAATTGTCAAATAAATCATGCAAAATAAGTGTCTGGTAATGCCGAAGGGACACATAAAAGTAAAATATATTTAAAGGTCCTATATTATGCTTTTTTCAGGGTTTTTGGGTCACTTTTGCATTAGTATTTCAGGTTTTATAGCTTAAAATAATGAATATGTAGGTGTCTGTTGCCCCCTGCTGGTAACAGTGGAGACCTGACAGAGCATAAAATGGCTATTTACCACGTCTATTAGCAACATGAGGCTAACAGATAGATAAATGAGCTGACTGCTTTGTAGTGACGGAGGTTTAGGGCTGAAATGATCAGGAGTCCGGTGACGGTGTATGGGCTTTAGAAACGCGCAGGAGCACTTCCTGGTTTCATGTGTCTATGTAGAGCTGTGAGACTGAGCGTTTTCAGATCTTGAGAAGGGCAGTGCCTCAGCATACAGGATTACTCAAAAATGAATGAAACAAAATACTACTCCAGCTCTGTTTTTGAGGTGAAAACAACATTATTACATATTTAAAAGCTCAAAAAATTTGATTTAGCAGAAAACAACATTATTACATATTTAAAAGCTCAAAAAATTTGATTTAGCAGAATAGATGGATAGACACCAACCAGGTATAACATTATGACTTCCTATAGAGATCAGGATTGTGACGTCACATTGGTGGTCACATGAGTTGTATTTAACTGTAAAACAATGGAGCAATGTAAACTACTCAAGTCAGCATTCACACAAAAGTATTCTGATCATTTAGTGTGACATAAATATTCACCAATAGTGACAAAGTAGTTAAAAGAGTTGTTTCAAGGCTCGTTTGTTTACTTTTTTATTCTGCCTCTATGTTATATTTTGCTGTCTGTGCCCACTCACGAGGCAGATACGTTTCATGATGTAGGTTCCTGATCTCTATTATTGGTGGTCACAATGTTTTTCTTCAGCAGTTTGAGCTACATTTGTTGGATCAGACCACACAGAGCCACAGCCTTCGCTCCCCAAGTTCATCTCCTGTCTCTGTTCCTTCCTCGGACCACTTTTGATAGACACTGACTGTCGAGAGTTATTAATCGACACAGATCCCACAGTTGAAAGGACTTCTCACTCCAAAGGTTTTCTTTAGGTAGACTTCACTCACAACAAATGAGGCAACTGAATGTCTTTCTCCCATTTATTTATTAAATCCACTTGCAGAAACAAATGCAGTATGAGGTGAAAAACCTTAGAAAAACACAAACATACACCAGTGTAAGTATGAAGTTAAAGGAGATGAATAAAAAGCAGTGACATCAAAATTCAATAAATAACTTTAAGCACCAAATTTGCCCAGCGACACAGATTTGTAACGGTAAATCTTTGTAACAGGTATGTATTTCAGGTAAGTTTAACCCAAGGCACAATGAATATTTTTAGCATTTAACTATACCAGAAAACAAATTGATTTAACAATGTTACTCCTACAATTAACTAGATTTTAACTTCAAGATTTTAACTAGAAAGATATAAGTGAATTAATATTTTATCCATGCTTAGTATATGTTATGAATTTTAATCTATAAATTAGTTTTAACAGTAGTTACATGAGTAATTTCAATCCACTGCAGACCTGTAACGCCCCATGAGAGCTGCAGTTTTGGAGATGCTCTGACCCAGTCGTCTCTAAAGCCATTACAATTTAGATCTTGTTAAACTCACTCAAATCCTTGCCCGTTTTTCCTGCTTCTGTCTAACACATCGACTTTGACCTGCACATTACAGTTGCTATGATGAAGAAATAATCTGGGTTTTTCACTTCACTGTCAGTGGACATAATGTCACATGCCTAATCTAGTTATATAGTCTCCAAACTAATGACACTTTCTTTTACTTGAGACCTAATCAATGGCCATAAACACGCTGCAGTCTGGTAAATAGGACAGTTTTTCTTCCTTATTGAATAAAGCAGTGACAGTCGAGCCTCTTCTTGCCCTTACTTTCTGGGTCAGACACCTGTGCGTGCGCCTCAGTGCAGCCATGAGCCAACAGTAAACAGACGAGAAAGAACAAAGGCAGACGGAGCTTAGAGCTAGACCCACATGTTTATCTGATTTATGAAATGACTCCGTTTATGATCCCAAAACACCAACAGCTGCCCGGTCACCACATGTTTACACTGCAGGCACTCAAGGGCCACTGTATCAAATGCTGGAGCGGATAGACATACAGTAAGATTTCAGCCAAAGGAAAATACTATGTAGACAACTGCGATACATAAATACGTATGAATAATTCCTTTGGCATGTCATTAAAGCTACACACCTGCTGCAATTTACTTTGTGCTCTGCAGCCCGAGTGGAAAGATGGGACATTGCTGATGAAGTTTCTTTTCAAGCCCAGATTATTGAAGGTAAGTAGCATTTATGAATAAAAGAGGGTTTATTATTCCTTTTCTGAGCTTTCTCCCATGTTATGATGTTGTTCCCTCATCATAAACATACCTGGAGTTGTGTTTTGCTTTATTCACACGTTTAAATAATCCTCTTTTCTCTGGCATGACCTTTCTGAGGCCTCAAAACACTCAAACCCCAAACCTCTGCCCACTTCAGGAAGCAACAAGCCCTCTACATCCAGTCTGCTCTCGTTTATTTAGCCAAAAAAAAAAGGTGTACAGCAATGTTTCCACTGATTCCTCACAGACATTTTTCATTTTGTAGTAAAATAGCATCAAACAAAAAGTTTAAGGAAGTAAAAAGCTTTTTTCCTCTTTTTATGTTCAAAAGACGGCATCACATGGCTGCCCTCTGCTGGTGTCTTCGCCTGTTTCTTTATGACGCCAGTAGAATACAAAAACATTCTTTTTTTAGTCACATAATGTTTTTAAAGGTTGTAAAATGTGCTGCTGCTGTGACCAAGACTAGTTTTAAAATAATAAAACCAGAATAAAGCTCCTTTAAACTCATTTTAGACCAAGTGAAATCACCAACAGAACAATTCCTGCTGAGTTTGCCCTTAAAATATTAACCTCTTGAATGCTTAATTTACTTAACTGTCAAGCTTTACAAACGTTTTAAGAGGTCATAGGTCGTTGCTGTGCTGTGGTCATAATAAATACAGAGGGGAGTTTACCTCAAAAGCATCTGTCAACGAGCTCTAATGCATTAAATTATGTTTTTGCAGCCGTCCGAGTCTCCTCCGGGTCCCCCAGATCTGATTAAACATTATTACATTATTACATTACGTCGTCCCATAAATATCAATGTTAGGATGAAATGCCAGAGGATTGTTCAAGAGGCTATTAATCCCACATCAAACATATAAGAGGTCTAAATATAAACATTTACAGGTTTACAGCCATGTAAATGCAACTTGTAGACCTGGTTTTGTCCTGACTCAGGCTTTTTTTATTTGTTTTTTTATTGTTTGCGTGTGCGTTTGTGGGCTGGTTTGTTAGGAAGAGAACTCAAAAAGTAAGGCTCAGATTTTGTTTACATTTTTAGGAAAGATCAAAAAGAGGTGAAGAAGGAAATTATTGATGTGGATCTTGAACACCGTTTGGATTCAGCGATTGTTTAAAGGATTCTGGGTTGCAAGATAGGGTCAGAGATACTACCTCCAGCCACAAGGGGTCAGTAAAGGAGTAAATTATTAGTTTTTGTGGATTTCCTATGTGAGATATGAGAGTTTTATAGCTCAATGGATGGAGCATTTATCTTTGAACTAGAAAATCCTTAGGTCTGGACACTATATCTTTAGCATTGCAAGATAGGGACAATGCCTTGGGAGAAGTCTGAGGTCTTTAAATGCTTCTAATTTCTGAAGTTGTTTTCAATAGACCCTTTTCACGTGACGTCAGACAACTTCCGTTTTGGGACGATGGGATGTATCTTCATTTCCGGTGCCGCGCTTCTCCCATAAGAAATTCACCCAGACTTTTTTTAAAATTGCCGTTTACAAGTTTACACAATATACAGCGATTTTCAAATGAATATTTACCCACAAAATGTTCAAAACTTGCGAAAGGATATTAATTCTTCAACGAAGGATACTTGGATTATGAAGTGAGTGCTTTGTTATGTAGCTAGATAGCGTTAGCAACATGGCTAAGTGATAGAGCTGCGCTATAAAACAGTGTTAGATCATGTCATGATCTGAGTTTATCTGAATATTTGACAATCTGCTTATCAGGAAACACCACTGGATAGTACTACAGTATATTTTCATTTAGTAAAGCTCTGTGCTCGAACACTGACTCTGCTGTAGTGATCAGTCTGTGACAAAATAATAGACTTTTCAGGTCTAATTAGAAGTTCATTGCAGTACTATGCAGTGAGCCTTTCAGACAAGCAGATTGTCATTCATTTAGATCGTAACATAATCTAATATTGTTTTATCGCACACCCCGTTAGACCTATTACTAACGCTACAGCATTAACAACTACTAGCTTTAGCTACAAGACAAAACACTTACCTTCATAATCAAATAAGTAACCCTCAATGAAAAATGTATATCCCTTTTCGAGTTTCTGTACATCATGTAGCCTTATATTTTTATATTTTTAAGACTCTGAGTAAATTCCTTACTGGCGAGCAGCAGCACCGGAAATGAAGATACATCCCATCGTCTCAAAATGGAAGTTGTCTGACGTCATCGTGAAAAGGGCCTATTACTGCCTTTTGTCCCTCATCTGTAATGACTTTGAGCTCATAATTATGTCGTGTTCTAATTATAAAACTCATTTGGGCTGCAGGTCTTTTGCTCTCGGCAGTGATAAAAGTCACCACGACACCAAAGAATCTGCTTTGGAAAATCTGAAATCTTGAAAATTATGGTCATACAAACCAAAGCACACACTCACAGGAAACAAACACACACTACAAACACTGAGAGACCAGAAGTGTGAAGAAGTCCAGACACTGCCCGCTGTCACAACCGAGCAGCCAGCGCAGCAACACGAGCAGCTACTGGCAAAACAGCTCAGCACAGCAAATCCTGAGAGAACCCAGAGCGAGGCAGAGTCTGAGTGCCAGGATCCAAGCTCGCGTCCGTCCTGTGTGTAACGTTACGCTTGCAGAACACAAGAATTATAACCAAAAGAACCAACTAAACTGAGTGCATCTGTAAATCTAGCCTGAAACGTTTGATTGAAGTCGTTTTGGACATTTATTCGGACACTTTTTGCCCCAACAATGCCGTCAGAACTAAAAAAAACAAAACAAAACAAACACATAAAACCTAAATTAACCCTTAAACTTCTCACAGAATATAATAAACAAAACCTCATTGGTCGCAAAAGGAAATTGCATCGGTAAAATAGCACCCAACACAATTCCCAAGCGGAACAAAAAACAAATATATCAAATAGATTAAATATATTCATTCTTAATTGTCTGTAAAATATGTCTTATTTATTGCAAATTATTTTTTAATATTTTAACTGTTTATTATCTTTTTAACCAAAAACACATATTATGAGCTAAAGCATACAGAGTTGCCTTTGACTGCAGCTACAGATTAATTGTTTGCAAAGCGCTTTGAGGCGACTGCTGATGTGATATTGGGCTGGAGAAATAAAACTGAATAGAACTGGATTAAATCGCTGCTGTGACCCTGCCCGCAGATTTATTGATAGGCTATGAAAATATATTTTTTTCTGATTTCATATTTTTCTTTAGGCCAAGTTTTGGGGAAAAAAAAGTTATTACTAAGTGTCAGGTAAAACCAGAGCAGTGTGGGTCTGGTGAAGTGTTCCTGCTGCCCACCCGGTTTGGCTGCAGCCTGAGAAAAATCAAACGCTCCTTTCACTTCTCCTGCTTCCCAATCACAGCACCTCCTCACACATCAGTAACTCACCTGCAGGTTCAGCTCGGCTTTAACAATACACACAACTGCTAAGCTAAAATGTACACTGAAATCTGTAACTGAATTCATTTGTGGATTTCTTTAGTTTTACGTTACAATAATTGGCTTAAGTTGATTTAATAATTTTGTTTAAAAACATTAATTTGTTAAACTATTTGGGTAAAACCTAATTTCATTATGTAAACCATTGATTAAAAACATTTAATTTTGTAAAATATAAGTTAAAAGTATTAATTTAAATAAGTTAATGTACAATTTGTTAATTCATTGGGTTTATAATTAGAGTTAAAATGTTACTTGGAATAAATAATTGAAAGTTTAAAACTACTGATTCATAAAATGTGATTTAAATTGTAAGAGTTAAGATATGTTTGTTAAAATAAGTTCATTGTGGTGATTTTTCATGTGCATTTTGTGTCTTTGTAGGTTATCATCCAAACATCCAACAACAAAAGAAAACAATTAATAAAAGAAATTAAAAGGAGTGAGTTGTTCCAGCCTCCTTTTGTGTGAAGCCAGCCTTTTTCAAGTTTGGGCAGGAGCTGAGTGAACTTTTTAAAAACTTGACACTAAGTTAAATGAATAATATTTAGTCGAGTCGCAATGTATGCCAAGTCATTGTTGCATGTTGAGGTAATTGATGCTACATCTCTCCCTAAACAATTAGATTTCTTAGCACTAAAGATAGAAATTGCTACAGATATTTGTATAAATGTGGGAGGTGTTATAGGCACCTTCTGCTCTCTCCACTGCACTACAGTCCTTAAAACAACTTTTGCTTGATCTTAATTACAATGAATTCATTCTTGTGGGAGACTTATCTGATGATTTTAAATCTCTGTGTGATCTTCTCAGTCTCACTCAGCTAATGGTCTCCCCCACTTGTCCTAATTCTAAATGTTTTGATAACTCTGCACTAATTGACCTAATTCTAACCAATGCTCCTCATAAACACAGTGCAACTGTTTTTTTTTGTTTGTTTTTGTTTGCAATGATCTGATTGATCACTGTGTCGTGGCAACTGTTAGACGCATATTATCAAAAGAAAACCATTGTAACCATTGTCATTGTAAAAAGGGATTTCATGTCATGTTCCTTGTCCATGTCTTGTTTTCTGTGTTTGTTTCCCTTGTGTTTTATTTTGTAGTCTTGGTTTGTCCTCGTGTTTTTTTGATTTCCTGCTTTTTGTGTTTCCCGCCCTTGTGATTACCTGCCCCGCCTTAATGTGTTTCACCTGTGCCTCATCCTAATGTGTGTATTTAAGCCCTGTGTTTTCCCCTGCTTTTTGTCGGTTCATGGTCGTGTCTTTGGTCATGTTTTTGGTCGTGTCGTTTGTGAGCTCCTGTGTCTTGTCAACCTCGTGTTTTTGTGTGAGTACCGTGGATTAAAGTTTATTTTTGGGTCCGTTTCCCTCCTTGTGTTCCTCAAACCTCGACGTTTCAAACGTTTTAATGAGCAAGGGTTTCTTCTTGACTTGAGTAATTGCATTTGGAGCAGAGTTGGATTCATTCCAGATGTTGATTTAGCTTGGTCATATTTTTATGAGAATTTTAATAATATTGTAAATAAACATGTACCATATTGAAAATTCAGAATAAAAGGTAGGGATAATCCATGGTTTTCTTAGTGATGACTGGCTCACTTTTAGGAGGCTAAGAAACAAATGTTCCTCTTTAACTAAAAAAGCTAAGGCAGAATATTATTTAGCAATTATTACAGACAGCCTCGATGATCCAAAACATTTTTGGAAAACTATCAAATCACTTTCTGTGAGTAATAAAACTCACTCTTTGCCAAGTCATATTGTTAATAAATCATCTTTTGTCTGAGATTAACATGAAATGTTAAATTGTTTTAATGAACATTTTATATCTCCCAGTTCATTAGAAAATCCACAAGTTGGAATTGCAAATAGCAGCCATGTGTTTTTTCAGCATTTGGGCATTGTATCTGTAGTTTTCAGCCCTTTACTGTGGAGGAAGTACATAAAGAGCTCAAACACCTTAACACTAAAAAGACTCATGGCCCAGATCTTATAGATCCTTATTTTTTTTAAAATAGCAGCTGACTTCATATCAGAGCCCCTCACACACATTTTAATCTCACTTTGTCCACCTTGGAAATTCCTAAAATCTGGAAATCTGCTTTTGTTTTCCCACTGTTTAAAGGGGATGACCAAGTCTGCTAAATAACTATAGACCAATTTTGAAATTGCCCATTCTATCCAAGATTTTAGAAGGTCTGATCAATAGACAATTGAAAGCTTTTTTAGAAGTGCACACAATTTTATCCATGTTTTAATCAGGATACAGGAAAAAACACAGTACTATGACAGCAGCATTAAAGGTTGTTAATGATGATTTGTTCTGCCCTTGACAAGAAGCAACAGAGTGCTTCTATTTTCATTGATTTGTCTAAAGCTTTTGATTCAGTTGACCACTTTATTCTGAAACAAAGACTTTAAAGCACTGGACTCAGAGCAAGTTGTTGGTTGGGTCTCCACTCAAAGTGTTAAATGTGAAAATCTCTGCTCAGATGTTCTTCTTCTTTACTAGAGGCGTGCCACAGGGCTCTATTTTTGGTCCGCTCCTTTTTACTATTTATATAAATGCTGTGGGACCTGATGTAAGAAATGCAAATTGTAATTTTTTATGCTGATATGATTATGTAGTCTTTTGCATGCTGAATTCAGTTTTTCATGCCTCCTTACGCTTTATAACAAACTGTGGACCTCGAACTCATCACTGTGACCTGTGCTCTCGGTCGGGTGGCCTGCTCTGGCGACCGGTCGGTTCACACTGGTACAGATTTATACACAAAGGACTTCTTGGTCTGCTCCCTCCGTACCTGACTGTGTATCTTCAGCAGAAGTCTGATGGACCTTATGCATTACGCTCTCAGGACGTCCACTCTCTGCCTGTCCCCGGTGTCAGGACAGAGAGCGGAAAAATGTCTTTTCAGTATCGTGCTCCTACAAACTGGAACGGTTTACAGAGGATCTTAAAACTACAAAATCTTGTCCCTTTGGTCCCTCAGTCTATTCTGAAAGACCTGGAGATGCAATAATTTACCTGCCACTGCTTCTAAAGGTGTCTTTTTATGTCATTGTTTTTAACTCTTATTTCTCTTTTTATTGTAGTTTGTATGCACTGTGGGTTGTGTTGTTGATGCCTCTTGGCCAGGACTCCCTTGAAAAAGAGATTTGTGAATCTCAATGGGACTCCTGGTTAAATAAAAAATAAAAAATAAAAAATTTGTTCAACAAATGTTTAAAAATAGAGCATTTTTATTCTTAAATGTTTCTTATATGTGCTTTATTTATTTATTTTTTCTCAAATCGATCGATAGGGATGTCCTGGGTCTGTTTAGTTTAGTGTAGTTATTGTTTCTGTTGATTGTGTGTTTATGTTTGATGAACTGTTTGTGAAGCCTTTTGAGGTGACCTTTGTTGTGATATTGGGCTATATAAATAAAACTGAGCTGAATATAACTGAATTATTAAAATACTGGACCAATAAGCAGTAGTACTGATAAAATCTTTCTTCTCTTTCTTGAAAATTCCTGGATCCAAATGGTGACCCATATTCACACCAAAAACTAATTATTTCTTCCTTGCTCCATTGCTGACCTTTCCTATAAATGTCATCAAAGTCTGACAGTTACCTCCTGAGTTATCTTGTGTACACTGCAGCAGAAAACATGACCTCCTTGGTGGTTAGAAGAATAATTTTCCAGGCCGCAATGAGGAAAGATGCTGTTTGGATGCAATGAGGCAGAGCTTTGGTTTCCTCTCTCTTTGATTAGTTTTGAATCCATCCCTAATTACTTTTCACTTGGCTCCAGTGAATAGTTAAAATCTGCTCAAAGACGGGGACGGCTTATCAGGCTTTACCACTGAAGAGGCCGGATGGGTTTCAGTTTTTGACAGTATCTTATTTATCTTATTACACGTTGCTACACTTTTCTAAAACAGGACTGACATTTTGTTGTGGAGCCTCCAGCCTTCGCCCCAGGAGAAAAACTCTAATTATACATTTTCACTCTTTCATTTAAATAACTCCTAATTCTAACAAACAAATACATAACAATACTAAAAGGCTATATTATGCTTTTAGTACTCTACAAGTGAAGAGACCAGCAGAGGGCAGCAGAGTGCAGAGCCGTGACGGTCTTCTGAACACAATCAAAGAAAAAAAGCAGTTCACTTCCTTGAACTTTTTGTTTGATGCCATTCTACTACAAAATAAAAAAAAAGTAGGTGAGGAATCAGTGGAAACAGAGCTGTAGAGGGCTTGTTGATTCGTCAGTGCTTCCTGGAGTGGGCGGGGCTTTGTAGGGGAGGTGGAGGTTTGTGGAATTGAGTGTTTTGAGGCCTCAGAACGGCTGTGCCAGAGAAAAGAAAATTACTTGAACATGTGTGAATGAAGCAAAACACAACTCCAGGTCTGTTTTTGATGAGGAAACAACATTATAACATGGGAGAAAGAGAAGGCCCCTTTAAGTTCTGGCTCTGTGTTCAGTGTTAGATGTGACCAGTAGAGACTTAACACAGACAAATGAAAGAGGTGCAACAGATGATTTATCGTAGGAATAAACTTTGGTGCTTTGACCCCGGCAGGTAGAGACGTCAGAGATGAGATAAAAGGAGAGTTTGGTAGATTAGAATTTATTCCCCAGGGGCCTAGACACTGGTGTTGGTGAAGAGGAGGAAATGGAAAGCCTGAGGAGTATTCCTGGTTGAATTGACGCCACAGCTTCATTTACGATCATATTTTGGCTTGTGTTGCTTCCCCTTTTCCCTGAGGCTGTTTCTCTGTAAGCAAACATAGCCAGGAATGGGACACTTTCCCAGGAGGGTGTTCTGCCTCTAATACTTTTTTGGTAACTACTATTACAACCACAACAACTACTAACTATTTCCCCTTCTACTACTATTATTTCTACTTCCAGTTCTGTGAATACTACTAACCTTTATGATTGTGAGATGAGTGTGATTCTTACTTCTCCTGAAAATGATCCAGCCACAGTGACAGGATTATTCAGCCCTTAGCTTCAGTGGAGCATCCTGTGACGTTTTGGGTCACTGCTCACAAGTTTCTCACAGCTCTCGACTGAACTCTGCTCATTTTTCACCTGCAGAAGCCTCCAGCTCAGTGAAGTTTGACGGCCTTTGTGCTGCAGCTGCCTTCTTTAAATTCTGCCAAAGATTTTCAATGGAATTTAAATCTGGAGACTGAGAAGGCCACTCCAGGACGTCCCACGATCTTTTTGTCTCATTGGAAAATCTTTAATTGTTAAATCCTTAAAGGGGTTGAATATTTCTGATTGCAGCTGTAAGTGTTGTTGGTGAATGACTCTCACATTGCCACCTGCTGTTACAATTTGTTTCCAGTGTGCCTCTCTCAGTTCTTTCTAAGAACAAACACAGGGACAGAGTGAGGCCCTGGTCCTGATGGGACAGGGCCTCTGTGGGTCACACTCTGGTCAGTCTCTAATGAGGAGCAGAGCCCAGTGACCCATGACCTCCTCCTTTCATCTCCTCTGTCCTCTGTCCTCTGCTCCCCTTTCCTCTCTACCCGTGTTAGTTAGGAAACAGCTTTTCAGAATTCACCAAACTTTTGGGCTTCAACATCTACTAACCCAAGTCTAAAAATGTTGGGACGCTGAAAAATGCAAATAAAAACAAAGTATTGATCTTAAAACCATTTATGACCCCTCATTCGGCTTTACTTTCGTTTCTCTTCTTTCTGCCTTTGAGCCACTTTGCCGTGACAAAAATTGAGAAATAAAGCGACTGCTTCTGGTTGTGCCACTTTATCGTTAGACTTGAGTAGGTACACCTGTTTGGATTCTTCTAATTAGCTAATCAACAAATCACAGCGCAGCAGCTCAGAGCATTTAGTCCTGAGACATTTCGAAGACAAACCTGCTGAAGTTCAAACCGAGCATCAGGATGGAGAAGGAAGGGGATTTAAGAGACTCTGAACATGGCATGGGCTGATCTGAGTATTTCGGAACCTGCTGCTTGTCTAATTGTCACACACAACCATCTCTAGGGTTTATACAGAGAATGGTCCAAACAAAAAACGTGAAACTATCAAGTGAGCAGCAATTATTGATGGCAGAGGTCAGGTTATGGACAGTAACTTAAATATGTTACAACCAAGTCCATCTCTATTTGCATTTTTAATTATTAGAACATTTTTCCAAAGGCTTTTATAAAATATATTTGTTTACAAACACTGTCTCTGGTCAGTATTGTTTTAGATGTGAGTCATGAGTCACAGAAATCACGTCTATAGGCTGGTGTTAATGTGATTTAGCGGTGGATAATTTGCAGTCCTGGGCAGAGGTTGGCTCCAGCAGAGTGGCTCCTGCTGAATCACAAAATACACAAGTCGATATTTCACTGGTAATAAACTGTGACTGTGACCTACAGTTTGAGTTTCTTTTTATTTTATGGCTCCATGTAAAAGGAGTTAATGAGATAAAGTCTACATGTGGAGTGACTAATCTGAGGGATTTACAATAAGCCAAGCCAACTTTGTTGCAGAATATTTAAACTTTAAAGGTCCCATATTATGCTTTTTTCTAGCTTTTTAAAGTTTGGACATCTTTATATTAGTATTTCACGTGTTATAACTTACTTACTTATAAAATACTTTACAAGTAGTGAAAACATCTTTTTTTGAGGAGCTATTACTTTCACTTTGCATAAAACGCTTAGATTAGGCGCCTGTTCCTTTAAGGCCCTGTTGGCCCCGCCCACTTACACGTCAGCTCTGTGCTCTTTGCAAACACTGCAGGTGATGGCAGGATTGCAGCAGTGAAGTACTTTAAGTTCACACATGAATGTCTGAGTCCAGACATGAGAGGAGAATCTGAGCGCTTGTACTGAACAGTGGGGAATAGACAGGATGATAAAATGGATAATTAGCACGGCTATTAGCAACATGAGGCTAACAGATAGATAAATGAGCTGACTGCTTTGTAGTGACAGTGGTTTAAGGCTGAAATGATCAGAACGAGTCCGGTGACGGTGTCTGGGCTTTAGAAACGCTCAGGAGCACTTCCTGGTTTCATGTGTCTATGTAGAGCTGTGAGACCGAGCGTTTCCAGCTCTGAAGAAGGGCAGCGCCTCAGCATACAGGATTACTCAAACGGAATACTACTCCAGGTCTGTTTATGAGAAACAACATTATAACATGGTTACAGCTCTAAAAAGTTGAGATATCATAATAGGGGAACTGTAGTAGTGTGGAATGTAGTTTTGTAGCTTTTTTGGTCATACATTTTGTACTTTGCATTCTGCTCTGTAACTGGTTCACATAAATGTCTTATTTTACTAAATTTTTTAAACTGTATGATAAAAATACATTAGCTTTAGTACAGCCAAGCTTGTAAAACAGCAAGTAAACATTTTCTTGCATTGTGTTTCTCTAATAGCATTTTAAGGCTCAAAAGTTGCTCACAAAGAGATCGAATGTTCATTTTATTTGTAGCCAAAATTGTGCTTTAATGACATGAAATGGTGGAACTCATTGCACAAAAAGGTGGTAGTAAAATAATTTAGAAAATAATTAGTATGGTAGGTCACAATACAACAATCAGGGATAAGACTGAGGACCAGAGACAGACTAATTCAGAGTCTGAGAGTTCAAGTCTGGCCTATTGCACTAAACAGAACAGATTTTTATTTGTGGAAAAATATGAGAGGTTTTGGCCAAACACATAAGTTATACTCCCATTGGATGTTAGTCTACTCTGCACTGTATCATAACCTGGCTCTGGGCTATGACAGAAATGGATGCCAGACAACAAAATATGCCAGAGTTAGAGTTTTTAGACGTGTGAAAGTGGGCCCTTAAATAGGTGAGGGGCCTGAGGCTTTGAAAAATATGAATAGAAAAAAGGGAAGGAAAGCGATACAAGGACAACACTAGGAAAGTATTATAAAGAAGATGTTTAGAAATTAATGGATGATCAGCCTATACTACCAAACTTATAAGCTTCATTAAATGTATTCATATTTTGTTGTGTAAATTCGACCCCTTTTACCTTTAAATAAAACAAAATCAGGAAAGACAGCTTTGCTCTTTCACTTAGTCTCACTTTAACAAAGGTGTCTCACTCACAGATCGATGCAGACATTCAGCGGTGTCTCAGTCCGACAGAGAAGAATCAAAATGTCAGAGTTTTATCCACGTCTCCTGTGTTTGAGTGAAGTGTCAGAACAGTGTGGGTCTGAGGGGAGAGGAGAGGCCGGTCGTCAGGTTTCTGCACCAGAGAGCTGCTCACCATACGAACAAATGTCAAAGCAGGATCACTATAGACCTCACAGCTCATCACACTCTGTCTGCAGCAAACACAGACATATGGAGGGTTAGTATAGTCTGCCTGTCACACTGACGGATGAGTGTACAGTTCAAATATGTTACATTTAATACTAGAAGTGTTTATGTCTCATCATGGGCTGCATATGCGGTGGAAAAACCTCCCTTGCTCTACACCAGTTTATGTTCTGAACGTGGAACCTCAGTTTTATTCCTGGTCATTTTACTATGACCAATGTTTTGAACAAACATTATTTCCCTACATTATTTTTGTTATGTCTTTGGGTCAAAGACATGAATAAGTTCATGAGATTAATACGGTATTTGAATAAGTAGTTCATAGTTTTAGAATAGAATAAAATAGAATAGAAAGAGTTTATTGTCTGTCCAAGAAGGTGACAGAAATTCTTCTTTGATAAGGCTCTGTACAGTTAAGACACAATACATTCATTAAAGATGCACGTTCAAAACAAACATAATGCATAAGAACGGTCGAAAAGGCTTATTTCAGGGTGATTGTTAAGAAATAAATAAGTTAAATTCATTGTGAAAGCTTTTAAAAACTAGTCTGTACTTTGAAGGATTTTTTTATCAGTTGCTGGTGATAGTTTGCAGAGCTTACACTTGTTAGGCTGACCTTTGACCTTTGACCTTTGACGTCATTTCCTCACAGAGCCGGCCCAAGCTCTGGTGGTGTCCCATTTGGCGCAGTCCCATCACACTGAGCTGTGGACAGAGGCTCCACAGAACAGCACAGGTTCCAAAAGCTTTTGTCAGGACGTCTGGACTCATGTTTGATGTTGCTTTTATAATAAAACAGCTGTACAGGCGCCCCCCGAGTCACTCTGCGCCCTCAGTTTCAGTTACAAAATATCACATAAAGGAGAACCCCCAAACTGAGAAAAGCAAGCCCTGTGTGGAGCCTCATGTATTTGTTTGCTGGTTGTCTAGCTGCACATACTGTAGTTGTGTGTTGTGAGGATTAGGAAACATTTTTGATCCTGGCTCATATTTGGAGAAGCGTCCAGCTTGGTACTCCTGACCAGGATCCTCGCTCAGAGCTGCTGTTTGCTGTTTATTGTCTGTTGAGTTATTGATTTTCTTTATATTTTAATCAACAAACATCTTTTATTCTCCTGTTAGGTCCCCTATTCTGCTAAATCAATGGTTTTAAACGTTTAACCATGTTATAATGTTATTTACACCTAAAAACAGACCTGGAGTAGTATTCTGTTTGAGTAATCCTGTATGCTGAGGCGCTGCCCTTCTCCAGAGCTGAAACGCTCGGCCTCACAGCTCTACATAGACACATGAAACCAGGAAGTGCTCCTGCTGTTTCTAAAGCCAATACACCGTCACCGGACTCGTTCTGATCATTTCAGCTTTAAACCTCCATCAATACGAAGCACTCAGCATCATTTATCTCTCTGTTAGCATCATGTTGCTAATAGTCCATGCTAAATAGCCATTTTATGCTCTGTCCAGTCCCCACCAGTTGCCAGCAGGGGGCGACAGACACCTAATCCAAGCGTTCTCTGCAGAATCAAAGAAACATCTCCCAACAGAAGCGGTTTCCCACATATATTATTTAAGTAATGAAACATGAAACATTAATACAAAAGTGTCTAAAACTATTTCAAAAAGTCTGAGAAAAGCTAAATTTAGGCCTTTAACAATTTCACTTATTCCTTTGTATTTCTCAGTCCTAACAGCAGCCCCACTAACCACTCACCACTGTTTCCTAATAAAATTTTAAATAATAAAAATCACTGTCTCAGCAGCAGCATTACAGCGAGCAACGAGGTGCCAAAAATCCACTTAGTGGCCAGGAGCCTGCTCGAGGTCCAGTCCCTGTAATACTGCGATGAAAGAAAGTCTTTCAACTCAGCCACAAAGACAGTGATCCTTACTAAAGTATTATCCAATTGTGATTATTAAATTATAACTCAAAATGTCACCCAGGCTGTTCATGAAAGTGACAGTAAAGGTTGAACATTGAGGCTGACTGACAGCTGAGTGTATAATACAGAACTGTTTTCAGTAGATTTTTGTGAAAGTCTGTGATATTTCTCTCATTTACTCTGAGAAAAAACACCCCCTGGGTGGCTACGAAGACACTTGTTTAAAGATATTACTTTGAAGCATTTTTTAGCCAACATTCAGTGTTTTTGTAAGGTTTTTACAGAAATATATGGAGAAAAACATGACAGTCTTTTGAACAGAGAGAAGTTCAAAGCTGAGCGTCCTCTTGCAAAAGTCTGAGAAGGAACCACGACTCTGTAATGGCTGATCTAGACTTTATTATCAAACTCTTATTGTTTGGTCTGAAACACCTCTCATCACTGAATTAATGTGAATATGCAATGCAAACTTTTTTTTTTACACATTCTCTAGAGTCATGTGACCAGTGACGAGTGAATAATAGTGTATGAATCCATGCACGAGCTGAGTCCACTACGGTGATCAGATGTCCTGATCACCGTAGTGGACTCTTTTCAACAGGTCTCCATTTTAACCAATACAAAAGCACAGGAAACTTAAAATTATTTATCCAAAGACTTTTGCCACTAAATTTATTCACAGTGTCATTGTTTTTTTTGTTTTTTTTATCAATAAATTGCCATAAAATTCAAAACTTAAGCCAGAGCGTCATGTATTTTGTATTACATGACAGAAAATTACTTTATTTTGTCACTTGATAATATAAAATAATAATGTCAAAGAATAAAATGTCAAAGAATAGTAGTATTTGGACAGCATTTGATTCAATTTGACTTAGAAAGAGAACTATGTTGGGCTACTGTGCCTTTAAAACTTATTCTTATGTCCCAGAGGTGGATATGTGGAGGTCAGAGTGAGAGATGAGTGAGCAGAAACTCTTTCCTCTGCCGCTGTGTCCTGAATCACAATCAGCTCCACTCTGTGTCTGTATCAATACTGGACCAGAGGAAGGAGCCAGAGCCAGAGTCAGACTAAAGGTGGATCTGAAGGGAGAAAGGATTGCACTAAAACTTTTTTTTCCTCTGTGGATAAAAGCTGCATTATCATAAGACTTCATTCATTCATTCTTCTTCCTTCTTTCCTGCCTTTCATTTCAAAAACATGTGACCAATAACTTCACCATAAAAGTAAATGTGTGACTAAAATTGAAGCAAGTGAACCAACTCATCCATTTAAAGTTGACAAGTCATGTAGATCACAGCCAATGGGAGTCTAAAGAATATTAGTTGAATATTATAATGCATTACCTTTTTTAATTACACATTACATAACATTTTGTCATTTTTTTTGTTTCAATAGGTTAAAAACAAGTTATTCAAATAGTAATAATAATAATAATAATAATAATAATAATAATAATAATAATAATAATAATAATACATTTAATTTTACATTTCTATTTTAAAGGTGGATGATTCTTTATCTTGAGTTTCAATGATAAAAAGTAGGACAATTTGTATTTACAATAAATTATAAAATGTCTTTGTAGTATTTTTTATAGGACTAATTTTTGAGGAATCATCATCAAGTATGAATAAAGGAGTACTCATGGTATGACAAATAGTCCAGGGAGTGGACGAGACAAAAAAGGTTGGGAACCACTGCTGTAGATGACGTGATGTCCGTGTGATGTATAATATCACAATATACTAATGGGTGATTAAACAGTTTTCCTATAAATAAATGGGTGTACTGTCCCTTTAAGGTTGTTTACAAAGCGATAATCTCAGCTCTCATTCTGTGTTGTCAGCGAACACTTCCTCAGTAATTAATCTCACATCACACTGCTCTGTGGAGGCTCGGTACTTGCTCTAATAAAACCTGCGTCAACACTTAAACTGTTTAGGATCAAAGTGTATTAAAGACTTCATCAGGAGGAGAGTTACTGGCAAGGCCAGTTTTATTACAGCACAGTTCATACACAGGGAACTGAAAGTGCTTTACTGAAAAAAGATGTTAAGAAGAAGAAAGACAGGAATTACAATTAAAACTGTTAAATCACATTTAAAAATACAATTAAGAATCAATTTAAAGCTAAATTAAAAGAGAAGAGTGCATAAGATTTCACTCGTCACACACTGAGCTAAAAAGAACAGTTTTAAGTCAGGACTTGAACATTGTCAGAGTAGAGGCCTAACATCGTCATGGAGAGTAGTCTAAAGGGGGGTATACACCAAGGCGATGATCGCCCGTCTGAAGCCGTCTTAATGGTTCTTCCACGTCGCTCATTTCCATCCTTTTGATCTGTATGCGCCGTCGCCCCCCATCGCTCCAGGACGGAGGCCGTCTGACCAGTTTTCCTGCCGATTAGCCTTGTTGTTGTTGAATCGGTGTTTTTGGTCTTTGGCACGAAGCGCTCTGATAGGCCTAGCACTACAGCTGCCGCGCCAATCAGCTCACGGGAATTTTAGCGGAAGTGACAGAGTGACGAGAGGTGAAAACCGCTGTGGCAGCGTACCGTCACCATTTTTGTATTCTTCGCAATTCCGTGCGGAAAGTTATCTTCTTCAAGTAACAGAGCAGCGGCTCCTAATCCACACAAAACAATGTCCAAACCGGCCATGATCACGCTTCTCAAATGTTCAAACAAGCTGAGAACAGTGGCAGACCAAGGCGGCTACATGCAGATGTACTCAGCAAACATTGTGTCACTTCTGTTGATCTTTGTTCACTGGCTAGCGCCATCTGCCGCTTTAGGGGGGGTAATTACACGGTATTTAGGACGGTTGTCGCTTCGGTGTATGAAGAGGGAAAAAGGTCATGCGACGTGAGGAAACACGTTATTGAGTGGTTTACTTTCACTTCTGCGTCTCTACTTTGAATTGAGCTAAAAATCTGAAGTATTTTGCCTCCTGTATAAATGAATTTCATCATTTTGTATGAAATGGATGATATTTCAATGTTATTTCTACAAAACGTCCGTGTTTATCATCGCCTCCTCACTTTTCTAAGATTTAAAAAGTGGTTGATGAAAGACGAGCTCCAGGGTGAAGCTGAATAAAAAAACTCCAATAGCCAGTGGCTGTCAAGGCTGTGCCTCTGTAACATCTGACCTCATCAGCGAGGCTGGAGCAGACTGAACACAGCTCTGTGTGGCTGGCTTCAAATTAATTCAGCAGTAATTGTAGATTAAACTGTGCCACTGTCTTGTCTTTTTAACAAGGAGAAGATTTTGCCCAAAATGAGAAGCTGGAACACACAGTTGCTAATTGTTACCTGTCTAGAGCTGGACTTACAGAAAAAATAATAAAAAGCTGGTCAGAAAAAACATGCATTAAGTCATCATCTACCACCTAATCTCATTAAAGGATTCTGGCTGAAATCTGAAGTGGTCACTTAATCATAAAGGCAAACTTACACTGAGAGAACCATTCACAGTCTTTCACATTCTAGTTCACATAAATATACTGTACCTGCAGGTCTTTGGACAATTTAATTTTGTATAACTTATTTATATATTTATATAACTTCAGCCACAAAGGGTCACATTGGCAGGATGTGGCTGGTTCTGTCAGGGCGGGCATCAGAAAGGCACAAAACCTGCCACATCACAGCACAACTGGTTCACTGTGGTGATTCCTTACTAAACAGAGAACAGCTGAAAGATTAAAAAAAGAAGAAGAACACTCCAGCAGGAGAAAATTATACTAGGACCACTTTATGATCATGTATGTGATAAAGTGGCACATTTATTTATTTTTGCTTAATTTTATAACAAGGCACAGCTTGCAGTAAACTTTATTAACTTGATAGATCCCAGACTCTTTTCTTATGACCCCTGCTCAAAAATGACATGAGTGAATAAAAATAAAACAAAGTCATTCATTCATTCATCTTCTTCCACTTGTTCCCATTAGAGGTCGCGGGTACTGGAGCGTATCCCAGTAACTTTGGGCCTTAGGCGGGGTCTGGACACAGGCTCAGGGCTGACACAGAGACAGACAATAATTCACTCTCACATTCATCCACTAAGAGTCACCACGGTTTGGTTTTTAAGCCGGATGCCCTTCCTGTGACTGGAGTGGGCCATGTGGGTGAAGTGTCTTGCCCCTGGACACAAGGACAGTATCTTTGTACCGCCGACCCTTTGTTTCCACACAGACTGGAGTACATATTCTTCAAATACATACTTATATTAAATTGTTATCTTTAAAGCAATGTGCCTTTAAATAAATCATAATTCTGATGCTTTCCCATTGGTTACGAGCCAGAAAGTGCATGCATTTTCATTACGAGTCCCATAAACGGTAAATGAAAGCAAGTAAAAACGTTATTAATACTGATTTCTCTTGGTTTGGACTTGGCACAGTGCAGTCGTCTGCTGTTAATCTAATACTGTGTACTAAATTCTGTAATGATTGCCAAGTGAGGCTGAATAAATGCATAAAATTTAACATCGTATTCCTCTCAGCCGTATTTGTAAAAGGCTAATTTAATGGCAGTGGCACCTAATTCGTATTCTGCGGCTCTCACTGCTCTGGACGACCTTGTGAGCTGCAGATTCATGTGAAGAGGGATGTTTTTGATGGCGATAGTAATGGATTTGCATACGCGTCTGATTGAAAATGGAAGACAGAGAAATGACACACAAACACGCAGATCATTTGAATGGGAGACTTTGGCTGAGGCTCTGATTGCAGCGGCCCATCTGGAGAGTGCCAGGTTTTTGCACAGACCTCCCGAGACCATCACCGTCTGTGGTTTAACAAAACAACACCTTTAATTAGAGAAAAGTAAAAATTCAACACCAGTCATCACAACAGGTTTTAACTAGAGTATTACAAAGCAGTGAAAGAAGTGCTCAAAACCTGTGCTCAAGTGAAAATTCTGAGAGTATTGAACAACATTTTGAGTAAAAGTCACATTTTAGAATATGATAATGTCTAAAACTTAGAGGACAGGGCCAGGAGCGTGCTATAGCTTAGAAACAATTTTTAAATGAAATGCATTTACAGAAAATGCTCAGATGTTGAACCTGATCATTTTGTTGTGAGTGGGTCCACGTCCTCGCTCTGTCAGCTGACAACACTCACGCCTCTGTGACGTGACCACTTCTTGACACCATAGTGAAAAAAAATCTTTCACCTGAGTGAATGTGTTCTGACAGAGGAGACGTTAAACTCTGTGCCAGTTTTTGTTTCGTGTGGAAGAATTAGAGCCTGCCCTCTGTCTCAGTCTCACAGAAGAATATTATGACACCACATGAACACAAGCCAGAGACTAAAGTTTAATTAAGAACAAAGTACTTACTACTGCAATAGCTCGAATTACGAATACTACTACTGCAACAACTACTATTACTACTACAAAAGCCACTATTGCTATTACTTACCATTTTGCCAATGAGGTCAAAAATTATTTTACTTATTAGGGGTTTAAAAATATTTAAGTAAAAGTAACATTATTTAACATAATTTTCTCAAATAAGTAAAAGTATGCTCTCAGAAAAATGCATTTTCATAAAAATGAGTAAACTAGATAAAGGTATAGATACAGATAATGGGGTGTAACTGGTCAGGGGCGTCAGACTTGAGGGGTAAAGGGTACAGTTTACCCAGGGTCCACTGCAGGGAGGGGCCCTTCAAAAGCCTAGGATGTGTGTGAGAGATATTGCTAAAGTGAGCCAGGGGGCCCATCAAAATGGTTTATACAAAGGGCCCAGAAATTTGTGCTACACCCCTGGTAACAGTACATTTTTGCAACAATAACATGTATCGATTAGAATAATTTTGATCATATTCAGCATTTTCACACCGATACAATCAATACAGTACCTTTACAAAAATCAGAAAACTTTATTCTCATATCCAGCATCATGGCCTGGGCGGATTATTTCCTGGAGACACAGAGTGGAGCACAGTTGAATATAACATTTTATTTCATTAAAAAAAAAAAAAAAAAAAAAAAGACAATTACATCTCAAAATAATAGTGTAATTTTAGCAAATATAAATATTTCTGAGATTTTCCACATATTTTTTCAGATTTTTTTTCCATAGGCTGGATATAGATATAGATTACCAAGGAAACAATCCAATCCAATACAAGGTAATGCACATTGATATAGTTGTATTGTAGAAATGAAAAATCGACACATTAATAAAATAACTGTATCGTTTCACCCCAAATAGATGAGCATAGTTTCTTTCCAACACTGCTCTTACACAGTGACGTCTCTCAGCTTTTAGCTTAGAAATGCTCCCGTAAATAAAACTTTTTTTCAGGCTTTTTGAAATAGTTTTTGCATTAGTAACTTAAAATAATGCATATGTATGGAAAACATCTTCTTCATCTTGGGGAGCTGTTATTCTGACTTGGCAGAGAAAGCTTGGATTAGGTGTCTGTCGCCCCCTGCTGGCAACAGTGGGGACTGGGCAGAGCATAAACCGGCTAATTAGCACAGCTATTAGCAACATGATGCTAACAGATAAATGAGCTGACTGCTTTGTGGTGACAGAGGTTTGAATGAGTCCGGTGACAGTGTACGGGCTTGGGGAAGGTTAGGATGAATCCAGGACAGACAGGAGCCCAGGAAAATCTTACAGTAATAATATAAATGTATCTTAGTTTGCAATGATAGGGCTCAGTATATTTTCAGGGGGCCCAGAATACTTGGCGTGTCACTTGAGCATCCAATACTTCCAATACTATAAAATGCTCCTTTTATACCCAGTCATCTTACTGAAGTGTTGCCAATTAGCATAATTAGCTGCAAAAAGCTCACCCATGATGTTTTTAGTTCAGATTTTGGTGTTTGAAGGGCCTATCTTTGACATGACATTTAATTTCTGTGAGATATTCTGCAGCAGCAGCCAACATGAGACAAGACACAGCAGGATTTCTCCATAATCTGTTCGGCTCAGGAGCGAGACACGGCCATAAAAGATCCACCACTGAGAGGAAACTCGGACTGAAAATGATTTTATACATGAACTCAGACCACAAGCTCTATAACAAGATGAGATAATCTTAATATGATGCTATTGTTTTGACTAGACGTCGCACAGACAGAGTAGCAGAGGAAAAATCTTTTAATATAATTTGTGTCTCATACAAAATCCATGTTTGTTTAATCCGAGGCAATTACTGTTGTTTATCTGCATCTTAAATTCCATTTCATTTTAGACATGAGCTGCAAACATTCATTAAAAAATAGAGACTTTTGTATTGTGAGGAAAAAAATTGGAATAATAACATTGAAAAACATTTATTATTTTAAAGCAATGCTGTGTAACTTTTCAGGAAGCCTTATTACTTATAAATGTCTCCTGCGACTTAGTCCTGGACGGCAAACTCTTTTTCTATTCTACACAAGTTTGTCTGGGACCTTTGTTTGAATTTAATTTCAAATGAAGGCCAGGACGTGAGCAGCGCACCACTGACTTGGCTGTAACCAAAACAAACATGGTGGATTGTTGATGTTTTTTCTGTAAAACACCAGAATACGGTGTATTATGAGCAACTGTGTCTTTATTTGTGAATGGGGACAGCAGCAGAAGCCAGTTGTACAAAGACTTCTGGAAAAAGTAGGGTTTGTTTGAATGTGGTGCTTACGTGGGACGCCAGAGGGACTTTACTGTTGTTAAAATGGAAACAAAACAAAGACTAAAATCAAAGACTGAACAACAACGAAGACTTCAGCAGAACCAACAGGTGAGAGAAGTTAATAAATTCACACTCTGTATAAGCTGGTGCCATCTTGGTTCATTTTGAAAGGAGATTACCCTCTGCTTTTGTAAGATGTGCCTGCATAAGTCTGGTCCAAATCGGCCTGAGTGGAAACGGTTTGTTGTGACAGCCATTATAAACCTCATAGCAAAGTAAATGCATCTGTTAAATATTTACTTCTAAAAACAAAAAAGCAATCCTAACCCTTTCTTTATTCTGTTTGCATAAAGGCCTTCCATGACACCCTCACAGTAAAAACTCATTTTAAATACCAATACTATTTTTTTTTTCATTTACAAACTTTACAAAGTGTTGCTATAATTCTAGTTATGGATATACTGTGGCTCAAAGTGTCTTGCTCTTCTCTGTGATCATGAGTTGTGATAAATGAGTTGCATGAATGATGTCGAAGCAACTTACGGACCTGTGTGCATTTTTGTCTTACTGATATATTCTGCAAAATGTACTTTTCTCAGCTTTCTCCCATGTTATAAAGTTATTCCCTCATCAAAAACAGACCTGGAGTTGTGTTTTGTTTAATTCATGCCTGTTTGAGTAATCCTGTATTCTCTGGCACTGAGTTTCTGAGGCCTCAGAACGCTTGGTTCCACAAACCTCCGCCCACTCCAGGAAGCACTGACCAATCAACAACAAACCCTACTACATCCAGTCTAGCTCTCATTCATTTAACTAAAAAAAACAGATGTACAGCTCTGTTTCCACTGATTCCTCACAGACATTTTTCATTTTGTAAGTAAAATGGCATCAGACAAAAAGTTTAAGGAAGTAAACAGCTTTTCCCCTTCTGCTTCTGTTCAAATAACAGAGCTGAACTCTGCTGCCCTCTTCTCCTGTTCGTGTTTAACTCCAGTAAAATATTTCTTAAAATGTTTTCATTTAGTCACATAATGTTTTTAAATGTTTTAAAATGTGCTGCTGTTTTAGAAGTGACCACAATTGGTTTAAAAAGATACAAAAAAAGCATCATTTATCTTCTTTAAAGACAATACACTGCCTCACCGCACCTGTTAAAGCTTGTAGTTTCTGGTTCTTACCTCACAGAGACAGGGGCAGGTGGTGCAGAAATGTAAGGAATCTACACAAAAAACAGTGCCAAGAAGAAGAATACTGGTGTTTATTAAAATGAAAAGGTCAAATGATAAGAAACATGAGAAAGTGTAACTGTGAAAGGCCAACGGTTTGCCCTGAGCTCATGAACTGAGATCATACAACAGTGGAATTTTAAGCTTTTTACACCAAGGACCACCTCATAAAACTATGACTACAACTAAAATCAGCATTACTAATGAAGTAAAAGAAATTAAACATTAAACTAAACAAGGACTAAATCAGGACTTAAACAGGTCTAAAGCAGGACTAAACCAAGACTAATCCAACACTAAACCAGGCCTAAACCGGTTCTAAACCAGGACTAAATCAAGACTAATCCAACACTAAACCAGGTCTAAACCAGTTCTAAACCAGGACTAAACCAAGACTAATCCAACACTAAACCAGGGCCGAACCAGGACTAAACCAGGGCTAAACCAGGACTAAACCAGGACTAAATCAGGGCTAAACCAGGACTAAACCAGGACTAAACCAGGACTAAACCAGGGTTAAACCAGGACTAAACCAGGACTAAACCAGGGTTAAACCAGGTCAAAACCAAGACTAATCCAACACTAAACCAGGCCTAAACCAGTTCTAAACCAGGACTAAACCAGGACTAAATCAAGACTAATCCAACACTAAACCAGGCCTAAACCAGTTCTAAACCAGGACTAAATCAAGGCTAATCCAACACTAAACCAGGCCTAAACCGGTTCTAAACCAGGACTAAATCAAGACTAATCCAACACTAAACCAGGTCTAAACCAGGGTTAAATCAGAGCTAAACCAGGGCCAAACCAGGACTAAACCAGGGTTAAACCAGGACTAAACCAGGACTAAACCAGGTCAAAACCAACATTAAAACAACTCTAAATCAAGACTAAACCAAGTCTAAACCAGGTCTAAACCAGGACTAAATCAAGACTAACCCAGGTCTAAAACAGGGTTAAAGCAGAGCTAAACCAGGGCCAAACCAGGACTAAACCAGGCCAAAACCAAGATTAAACCAACTCTAAACCGGGACTAAACCAAGCCTAAACCAGATCTAAACCAAGTCTAAACCAGTACTAAACCAGGTCTATAAGTCAGAACTACACCAGGACATAACCAGAACTTAACCAGGATTAACTCAGTAAAAAAAACAGGTCTAAACCGGACTAAACTGTGCCTAAACCAGGACTTAGCCACAGTCTACATCTCAAATTTGACCCCCAACCAGAGCAGGACTAAAACAGGAATAAAACTGGCTCTAAAATAAACAAAATCAGGAATGAACTTCCAAAGACTCCTGCGTACCACCTTTGGTACCTGTCCCACAGTTTGAGGACCACAGTTTCCTAAAGCTCTGATTACCACTCACCTTCACTCATAGCTTGCCTGGCCATGTGACAGCTCTGATGTTTAAATAAAAGCCAGCCTTAATTATGTCGAGTTGTTTTTTACATTCAGATGATGAATAGTAATTAGTCGGCTGTAACAGTGGGAGGTCAGGAACAAAAGCCCAGTCACTGTTAAAAAGATTTATTCAGTGTTATCAAGATGCATGAAGCAGTCACAGCTACTTTGGGTCCTGCCGCCTCCGAGTCGCATTTACATGAAAACGCTGAGGTGTGAAGAAAACAAGAGCTAGTGTGATCAAACTGTAGTACATGTATTTGTCCAGCAAACTGTGCTGTGGCCCCTGCAAATGCCCTACACCAGCCATTTTTAGAGTCAGGAGTGTTGTGACCCCTTAAATTTCAGTAAATCCTATGCGGCCCCCTAACAATAAAACATTACCCTACAGAATGTGTCATGTTTTTCTCCATAGAACTAGAAAAACATAAAAAAAAAACACAGGCTGTTGGTTAATTTTAAAAAAAAGTTATATCTTTAAACAACTGTACTTCATTTCAAACTCTTTTTGTGTATTTAATATAGACAACCTTTGGGGGGGGCCCCCTGAGGTACGCTGCTGCTTCACCACACAGTGAGTAAACAGCAGAGGAAATCATAGTTCTGGTTTGCAACTTTCCAATAACTTTAAGATCTTGTGGTTTTCTGGAGCCATTCTCATAAAGTTTTTGGTAAAAGTCAGTTCTGATACAGAGACTGACAGAACTTGGTAATGTGGGGCCCCAGTGCAGGATTTCAGGATGGGCCCTAAAGTTATGAAACACATTCAGTACTTCAGCTTCATGCATTAAACTTTTAGTGACAATTTTACTATTACTTTTACTATTTATTATTTTAGTTTTTATTACAATTTGTGTTTTGTTCTTTTTGTTTGAGTTCACAAATTTAAAAGGATTTAAAATTTAAATGTTAACAATTCACCTCTGTAATAGTTATGTGCTGCTGCTAATTATTATGAATATTTTAAACACAGTCCTTCCAAGATTTCACAGGCAATTTTTGTGATTGTTGCTAAAATGCCTGATTTTGCATGAAATTTTTATTTTTGTTGCACTAAAAGTTGCGATTTTTTGTCAATAATTCACAAGTAAAAAGTACCAGAGGTGATAAAAATACACTGTTACTTGAGTTTTTTGTTTAAAATATTAGATAGAATAATAAAAACTAACAAAATCTGTCAAAATATGAAGGTGATATTTAATCAAATTAAAAATAACTGTATTTGAACAGGCCAAGCGTACTTACTTTTTTAAATGATATTGCTGTGATGTGTGTGTGTGTGTGTGGGGGGGGTTAGCCTGCAAAATAAAAGTTTTAAAGAACATTGACCTCGAACTTCATTGTTGTCTCAATCCAGCTGCCCTTTCAACTTTTTAGGCAACTATATCACCATGGCAACGCAGACAGCTTTTCAGTGACACCAGACAAAACTAAAAAGTATAGGCCCATACCACGTTTGTCTCCTCCTTCAGTCCCATGCACACACCGCAGCTGCTGCTGACCACCTGCGACCTCAGGCCTGAGTGTGCCCGACCTCCGCGCTGCACCTCCACGTCACAACTCTGTGCTGCTCTGTTTATGAGTGCACCACACCTCTGCATCGCACCTCCACGCCGCTCTGTCTGTGGCTCAACCCGACCTCCGGCGCATTACCGGTGCGCTGCTGAGAGAGAGGAACTGCTCTGCTTGGAACAGGGGACGGCCCACAGACAGCGGCAAGTGCAGCAAAATGAAGTTTTAAAAGAAAACCTCAGTGATAATTGGCCAAAGTTACAGAAAAGTTGCGGAGATTGGATAAAGTTGCAGGGTAGCGCTGAATTCGCGGGTTTTGCTTGATTGTGACATCGCAAAATCCTGGAGGGACTGATTGATGAACAAGTGCCCACTTTAATGGGCCCCTAAACCTCCCGGGCCCCACTGCAGTTGCACTGCCTGATGTTACGCCCCTGCTGACAGACAACATTCATTCTCTATGGGACATTTAGATTCTCCAGCTCACCTATAAATGCATGTCCTAGGACAGTGAGCAGAAGGCAGTCCTTTTTTTGTAAAACAATCTGTTTTCTAACAGCTGAAGTCAGAGGGAGAGTCGTTCCCCAACCTGAGAGCCTGGTAGCAGGTTATTGCAGCACAATCAGCCTCAGGCCATTCAGCTCCTAATGTCTCAGTGTTTTCTGTGAGGGATAAGGCTCTGCTCAGACTCACAGCCTCTTCAGAGCTGATAAAGTCCCTTGGATGAGAGACAAAACGTCCTAACAACACAACTTTGTCCAGCGCCTCATTTTATATTCTGCATTCTCTTGGCATCCGCTTTATTTACTCCTTAATCCTTCCACATCTTTGTTTGTGTTAACGGGATGTGTGCGCATCTGACTCACTGTGCAGACATCCAGATTTAACTCCTAACACATTCTCCCCTCATCCTCAGACATCTACCACTGACCAGAAGCAGATACTAAGATCACTTCAATTTACCACCGCCACAATCAAGACACGGCCATTTTAATACTGAGAAGCACAGCAAGGATCGACCCCATGGACAAATACTTACGGTGTAATGGCCGTCATCATCATAAACATTGCCTTTTTGCCCAATATCGTTGTGGGAAGAACAAGAGGTCCATTTGAGTTCGGAGAGTGTATTACAGGCTTTTATGTGTTTGACAGAAATGCAAGCGTTAGAGCGTGTTGGATACAAGCTGTGTTATTTGGCCAATAGCTTTCGGAAAGGCCTCTCCGTGCAAATGAACAAATATATACTGCAGGCTAACGAGGAAGTGTCTGGAAGGGAACATGTGGAGTAAACAGCTGGCCCATTACACAGACGGCAAGAATAAGAAATAGCTGTGGATTTGTGGATTTTAGTCTTTGAACCACACCACAAACAAACAACACATACAATACGCAAACAAGATTAAGAGGCGGCGTGTTCCAGAGTTTAGAAGCAAATGTTTGTACAAGGCTTGGGAAAAAGTCCTGGTATGGGAACTGAGCCAGCGCTAACCACTAATGCTAATGCTAATGCACTCATATCTATTTATTATTATCTTTTTTGTTATTATTAAATGCCTCTGCAGTTGGGTCTATGATATATTGATAATGCTTGTACAGAGTGGAACTTTCTATACTTGTTGGACAATCGACTGTGAGTTGCCAGTTCTGGAGGAAATTTACAAAGCCAGACTTCTTTCTCGGGCCTTACACATTGCCCTGCTAAAGAGATATTTGACCTTCTTCCTTCAGGAAAACAATATTGGTCAAGTACACACACTGTTTTGCAAAAAGTTTTCTTCCAACGAGCTGTGATGAGTTAGAACAAAGCACTTTGGGCTACGTTAGACATGCACTTTACTGCAGGCAACTTGTTTTTTCTTTTCGTTTTTTTTTTTTTTTAGATTATTTTTAATACTTTTACAAATGTCTTTGGGCTTATGTGTCAGTGTGTGGTAGTCGATATGTTTTAATATATCCTGTTTTGTGGTTGTTTTTTTATTGCAACTGGCAACTAAACTGAACTATGAAAATGAAAATCTGATTACCATATTTTATTCACTGATGCAATCTACTGTGATGAAATTCTTATGAAGCCTTCAGCACTGCAATAACCTTTTCCCACAGCAATTACCAGTAATTACCAACTATGTCACTATAATACTAAACTTGTGAGTTCATAACCAAAATACAAGGATTAATGGTTCAATTTTAACAGGCACATAATGGAGCGGAACAATAAAAACAGCCTGAACTCAAGTTTGACCAAGTTAGTCACAGTTGGTGCACTTTGCCTTTTTATGGCAGTTTATAAAAAGAGTGCTCCCTTTTCCTAAACCCCATTATACAGGGCTGTACTATTTGTATTTTGTATTATTTAATTTCTTTCAAGCAAGCAAATGGTTCATAGTTCTCTATAACAACAGGATACAAGATGGAATGAAGATGTATAAGAATAAATAAATTAGCAAGTATCCGGCAACTTCAGTCTTTTCTGCCTTCATAATAACATCCACGTGCTCCTATTTGGATCCATTTGTTCACAGGTGATCATTTCATCAAAACACATTTCATAACAAACCATACAGAAAAGGAGTGGAAGAAGTCACTATAGTGGATTATACAGAGCACTGAATTAATGTATGACGAGACTGTTGCAAAATTCCAGGAATTTTCAAAGTTGGAAATTTACACAATTCAAAGCTGTCCCATGACAGGGCAACATACTACAGCATAAAACACACAAACACACTTCAATATCTGTGCTATTCCTCAGTCACATGCGGTACATGTAGTAACCTGTGGTACATGTAGTAACCTGTGGTACATGTAGTAACCTGTGGTACATGTAGTAACCTGTGGTACATGCAGTAACCTGTGGTACATGTAATAACCTGTGGTACATGCAGTAACCTGTGGTACATGTAATAACCTGTGGTACATGTAGTAACCTGTGGTACATGCAGTAACCTGAGGTACATGTAATAACCTGTGGTACATGTAATAACCTGTGGTACATGTAGTAACCTGTGGTACATGTAATAACCTGTGGTACATGTAGTAACCTGTGGTACATGTAGTAACCTGTGGTACATGTAGTAACCTGTTGTACATGTAGTAACCTGTGGTACATGCAGTAACCTGAGGTACATGTAGTAACCTGTGGTACATGTAATAACCTGTGGTACATGCAGTAACCTGTGGTACATGTAATAACCTGTGGTACATGCAGTAACCTGTGGTACATGTAGTAACCTGTGGTACATGTAGTAACCTGTGGTACATGTAGTAACCTGTGGTACATGCAGTAACCTGTGGTACATGTAATAACCTGTGGTACATGCAGTAACCTGAGGTACATGTAATAACCTGTGGTACATGTAATAACCTGTGGTACATGTAGTAACCTGTGGTACATGTAGTAACCTGTGGTACATGTAGTAACCTGTGGTACATGCAGTAACCTGTGGTACATGTAATAACCTGTGGTACATGCAGTAACCTGTGGTACATGTAATAACCTGTGGTACATGTAGTAACCTGTGGTACATGCAGTAACCTGAGGTACATGTAATAACCTGTGGTACATGTAATAACCTGTGGTACATGTAGTAACCTGTGGTACATGTAGTAACCTGTGGTACATGTAATAACCTGTGGTACATGTAGTAACCTGTGGTACATGTAATAACCTGTGGTACATGTAGTAACCTGTGGTACATGCAGTAACCTGAGGTACATGTAGTAACCTGTGGTACATGTAGTAACCTGTGGTACATGTAGTAACCTGTGGTACATGTAGTAACCTGTTGTACATGTAGTAACCTGTGGTACATGCAGTAACCTGAGGTACATGTAGTAACCTGTGGTACATGTAATAACCTGTGGTACATGCAGTAACCTGTGGTACATGTAATAACCTGTGGTACATGCAGTAACCTGTGGTACATGTAGTAACCTGTGGTACATGTAGTAACCTGTGGTACATGTAGTAACCTGTGGTACATGCAGTAACCTGTGGTACATGTAATAACCTGTGGTACATGCAGTAACCTGAGGTACATGTAATAACCTGTGGTACATGTAATAACCTGTGGTACATGTAGTAACCTGTGGTACATGCAGTAACCTGTGGTACATGTAGTAACCTGTGGTACATGCAGTAACCTGTGGTACATGTAATAACCTGTGGTACATGCAGTAACCTGAGGTACATGTAATAACCTGTGGTACATGTAATAACCTGTGGTACATGTAGTAACCTGTGGTACATGTAGTAACCTGTGGTACATGTAATAACCTGTGGTACATGTAGTAACCTGTGGTACATGTAATAACCTGTGGTACATGTAGTAACCTGTGGTACATGTAATAACCTGTGGTACATGCAGTAACCTGAGGTACATGTAATAACCTGTGGTACATGTAATAACCTGTGGTACATGTAATAACCTGTGGTACATGTAGTAACCTGTGGTACATGCAGTAACCTGAGGTACATGTAATAACCTGTGGTACATGTAGTAACCTGTGGTACATGTAGTAACCTGTGGTACATGTAATAACCTGTGGTACATGCAGTAACCTGAGGTACATGTAATAACCTGTGGTACATGTAATAACCTGTGGTACATGTAGTAACCTGTGGTACATGTAATAACCTGTGGTACATGTAGTAACCTGTGGTACATGCAGTAACCTGAGGTACATGTAATAACCTGTGGTACATGTAGTAACCTGTGGTACATGTAGTAAC